>JBBGZY010001214.1:880000-1342254 GCA_037952925.1 Lithobates clamitans
AAATTAAAAAAAAAATATTCTAAAAATCATACAATCCTATATACACAATCCTATACCCACAGTTGATCCAGAGGAGGGCAAAAAACCCCAGCAAAGAATATATACCATTTTGTTCTGTTATTCCTGTACAGACTTTTCCATAATGTTCACATTTTGTTTGTTTGCTGGCACGATGGTCTATCTACTGTTGTCTTCAGTAATCCAGAGATCATAATGGAATGTTTACTTGAACACACCATCCCACCATCCCATCTGTCTACAGTTTTCCTACTGCATACAGTGGATACTCCATAATCTTTTGCTGGCTTTATGGAACGAGATGAATAATACGTACACTATGAAACGTTTTTAGAATTCCGATTATTTTAATGCCATCCCTCAGAACATCAAATTGGTGAGAAATGCAGAATCATGCTTTAATTATTTTATCTGCCGCAATCTGAACGGAGGCATTAGTCTGAGGATCCAGAAGCCCTCCTTCCCCGTAATAAAACCCTATTATGAAGGTCGGCAGGAAAATGTAAAACAAGTGTAGGAACACAGGAGGCAGCTGAATTATACATTGATGGCACTTAGTTACGACGTGTTTAATTGTCATCATCAAACTGTGACCAAATTAGGCCCTATTGAAAGGGGAATCCTTGTGCCCCACCTATAACTTCTTGACCTTTCTTATTAAGCTGTAATTCCCACCCTCTGAATAGAGAGGTTCCACCGCAGGTTATAATAGACGCTTAATGGGTCTAGTGCTGTTCTGGGTTATTTTCATCGGCTATTATGGCAATTCTCTGCAGCTTGTGAGCGGCATGCGGATGGGGCTGTTTAGGCATGTGAATGGAGAGGATGAGGGTGGGAGGATCTGTGCACAAGATGGACCATGAGAACGGATGTTCAGTCCTTGCAATGCAAAAAAAAAAAAAAATACATTCATTTAAAGCTGAACTCCGGATTGTTTTTGCTGTTTTAATTCATTGCCCAATGCAAAGCAAAAAAAAAAAAAAGAACTCTTGCTGCAATACTTACCCTATCTCTAGAGCTGTCCCCTGCAAACTTAAAGCTGAACTTCAGTCATTTTTTTTTATCTTTCCATCTATTGAATCTTCTGCCCTTGTTGTTTTAACTTTGGATAGTAAAACTTTTTTTTTTCCTGCCAGTAAGTACCTTATACAGCCCGCTGCCTTCTTCTTGTCCAGTCATTAGCCTAGGCCAGTGATGGCGAACATTGGCACCCCAGATGTTTTAAAACTACATTTCCCATGAGCAGTGGCGTCGCTAGGGGGTGTTTTTTGGGGCCATAGCCCCGAATCTCAGGCCCATAGCCCCGAGAATCTGCAGGGGTCCCCAAGGGGAGGGGAGGCTCTCTGGGGACCCTGATGTAAGTGGGGGGCTCTCTGGGGACCCTGATGTAAGTGGGGGGCTCTCTGGGGACCCTGACGCAGGTAGGAGGCTCTCTGGGGACCCTGATTTAAGGGGGAGGCTCTCTGGGGACCCTGATGCAAGGGGGAGGCTCTCTGGGGACCCTGATTTAAGGGGGAGGCTCTCTGAGGACCCTGATTTAAGGGGAAGGCTCTCTGGGGACCCTGATGCAAGGGGGGGGGGCTCTCTGGGGATCCTAATGTAAGGGGGGCTCTCTGGGGACCCTGATGTAAGGGGGGGCTCTCTGGGGACCCTGATGCAGGTAGGAGGCTCTCTGGGGACCCTGATTTAAGGGGGAGGCTCTCTGGGGACCCTGATTTAAGGGGGAGGCTCTCTGGGGACCCTGATTTAAGGGGGAGGCTCTCTGGGGACCCTGATGCAAGGGGGAGGCTCTCTGGGGGCCCTGATTTAAGGCGGAGGCTCTATGGGGACCCTGATGTAAGGGGGGGCTCTCTGGGGACCCTGATGCAGGTAGGAGGCTCTCTGGGGACCCTGATTTAAGGGGGAGGCTCTCTGGGGACCCTGATTTAAGGGGGAGGCTCTCTGGGAACCCTGATTTAAGGGGCGGCTCTCTGGGGACCCTGATTTAAGGGGGAGGCTCTCTGGGGACCCTGATGCAAGGGGGAGGCTCTCTGAAGGCCCTGATTTAAGGGGGAGGCTCTCTGAGGACCCTAATGCAAGGGGGAGGCTCTCTGGGGACCCTGATTTAAGGGGGAGGCTCTCTGGGGACCCTGATTTAAGGGGAAGGCTCTCTGGGGACCTTGATGCAAGGGGGAGGCTCTCTGGGGATCCTAATGTAAGGGGGGCTCTCTGGGGACCCTGATGTAAGGGGGGGCTCTCTCTGGTAATATATACTCACACACGTATATTATATACATGTGTATGCCCACCCAAGCGTATGACTTTCTTTACTTAGTTGCTATGGGCTCTAGCCCCAGATGTTTTGTAGACCTAGCAACGCCCCTGCCCATAATGCTTATGCACTCTGCAGTGTAGCTAAGCATCATGGGAAATGTAGTTCCAAATCAGCTGGGGTGCCAAGGTTAGCCATCATTGGCCCAGGCTTATGGCATCATGCACAGCTCTATCTCTCTCTCTCGTGAGAGATTGCTAGGAATTGAGGAGAAATGAGTCATAAGTGGGCCAATGAGAGCTGCAGAGCTGGAGGTGTGCCTCTGTGTGTCTGTGTGAATCCAGGAAGGAAACAGGCAGCAGCTATAGAGGCCCACAGTTAAAATGGCTGCAGTGGAGGGAGATTTAGTGGAGGGAGACTCAGTGGAGGGAGATTTCTGCAGCATATTTGGCAAGTACAGAATCACAGTATATATAAAATAATATGCAAAGTGGTTGGAGGGAAGCTTCAGAATGGCAAAGATGTTTTTATTACAAATGATGTGAGCAGACTGTAGTTCCTCTTTAACCTGGCTATACACTGATTGAAATGTGGACGGGTCAGCAGGACCAGCCGATTTTTTGAAAATCAATTATCTGATAGACTTTTGTTAAAAAAGACAAGTTGGAAAACTTTTGTGATCAGCGGCTGCAGCCTCCGATCATTGTGTTCTGACAGCTGTGGGTGCCACTGTCACAATACCTCATTTGCATGGATGGAAGAATCCATCACCCTACTGGTTGAATAAAAAGAAAAAACAAACTAACAGAGAGCGGTCGCACTATTAAACCGCGGCGGTTTTGCTGTCCATTCCAGCTGCGGTAGGGGGAAGTGTGGGGTGCGATTCACGGAATCACGCAGCTTCTTTTTTTTTTGTCAAACTTTATTTGAAGTGCACAAAAGTGACACTTCATTTTTATCTCTCTCTGTACAGCAGCGCGATGCACTGCATGCTGTACAGTGACGTGTGATCCTGTCCAGTGCGCTGCGGTAACATGTCTACATGATATCACAAATCACTGCAGCTCAGCTCCAGGCTGCATTTCTGTGTTAACAGGACACATTGAGGTGGGTTTACTAAAGGCAAACAGACTGTGCACTTTGCAAGTGCAGTTGCTCCACAGCTTAGAAAATGAGGTAGACAGGGCCGCTGATAGAAACCAGCCTACCTGACAGGGCCCCCTTCAGCTCCACCCCATGGTCCCTCCTTTAGCCCCACCCCTGGCTCCGCCCCTGCCCCTCCCCAGACCCCGCCTTGAAACGGTCTCTGCAGCACATTACGGCATTGACGGCATGGGTGGCACTGTCTGTGCAGGCAGCACATGCGTTATGGGCCATAACGCATGTGCTACCTGCAGACAATGCCACCCATGCCGCGAATGGCATATTGTGCTGCAGACAGTGCCACCCATGCCGTCAATGGCATAATGCAGTCATGGTGGCTGGAGGATTTTTTTTTTTTACGTTAATTAATTCTCTGTTAAGGTTGCCCGGGCCCCCCTGCTGGTTGGGCCCGGTACAACAGGGTCAGTTGTACTGGCCTATCAGCAGCCCTGGAGGTAGAGCTTCATTTTGCAAATAATACCCAATCACATGCAAGGAAAATAAAAAAAAACAGCACTTTTGCTTGCACATGATTGGATGATGGAAGTCAGCAGAGCTTCCCCTCATTTACTAAGCTTTGGAGCAACTGCACTTGCAGAGGTGCAACTCCTATGGGGTTGATTTACTAAAGGCAAATAGAACTCATTTTCCCCAGATCCCAGTGAATGTGCTGAATATTTGGTGAGAAATGTGACATAGATGTAAAATACTGAACAAGAGCAGCAGAAGAAATAGAGGATGGACATGATGGGAGAAGAGTCTAGTGATATCATAATGATCCAATATGTCACTGGGTACCCCGGGTACACTGAAGGATAGGTGCCGAATAACATGGAAGTATTCTGACCACAGATATGTTACACTTTACTCTACATTACATTCACCGGACACTTTATTAGGGACACCTATTTAATTGCTTGGTAACACAAATTGATAATCAGCCAATCACATGGCAGCAACTCAATGCATTGAGGCATCTAGACGTGGTGAAGACGACTTGCTGAAGTTCAAACCGAGCATCAGAACGGGGAAGAAAGGGGATTTAAGTGACTTTGAACGTGGCCTGGTTGTTGGTGCCAGACGGGCTGGTCTGAGTATTTCAAAAACTGCTGATCTATTGGGATCTTCACGCACAACTATCTCTCAAGTTTACAGAGAATGATCCGAAAAAGAGAAAATATCCAGTGAGCGGCAGTTGTGTGGAGGGAAATGCCTTGTTGATGTCAGAGGTCAGAGGAGAATGGGCAGACTGGTTAGAGATAATAGAAAAGCAACAGTAACTTAAATAACCACTCGTTACACCCAAGGTATGTGGAATACCATCTCTGAACGCACAACACATCGAACTTTGAAGCAGATGGGCTACAGCAGCAGAAACCCACAATGGGTACCACTACTGTCAGCTAAGAACAGGAAACTGAGGATACAATTCGCACAGGATCACCAAAAATTGGGCAATAGAAGATTGGAAAAACATTGCCTGGTCTGAGGAGTCTTGATTTCAGTTGTGACATTCAGATGGTCGGGTCAGAATTTGCCGTAAACAACATGAAAGCGCATGGATCCATCCTGCCTTGTACCAACGGTTCAGGCTGGTGGTGGTGTAATGGTGGTGGGGGGGTATTTTCTTGGCACACTTTGGGCCCCTTGGTACCAATTGAACATCATTTAAACCCCACGGCCTACCTGAGTATTGTTGCTGATCATGTCCATCCCTTTATGACTACAGTGTCCCCATCTTCTGATGGCTCCTTCCAGTAGAATAATGCACCATGTCACAAAGATCAACTCATCTCACCACTGCACAATGAGATCACTGCACTCCAATATGCTTCACGGTCACCAGATCTCATCCAATGGAGCACCTTTGGGATGTGGTGGAACAGGAGATTTGCATCATGGATGTGCAGCCGACAAATCTGCAGCAACTGCGTGATGCTATCATGTCACCATGGACCAAAATCTCTGAGGAATGTTTCCACAACCTTGTTGAATCTATGCCGTGAATAATTAAAGCAGTTCTGAAGGCAAAAGGGGGTCCAACCCGGTACTAGCAAGGTGTACCTAATAAAGTGGCCTGTGAGTGTATATCACTAAGACCCCTTTCACACCGAGCCGCCTATAGCGTCGGCGGTAAAACGCTGCTATATATAGCGGCGTTTTACCGTCGGATTTGCGGCGCATTTCGGCCGCTAGCGGGGCGCTTTTACCCCCCCCCCCCGCTAGCGGCCGAGAAAGGGTTAAAACCGCCCGCAATGCGCCGCAATAGTGGCGTTTTGCCGGCGGTATCCCAGCGCTGCCCCATTGATTTCAATGGGGAGCAGCGGTGGAGGAGCGGTAAACACATCGCTCCAAAGAAGCTGCTGGCAGGACTTTTCCTGACGTCCTGCCAGCGCAGCGCTCCGGTGTGAAAGCCCTCGGTAGAGTAATGTGAAGCCCTCGGGGCTTTCACACTGGAGACAATGCTGCAGCTGTTTGAGGGCGGATCGCAGGCGCTATTTTTAACGTTATAGCGCCTGCAAAATGCCCTCGGTGTGAAAGGGGTCTAACACAAGCTTTTATGGTTCTGTTTTGGAAAGCGTGAGCAAGTATTAGAACCTTTGTCTGGTTTCTCTTGTTATCTGTGTAGTATTGATTCGATTCCTAGGACAACAGTAATAGCAGCAGTGTAAGTAAGAGTAGTAGCAGTTATAGTTATATCAGCAGTGTAATAGAGTAGTAGCAGTAATGAGGTAGTAGCAACATAGTAAGAGTAGTAGTTGAAATAATTTGAGTAGTAGTAGAGTACTAGCAGAAATAGAGTGGTAGTAGTAATAGAGAAATAGCGGTAACAGTAAAAGTAGTAGCAGTAAAGCCTGCCATGCATAGATTGAAATTTGTTTGGTTCAGCAGGGCCCGGCTGAATTACGATCCATGTATGGGCAGGCTGATTGTACCCAAGTCGGTCCATTGATTGACTTGAGTACAACCAACCTGTCAGATTTTCGGCATGTGATTACTGCTGGTGGCTATAGCCGCTAGCAGTAATCATTATGTTCTGCCAGCCAGTAAGGCTCCCCACCACCGGCAGAACACAATAGCACTGCGGGAGGCAGTCAAGCAATTTTCTCTTGGATGGAAAGAAAACTGAATCATCTATGGGCTGCCTAGGGAGGGGGGCAGGGAGCCTTCCTAGCTGGCAGAATTCAATGATTACTGCTAGTGGCTATAGCTGCCAGCAGTAATCGCATGCCAAAAACCCAACAGCGTGGTCCTACCCAAGTTGATCGATGGATTGACTTGGGTACAATCAGGCTGCCCATACATAAATCTAATTTCGGGCAGTGCCAGCTGGACCGGCCGAATTTCAATCCATGTATGGCCGGGTTAACATTACAAGTAGTAGCAGTATACTAAAAGTAGCAGCAGTAATCGAGTAGTAGTGGAAATAGAATAGTAGCAATAATAGCCTGTAATAAGTGTAGCAGCAATATAATACTAGTAGAGGTAGTAATATAGTAGTAGCAGTTTTAGTAAGAATAGCAACAGTAATAGTAACAGTAATAGCAGTTATGATACAAAGGAAATGCCGCTCTGTGAAGTCTCTGTGCTTTCGTAAGTACTCCCGCCCTACTACACAGTACTGGGTGCTGGCTATGCTGTGGAGATAGAAAAATCCCGGACTGCCGCACTCCATAGAAAAGCATCTTTATTGAAAAATAAGATTAAAATCCAAAATTGCAGACATAACAAAAAGTGGGCACAGAGGGAATAAAATGGCTTACGCGTTTCACATCCAAAGATGCTTATGCATGAGTAAGCATCTTTGGATGTGAAAGGCGTTAGTAATTTTATTCCCGCTGTGCCCACTTTTTGTTATGTCTGCAATTTTGGATTTTAATCTTATTTTTCAATAAAGATGCTTTTCTATGGAGTGCGGCAGTCTGGGATTTTTCTATCTCCACAGTAGTAGCAGTTACATAGCTCCCAACTGTCCCTGATTTCGAGGGACTGTCCCTGATTTGGAGCAATGTCCCTCTGTCCCTCTTTCCTCCTCATTTTGTCCCTCATTTTGGTCCAATCCATATAGTTGTATATAAAATGCACTTTTTATCTTTTTAAAAAGTGTTTCCCGGTGCTAAACCTTTCATCCAAATTCTAAACTTCTGCATTTGTACATTTCAAAAGCCAATATAAAGGAATAGTAGTGGTAAAAAAAAAAGCCCTTGTAGATTTATTAAACCTTTTTTTGGGGGGGCTAATTCTCCTTTAAGGGGGTGTGGCAGGGGGCGTGTCCTATGTCTACATATGTTTGCTAGTAGGTGTCCCTCATTCCCATCTCAAAATGTTGGGAGGTATGCCAGTTATTGTAAGAATAGTATCAGTAGTAGCAGTTATAGTTGGAGCTGTAGTTGGAGTAGTAGCAGTAATGGTAATAAAAGTAGCAGTAATATAGTAGTAGTAGCAATATAATAATAGCATTGATCGTAAGAGTGGAATCTGTAACAGTAAAAGTAGTAGCAGTTACAGTATTGACCTGTACACACGATCGGACATTGATCGGACATTCCGACTAACAAAATCCATGGATTTTTTCCGACGGATGTTGGCTCAAACTTGTCTTGCATACACACGGTCACACAAAGTTGTCGGAAAATCCGATTGTTCTGAATGCGGTGACGTAAAACGCGTACGTTGGGACTATAAACGGGGCAGTGGCCAATAGCTTTCATCTCTTAATTTATTCTGAGCATGCGTGGCACTTTGTGCGTCGGATTTGTGTACACACGATCGGAATTTAACCGATTGGATTTTGTTGTCGGGAAATTTTATAGCAAGCTCTCAAACTTTGTGTGTCGGAAATTCCAACGGAAAAAGTCCGATGGAGCCCACACACGATCGGAATTTCCGACAACACAATCCAATCGCACTTTTTCCGTCGGAAAATCGGACCGTGTATACAGGGCATATGAGTCGCAGTCATAGTCAGAGCAGTTATAGTAAAATTACTAGCAGTAATGATAATAGTAGTAGCAGTAATATAGAAGTACTGTACTGGTAAGAGTAATAGCAGTAAAGTAGTAGCAGTAGTATCAGAAGCAGTAATATTAGTAGTAGAAGTAATATGAAGAATGACAGTAGTAAAGTAAAATTAGAATCAGTAGAAGTAGCAGTATTAATTGTAGTAGCAATAATAGTAGAGTCAGTATTTCTTGTCACCATTGCTCATGTTCATACATTCAATCAGAGGAGAAGATTGTTCGTCCTTTAGTGGAAGGCGCGGTAATCCTCCTGAAGAGTCCTGTGTTCCGGATTAGAATTCTCACTACTCCTCCAGATACAACGGTGTGATGTGGGTGATCCCTCTCCATCCCCGTTACCCTGGAGGAGTTAGAGAACCAGAAACAAATCTGAAAGAATAGTGAAAAGGCAAATTCCAGCTCTCCGGAGGGAGAATTATTACCCCCAAATGCCAGTTTGTTTTTTGATTTTCCACGGTCCAGCCCTGTGTTTAGCACAGAAAGACACTTTAGAAGCTCTGACAATCATAATAACCCCAAATATACACAGAGACAAAGCATGGGCCATGCCTGGTATTTGTTCCAGCAGGCAAATGGAGAGCCCGGGGTTCCAGGAACGTGGACCTCTTGTTTGTTTATTACATTGCTGGATGTCCTGATTAGATCCGGTCATTTCATTACAGTTAGTTCATCCCACAGTTAGGAAATAGAGGATAGATAGATAGATAGATAGATAGATAGATAGATAGATAGATAGATAGATAGATAGATAGATAGATAGATAGATAGATAGATTTTCTGATCTCACAGGTCTAGGAAGAAAGAGAGAAAAAGAGAGAAAAGAAACGCTATATAAATCCTGTATAAGAATAATAATAAAGATAGATAGATAAATAGAGCAGAGGCGGATTGACCATTCGGGCATCCGGGCACTGCCCGAGGGCCCCATGCCCTAAGGGGCCCCATCAGGGTTGCCAGCCTCAATAAAACCAGGGACAGTATGTAAAAATCTGTGTTTTTTTAAAAATCCCAAGATTATAGCTTCCCGCCTCTCCAGTACCTTTTCAGTGTGTGTATGTGTATTCTGTGTGTGTATACTGTGGGTGTATTCTGTGTGTGTATACTGTGTGTGTATTCTGTGTGTGTATTCTGTGTGTGTATACTGTGTGCGTATATTGTGTGTCTGTGTGTGTATACTGTGGGTGTATTCTGTGTGTGTATACTGTGTGTGTATTCTGTGTGTGTATACTGTGGGTGTATTCTGTGTGTGTATACTGTGTGTGTATTCTGTGTGTGTATACTGTGTGCGTATATTGTGTGTCTGTGTGTGTATACTGTGTGTGTATTCTGTGTGTGTATACTGTGTGCGTATATTGTGTGTCTGTGTGTGTATACTGTGGGTGTATTCTGTGTGTGTATACTGTGTGTGTATTCTGTGTGTGTATACTGTGGGTGTATTCTGTGTGTGTATACTGTGGGTGTATTCTGTGTGTGTATACTGAGTGTGTATTCTGTGTGTGTATACTGTGTGTGTATTCTGTGTGTGTATACTGTGTGCGTATATTGTGTGTCTGTGTGTGTATACTGTGTGGCCCCATAATCTATTGCCTGGGGGCCCCATAATCTCCTACTGCCTGGGGGCCCCATGAGTTGTCAGTCCGCCCCTGTAATAGAATATAGATGAATAGATAGATAGATAAATAGAGGATAGATAGATAGGTAGATAGATAGATAGATAGATAGATAGATAGATAGATAGATAGATAGATAGATAGATAGATAGATAGATAGATAGATAGATAGATTTTCTGATCTCACAGGTCTAGGAAGAAAGAGAGAAAAAGAGAGAAAAGAAACGCTATATAAATCCTGTATAAGAATAATAATAAAAATAGATAGATAAATAGATCTATCCCAACCCCACTAAAAACAGACCAATTAGTGTAACATCTTAGCCCACCCCCCCACCCCCCAACCACCATTGAACATTCCTGAAAGCAGTGGCGTCACTAGGGGGTGGCTTTTGGGGCTATAGTCCCGAATCTGGGGCCCATAGCCCCGAGTCTCTGCAGGGGTCCCCAAGGGGAGGGGAGGCTCTCTGGGGACCCTGAACTAAGTGGGGGGCTCTCTGGGGACCCTGATGCAAGGGGAGGCTCTCTGGGAACCCTGATTTTAAGGGGGAGGCTCTCTGGGAAACCTGATTTAAGGGGGAGGCTCTCTGGGGACCCTAATGTAAGGAGGGCTCTCTGGAAACCCTGATGTAAGAGGGGGGGCTCTCTGGGGACCCTGAAGCAAGGGGGTGCTCTGTGGGGACCCTGATGTAAGTGGGGGTCTCTCCTGGGATATATACACACACACACACATATATATTACTGTATATACATGTGTATGCCCACCCAAGCGTATGACTTTCTTTACCATCTTTTCTGCAGGCAGCCTGTAGTGGGTGGAGCCTGCTGGGACCCTCCCACAGCTCTGCTATCTGTACAGGCAATGCACAGCACAGTGATGATGTCACTGCTACTTTTACAAGGCAATATCTGAGTTTGAAAAAGGCATTTTGTGCACACAGAGTGAATTTATATCCTTTGTGGCTAATAAAATGTATTGATTGAAAATAAATATTTTGTGCCCGGAGTTTAACTATAATGAAGGTATTTGCAGACTGTATACTGTACTTTAAGCTCACCATATCTTTCATTTTCGTACCTTCCCCAGAAGACATAATGGCAACCCCCTGAAAAGAGCCTGAAATCTGCAGCGTCTTTCAAATCCTGTATCATGGTGCAGCTCAGTGAACCCCGGGCATTGTTCGCTTAATTAAATCGTATGCGGGGCTGACAGCTTCCAGGAGTGCTACAGTAAATGACAAGTAGCAGCTTTCCAGGAGCCAAATACTGCCAAATACAAGAGCGTCCGGATTAGCCAGGCCCCGAACCCACCACCAAGTTCCCTCAGAGCCCTCCCACCATCATTAGGCCGGACCTGTCCTCATCACGCATTCATTTTTTTTTTTTTTTTTGTCCCCCCTCCGTATTCATCCGTCCTGCTAATTCCTGCCGCATTCAGCGGCCTCACAGCTTAATCTTTTCTGTTACATAGAGAATACAGGATGAAAAGCTGCATTTTCTGGGTACATGCACACATTTGAAGTGGATGAACCTTATGTGAAGTGACACACAATGCTGAATAGGAGCTGAATGGTGTCCGCAGCTCGGAACAGGGCAGGCCGGGGGGAACAAAAACAAGGCCCCAGCGATGGGCCATGGTGGCGGCAGCAGCGGGAGATGCTTCCCTGCAACATGGGTATAATGTCACTGTTTTCACTCACACAAGCTGTGGGAAAGGAGACACCATCTGATGTTTGGTTGTCCTGGCTATGTTTTTTGGCAGCGGCCTTGTATGCCGCCTCGAGGGGAGAAAAGATGAAAAAAGAAAAGAGGAGATGAAAGAAGAGAAGTCTATCGTCTGGCAAGGAGGCAGCTGAAGGGAGGCTGGTGTCCTCTCTCCGGGATAATAAAAAAAAAAAATGGAGTCATCTATGGGTGGCCATACGTGTGCAGATGTGTCACTGAGAGACGCGGGCCTACAGAAATGTACCGACATGGGAGCCCTGTCTGTGTTCTGGAGAGACAGTCCCTATTATTGTATTATCATTGCAGCCATTTAAATAGATCAGCTTTTCTCAACCTTTCTCAACACGGAGGAAGCCATCAAATAACTTTCTGGGCTCAGGGAACCTCTGCTAAAAATCACTAAATCTACAACTCATGATACATTAGTGTGATGGTCAGTGGGAAGAATGATCCAGTGTTAATTTCGTCAACTAAAACCGACTAAAACATTTTAGTCTACTAACTTAATACCATTTTAGTCGACAAAAAGACGACTAAAACTAAAATGTCATTTTAGTCAAAAGACTAAAATGGGACTAATGCCCCGTACACACGATCGGATTTTCCGATGGAAAATGTCCGATCGGAGCGTGTTGTCGGAAATTCCGACCGTGTGTGGGCTCCATCGGACATTTTCCATTGGATTTTCCGACACACAAAGTTTGAGAGCAGGAGTTAAAATTTTCCGACAACAAAATCCGTTGTCGGAAATTCCGATCGTGTGTACACAAAACCGACGGACAAAGTGCCACGCATGCTCAGAATAAATAAAGAGATGAAAGCTATTGGCCTCTGCCCCGTTTATAGTCCCGACGTACGTGTTTTACGTCACCGCGTTCAGAACGATCGGATGACGTAAAACACGCGGTGACGTAAAACACGTACGTCGGGACTTTGTGTGACCGTGTGTATGCAAGACAAGTTTGAGCCAACATCCGTCGGAAAAAATCCTAGGATTTTGTTGTCGGAATGTCCGAACAAAGTCCGACCGTGTGTACGGGGCATAAAACTAAAATGCCATTTTAGTCAAAAGACTAATGCCCCGTACACACGATCGGACATTCCGACAACAAAATCCATGGATTTTTTCCGACGGATGTTGGCTCAAACTTGTCTTGCATACACATGATCGCACAAAGTTGTCGGAAAATCCGATCGTTCTGAGCGCGGTGACGTAAAACACGTACGTCAAGACTATAAACGGGGCAGTAGCCAATAGCTTTTGTCTCTTAATTTATTCTGAGCATGCGTGACACTTTGTCCGTCAGATTTGTCTACACACGATCTGAATTTAAAGGGTCGGATTTTGTTGTCGGAAGATTTTATAGCCTGCTCTCAAACTTTGTGTGTCGGAAAATCCGATGGAAAAAGTCCAATGGAGCCCACACACGGTCTGAATTTCCGACAACGAGCTCCGATCGCACATATTCCGTCGGAGAGTCCGACCGTGTGTACAGGGCATAAGACTAAAACTAAACTGAAATTTGACGTCAAAATTTACATTGGTCTGTAGTGTAATGTTTATACCTAAATACCATAAATAATAACATATTATATTTTTCACTCCACCGGTATATAATGAGTTTGGAAATTGTAGAGAAATGCTTAAATAATGCATTAAATACACCCATTAGATTTTTGATGACTAAAATGAGTTTTAGTCGACTAAAATGTACTAAAGATTTTAGTCGACTAAAATTTCCTGGAGATTTAGTCGACCAAATACGACTAAAACTAAAACAATTGCAGAAGACTAAAATGTGACTAAAACTAAAATGCCATTTTAGTCCTAAGACTTATGCCCCGTACACACGGTCGGATTTTCCGACGGAAAATGTGTGATAGGACCTTGTTGTCGGAAATTCCGACCGTGTGTAGGCTCCATCACACATTTTCCATCGGATTTTCCGACACACAAAGTTTGAGAGCAGGCTATAAAATTTTCCGTTGTCGGAATTTCCGATTGTGTGTACACAAATCCGACGCACAAAGTGCCACGCATGCTCAGAATAAATAAAGAGATGAAAGCTATTGGCTACTGCCCCGTTTATAGTCCCGACGTACGTGTTTTACGTCACCGCGTTCAGAATGATCGGATTTTCCGACAACTTGTGTGACCGTGTGTATGCAAGACAAGTTTGAGCCAACTTCCGTCGGAAAAAATCCTAGGATTTTGTTGTCGGAATGTCCGATCAATGTCCGTCCGTGTGTACGGGGCATAAGACTAAAACTAGATAGAAATTTGCTGCCAAAATTAACACTGGAATGATCCTTACACTTGTGGTCACTGGGAAGAATTACCCAAAAAAAGATCAATGGTGTCAGTGGCACGCTCTCAGCCCCCCCACACCTGTACACTTGCAGCCCCCCTCACACCTGTACACTCTCAGCCCCTCTCACACCTGTACGCTCTCAGCCCCCCTCACACCTGTACACTCTCAGCCCCTCACACCTGTACGCTCTCAGCCCCCCTCACACCTGTACACTCTCAGCCCCTCACACCTGTACGCTCTCAGCCCCCCTCACACCTGTACGCTCTCAGCCCCCCTCACACCTGTACACTCTCAGCCCCTCACACCTGTACGCTCTCAGCCCCCCTCACACCTGTACACTCTCAGGTCCTCACACCTGTACGCTCTCAGCCCCCCTCACACCTGTACACTCTCAGCCCCTCACACCTGTACACTCTTAGCTTGCCTCACACTTGTACGTTCTCAGCCCCTCTCACACCTGTACGCTCTCAGCCCCCCTCACACCTGTACGCTCTCAGCTTACCTCACATGTGTATATATGACACACGTACACAGACACATATACACAGACACAGGCACACACATGTACACAGACACACACGTACACAGACACAGACACACACACACGTACACAGACACACACACACATGTACACAGGCGTACACAGGAACACACATGTACACAGACACATATGCACACAGACACGTACACAGGCACACCCCCACACACACACACACATGTACACAGACACACACAAAGGCACACACACGTACACAGACACACACACACATGTACACAGGCACACACACAGACACACACACAGCCACACACGTACACAGACACACACACATGTACACAGGCACACACACACACATGTACACAGACACACACACACACATGTACACAGACAGACACACAGGCACACACACATGTACATAGACACACACACATGTACACAGACACACACATGTACACAGACACACACACCACCCCCCCCCCCCCCTTTACTTTTAGAACAGCCCTTACTTTTTAGGTGATGTTCTTTGTCCCACTCCCAGCTCTTGCGCAGGACACACGAGGGGTGCACATTCCGGAATTTACCAGAGAGGGCAGCAAAGAGCACGATGTCAGCTCAATGACTCCACACTAGAGTGACCACATTTCTAAACTGCCATTCAGGGACACCCCCCCCCCCAAAAAAAAGATGATTTTTGAAATTTTTTTTGCTGATTTTTGGGGCAGGGGCGTATGAAAAAAGATCGTGGTGAACAGTGGTCATGTCTTAAATTGCGCTAAATATTGGCTTAAAGAGGGTGTAGCGAACAGAGGGTGTAGCCACATTGTGTTAACCGTGGAAGGGGCCTAAATTCAAAGCCCACCCTACCTTACAACAATCCTTTCTATCCACTGCACCCTTCCACTGACAGTTTAAAGTAGCCCATCCTGCCTATAGCAACCCACACTATCAACACTACACCAAAGTTACCCATTCTATCTCAACACTCCAAATCAGTCCATCATATCTAAGGCACCCCAAAGTGGACCACCCTAACCACAGCACCCCAAAGAATCCCACACCAGCAGGATGCACAGGGGGAGGCAGTGGGGTGGAGGGGGGGCTGCAGAGTGGTCAGGGGGGGCGCAGAGTAGTCAGAAGGACAGTGGGATGCACAGGAGAACACTGGGATGGACAGGGGGACGGACAGGGGGACTGTGGGATGGACAGGGGGACTGTGGGATGGACAGGGGGACTGTGGGGTGGACAGGGGGACTGTGGGATGGACAGCAGGACTGTGGGATGGACAGGAGGACTGTGGTATGGACGGGGGGACTGTGGGATGGACAGGGGGACTGTAGGATGGACAGGGAGACAGTGGGATGGACAGGGGGACAGTGGGATGGACAGGGGGACAGTGGAATGGACAGGGGGACAGAGGGATGGACAGGGGGACAGAGGGATGGACAGGGGGACAGTGGGATGGACAGGGGGACAGTGGGATAGACAGGGGGTTCAGTGGGAGGGACACTTACACATAAGGACTTGCCTCTGACTGTCTCTCCGACCTCTTGGTTCTCACTTGTTCCTAGTAGGCTGTTCCCTGAAGCCTGCGCTCTCCCTGTCAGACTCTTCTTCCTCCTCGCTGTCCTGGGACAAGGTGAGCGTCCCCTCCACGCCTCCTGTCTGCCATGTGAGTGAGAAGTGAATCCGCGCGGGGCTGTGCTGGAAACTGAACTTCCCAGCGTGCAGCGCGGCACACGGAGCCCTCCATAGAGATGACTGGGGTGGGGGAGGCGGCTTGTGTAGCTTGTCTGAGCGGAGTGGACATGCTCCCCGTCAGAGCAGAGTGGACCTGCCCAAGCTGAGCCGACCTGGCCCTGGCCCGAACCAAGCAGATCCGCCCCCGTTCATGCCATTTATTAGTGTAGCTGTGTGTCCTTATTTCATTCCGGGACACTGTATTGTCCCGGAATGAAGGTGCCTGGGACATGGGACACAAATATGAATTCAGGGACAATCCCGGGCAATTCGGGACACGTGGTCACCCTACTCCACACACATTCCAAAATACAGTGCAGCTACACTCGCCCCTGCCTTCTCCCATCCCCGCCAGACAGCCGGGCCCTTCTAGACTTAGACATCCCCTTAGTGTATGGGCTGTACCCCCCCTGATGGCGGCCCTGCCCACCAGACTGCCTGTGCCAGCTAAGCCTGACTCCTTTGCCTTACTGCTTCTACTATTTGTCTGGTTCTGATGGGGTCCCAGGGGAACTTGCTCAGTAAGACAGCCCTGCCGGAACCTAATCTCCATGCAGGGCGCTGCACACATTGATTTCTATGGGTTTTTTTTTTATTTAGAAGCACATGATTAGAGCTTGAGGCTCTAATTAACTTCAAAAGGTTGGGCTCTGGGTGCAGAGCCAGGTGGAGAGGTTTGTTTGCCACCCCCTAAAGAAAGGAGCACCCGCCACCACTGTTTGCCCCCCTATCTGCAAATCCCCCCAGCCCCTTCCTCCCTCCAAATAAATCACCCCTCCTAGCACAAATCCTCTACTACTAAAATTTCCCCCTCCTAGTACATCTCTTTTCCCTCTCCATACTTCATACCTCACCCTCCCAGCACAAATTCCCCCCCCCCAATCCCCCCTCCTAGCACAAATCTTCCTACCCCTCATCCACCCTCCTGACACAAACCCTCTAAATCCCCACTCTAAGCACACACCCTCAAATTTCCCCTCCTAGAACATTACTTACATCTTGCCGCTCCCCAAATTCCCCTTTCCAACATAAATCCCCTCTACCCAATCTCCTTGTGCCCCCCCCCCCCCCCCACCTCACATGATACCACAGTGCTCAGGGCAGCAGCCCCTCCTGCCCACCCCTTGCCCTGGTCAGTGGGAACTTATCTGAGAGGAAGAAATTGATTATTGCTCAAGGAACCTCTAGCAACCTCTGGAGGAACCCTGGTTGAGAAACCCTGATATAGGGTCATACATTTATATAGTACATTCACATCGGTCCCGGCCTCCCATGCATACAGGGACCAATAGCCTACCAGCATGTCTTTGAAGTGTGAACAGAATCCCAAACAAGCACAGGGAATACATGCAAACTCCATGTAGCTAGTGCCCTGGCTTGGATTTTAACCTGGAATACCAGTGTTGCATTGGGGTTACATATAGATCTGACTACATAATAATTATATATCCCTCTATATAAAGATGACATATGAATCTTTCAAAATAAATTTTCTAGTCCTGCGGAAATTAACAATTAATTCCTCGATTAATCGTTAATTTTTTTGATCGATCCAAATTTTTTTGATCGGTAGGCTGTCTGCCCCGGGGCCGCTTTGGGCCAAGCTGTGGCTGCAGCGCAGCACTCCGCTCCCTCCTCCTCCACCATATGTCATACACAGTCTGCGGGCATCTCCCGCTGTGTGTCTCGGAGCTGAGTGTGAAAACTTTGGCCGCGCTGTGAGAAAAGTCCCGCCCTCCTCCTAGTTCAGCTTGTGTGATAGACGCAGTGTTCTGTCTATCACACGAGCTGATCTAGGAGGAGGGCGGGACTTTTCTCACAGCACGGCCAAAGTTTTCACACTCAGCTCCAAGACACACAGCGGGAAATGCCCGCAGACTGTGTAATCCAGGCACAGGCACTGACTACAATGAGGCTGCGATTATGGGCACGGTGAGACTGCATTATGGGCACGGTGAGACTGCATTATGGGCACATTGAGACTGCATTATGGGCACGGTAAGGCTGAGATTATGAGCACGGTGAGACTGCATTATAGGCACGGTAAGGCTGAGATTATGAGCACGGTGAGACTGCATTATAGGCACGGTAAGGCTGATATTATGGGCACGGTGAGACTGCATTATGGGCACGGTGAGACTGCATTATGGGCACATTGAGACTGCATTATGGGCACGGTAAGGCTGATATTATGGGTACGGTGAGACTGCATTATAGGCACGGTAAGGCTGATATTATGGGTACAGTGAGACTGCATTATGGGCACGGTAAGGCTGATATTATGGGCACGGTGAGACTGCATTATGGGCACGGTAAGTCTGAGGTTATGGGCACGGTGAGACTGCATTATGGGCACGGTAAGGCTGAGATTATGGGCATGGTGAGGCTGAGTTTATGACGTGTGATATCCTAGCCATGCCCCGCTATGTCCGCTTTAGACTGTTGCCATAACAACGGTGCTAAATCAGCTAAAAGTAGTTGGATCTGTATGTGCGTTATAATTAATCGAAATTAGTCGGTTAATCGATTTTGTAAAAATCGATTAATGGAACACGAAAATTTTAATCAGTAATAACCCTAAAATTTTCTATATCCCACTATTTTAGGGGTGAGATATGGATCTGAATAAATAAATAATCTATATCCCTCTATTTAGGGGTGATAAACGAATCTTCTAAATAAATGATCTTTTTCCCTCTATTTAGGGGTGAAGAATAGATCTGACTATATAATAATTCTTTATAAAACTATTTAGGGGTGACATATGGATCTGTCTAAATAAACATTCTTTATCCTTCTATTTAGGGGTCACCTATGAATCTGAATGAATAAATGTTCCATGGCCCTCTATTTACGGGTAATATAAAGATCCAATTATTTAGTAATTCTATATCCCTATATTTAGGGGTGACATATTAATGTACCTAAATAAATGGTTTATCTCCATCGGTTTAGGGGAGATGTATAGACCTGATTATATCATAATTCTTCATCCCTCTATCTAGGGGTGATCTGTCTAAATACTGTAAATGTTTTATATCACCCTATTTAGTAGTGACAAGAGATCTTACTATATAAATGCTCTATACAGTGCCGGGACAAGGTCTTCTAGAGCCTGTAGAGCCCAGGGCGAACATGCCAAACTGAGCCCCCACCCCCCAAGATGTATGAGCATTATGTGTCAGCAAACCTCCCCCCAAAAAAAAATAAAAAATTGAGCACTAATCTGCTTGCTTACCCTCTAAACATAAATTCCCCCTCCTCCAAGTACAAATCCATGCCCCCTGCTAAAATCCCCCCTCCCAGCACAAATTTTTGCCCTCCATTCCCCAAATCCCCCCAGCATATGCCACCCCCTTCCTACCGTAAATCCTCTACCCTTCAAATTTTCCCTCCTAGTACACATAATCTACGCCCCACCCCAAATTCTCCCAATCCCGCCTGCTAGCACACATCCCCCCTCAAATTTCCCCTATGAGCATGAATCCCCCCCCTCCCAAAACAAATTTCCCCTCCTAGAACAATTCCCCTCCTACATAACACCTCTTCTAGCACAAAACCACCAAATCACTCCTCATAGCAGAAGTCCTCTTCCTCCTCCCAACACCAATACCCCTAAATCATCCCTCCTAGCACCTCCTCCCCGAATTTTCCCTCCTAGAACAATTCTTACCCCCTGCCGCCCAGGGACGAGCCCTGCAGATGTCATTGCGTTACCCACAAACTTCAATTTTAAGCGCTTGATCCACTTTCTAAATGTAAGTGTTTCCAATTTTCTTTATAAAAATTTTTATGTTTATATGGATTCACACTATGTGGAGTATTTTCTTTTTTGGTCATGCTATTTTGAACACTTGAGAGGATTTGGTCTGACAAGTTGTCTGATTCTGAAGACTGCTTCTTGGTGACATCTCTTGACCAATTGGATTGCTTTACAACTTGATCTTGAACCCAGACGTGGAGGTTCTCATATTTTGGTGGTTGCACCATAAGCCTTGTTGACTCACTGAGCATATGTCCATTGGGGTCCTCTCACTCCGGTAAGCCTCCTCACTAACCAGTGGTGGTTCTATTGTCTGTGTCCTCACCTCAACATTGATGTCACGTGGAATCCCACTTCTAGTTACACTATTTATTTTCACCGTTTATTTAAAGACTGTTATGTTTATGTTTTAAAACAACTTTTGTATGATGGGCACATGGACCTTAGTTTGGGTGTGAATTTCACATCTCAGTTTTATTATTATTAGTTTTTGTGGTCATTGCACAGTGTACATTAGTTTGTATACATATGTATTTCCAGGTTTTGAGCGCTGCACATAATTTCACTTTTTACTTACCCCCTGCCGCCCCCCCAAAATCCTCTCTGCCACAAATCCCTCCCAAATCTCCTTGCGGCACCCCTCCCCCCCACCTCACATGATACCCCAGTGCCCAGGACAGCCGCCACTCCTGCCCACCCATTGTCCTGGTCCTGGTTCTATATCCCTCTGTTTAGAAGTGATGTACAGATCTGACTATAATGTAGTTATATATATCCCTCTATTTATGGCTGATGTATGAATCTTTCTAAATAAATGTTCTATAGCCCTCTATCTGAGGAGTGACATATGGATCTTTCTAAATAGATATTTTATATCCTTCTTATTCTTATTTAGGGCTAATGTATGGATCTGACTTAATAAATGTTCTATGTCCCTCTCTAATCCTGGTTCTCACCACTTAGAAAATGCATAATGCATTTTTAACTACTTTAGCCCTGGAAGGTTTTACCCCCTTTCGTGACCAGGCAATTTTTTGCTATTTGGCACTGCGCTACATTAATTGGTAATTGCGTAGTCATCAAGCACTGAACCCAAATTAAATTTATATAATTTTTTTTCGTGGTATTTGATCCCCACTAGGTTTTATTTTTTGCAATATATACACAAAAAGAAAGAAAATTAAATATATATATATATATATATATGTTTACTCTCTGCTATAATACATATCCAATAAAAAAAATTAGAAAAATCTAATTTCTTCATCAATTTTGGCCAAAATATATTCTGCTACATGTCTTTGGTTAAAAATAATCCCAATAAGTGTATATCGATTGGTTTGCATGAAAGTTAGAGCGTCCACAAACTATGGAATAAACTGTATATTGGAATTTTTATTTATTTTGTGGAAGACAGTCTGACACTAACTGACGCTGGGTGAACTGACTAACTGCCACTGACATCACCAGTGCCATTAGTACAGTGATCAGTGATAATAATATACACTGCCACAGTACTAATGACACTGGCTGGAAAGAGCTTAACATCAGGGGGGTTAAGGAGATAAATGTGTGCCTAACAGGGTGGATAAAAATCAATGATTTTTTTTTTAATCTGCTTTTTGTTATTTAAATTTGATTTTTTTGATTAAAATCAGATTTTTTACATTTTTATCAAATTCATTTTAATAAACTGCTTTTGGAGTAAAAAATCTATCTAAAGACAGTTTTCTATTTAAGATACATTAATAATTTAGTTTATTCAGCATCAAATGGAGCTTAGTTATATAGCATGAGGCTTTATATTCTGCAATATTTACATTTTTGGTAAACTCATTCAATGAATCCAAGCTCTGCAAGCTGAGATAACATGCACTGCATTGATGCATTCAAGCAATTTCATAGTAACCACGAGATAAAACAAAGTTCAGGAATATTCCTTTATCACATTGCTTTGCAAATCTATGTACAATAAAAACTGTATGATTGAATTGGTTCTGATATCGCTGTTTTACTAACCTGACAGCTTATTATTCTAAATAGGAAACCTTCATTTTGTTTGCAAATATTAAAGATTCTAACTACTAGCAAGAATGAGTCCTCACATTTAAAGAGCACCTGTCATTTCAGATCCATCCTGGCAGTGCCTGTTAGTGGGCGTCCACTCACCTGCTGCCGCCACGTCCCTCACCTTGTTGTGTCACTGCCGCATCACCAGCCTTCCCATTAAAGTGAATGAGACTGTCGAGGAGTCAATAGTGGGTCAGAGGAGGAGCCGCTGCGGGAGGGTGGGGGGTGAATACATACGCACCTTCAGAAGTCACATAATTAAATATCATCTCTACGCTGATGACACCCAAATCTATCTCTCCACCCCCCAGCTCTCTCCATCTGTCTCCCCACGCATTACCAACTTACTATCAGACATATCAGCCTGGATGTCACATCACTTCCTCAAACTCAACCTATCCAAAACCGAGCTCATGATATTTCCTCCCTCAGGTGCCACTTCCCCTGCTTTCCCTGTCAATATCAACGGCTCAACTATCAACCCATCCCCCCACGCCAGGGTCCTAGGTGTAATCCTGGACTCTGAACTAACCTTTCGACCCCACATTCTATCACTATCCAAAGCTTGCCGCCTCAGTCCCCATCTCCAAGATACGCCCCTTCCTAACCAATGTCACCACAAAGCTTCTAATCCACTCCCTGGTCATCTCCCGCCTCGACTACTGCAACTCCCTCCTCATTGGCTTACCTCTAAATAGGCTATCCCCACTTCAGTCCGTCATGAACGCTGCTGCCAGGCTCATCCACCACACAAACCGCTCAGCGTCTGCTACACCCCTCTGCCAATCCCTCCATTGGCTTCCACTCAGTCACCGAATTAAATTCAAGATACTAACTATAACTTACAAAGCCATCCACAACCTGGCCCCCAGCTACATCTCTAACCTAGTCACAAAATACCAACCTAATCGTTCTCTTCGCTCCTCCCAAGACCTCCTGCTCTCAAACTCCCTTGTCACCTCATCCCATGCTCGCCTTCAGGACTTCTCCAGAGCCTCTCCCATCCTCTGGGATGCTCTACCCCAATCCGTCTGACTTTCTCCTACTTTATCCACTTTCAGACCATCCCTGAAAACTCATCTCTTCAGAGAAGCCTATCTGGCCCCCACCTAACAACTGTACATTTATCTTCTCCATCAGCACATCACCCACAGTTATTACCTCTTGTATCTCTTGACCTTCCCTCTTAGATTGTAAGCTCTAAGGAGCAGGGCCCTCTGATTCCTACTGTATCAAAGTGTATTGTATTTGTACTGTCTACCCTCAAGTTGTAAAGCGCTACGTAAACTGTTGGCGCTATATAAATCCTGTATAATAATAATAATAATAATAATTAGTGAAATGATGTCCACTTGTGTGCAATCTAAGTGTCACATGATCTGTCATTACATATAGACACCGTTTTGAAAGGCCCCAGAGGCTGCAACACCTAAGCAAGAGGCACCACTAACCAAACACTGCCATGAAGACCAAGGAACTCTACAAACAAGTAAGGGACAATGTTGTTGAGAAGTACAAGTCAGGGTTTGGTTATAAAAAAATATCCAAATCTTTGATGATCCCTAGGAGCACCATCAAATTTATCATAACCAAATAGAAAGAACATGGCACAACAGCAAACCTGCCAAGAGACGGCCGCACACCAAAACTCACGGACTGGGCAAGGAGGGCATTAATCAGAGAGGCAGCACAGAGACCTAAGGTAACCCTGTAGGAGCTGCAGAGTTCCACAACAGAGACTGGAGTGTCTGTACATAGGACGACAATAAGCTGTACGCTTCATAGAGTTGGGCTTTATGGCAGAGTGGCCGGAAGAAAGCCATTAGCAAAAAAGCTCTGGTCTGATGAGACTAAAATACACTATGTCTGGTGCAAACCCAACACATCATATCACCCAAAGAACACCATCCCCACTGTGAAACATGGTGGTGGCAGCATCATGCTGTGGGGATGTCTTTCAGCAATCGGACTGGGAAACTGGTCAGAGTTGAGGGAAAGATGGATGGTGCTAAACACAGGGATATTCTTGAGCAAAACCTGTACCAATCTGTGTGTGATTTGAGGCTGACGGAGGTTCACCTTCCAGCAGGACAATGACCCCAAACACACTGCTAAAGCTAAAGTGGTTTAAGGGGAAACATGTAAATGTGTTGGAATGGCCTAGTCAAAGCCCAGACCTCAAGCCAATAGAAAATCTGTGGTCAGACTTAAAGATTGCTGTTCACAAGCGCAAACCATCCAACTTGAAGGAGCTGGAGCAGTTTTGCAAGGAGGAATGGGCAAAAATCCCAGTGGTAAGATGTGGCAAGCTCTTAGAGACTTATCCAAAAGGACTTGGAGCTGTGATAGCCGCAAAAGGTGGCTCTACAAAGTATTGACTTTAGGGGGGTGAATAGTTATGCACATTGACCTTTTTCTGTTATTTTATCCTATTTGTTGTTTGCTTCACAATAAAAAAAAAACATCTTCAAAGTTGTGGGCATGTTCTGTAAATTAAATGATGCAAATCCTCAAACAATCCATGTTAATTCCAGGTTGTGAGGCAACAAAACACGAAAAATGCCAAGGGGGGTGAATACTTTTGCAAGGCACTGTAGATGGCAGCATTGATGATGAGGTACTGACAGATGTTACTGCTGGGCACTGATTGGCACTGATTGTTACAGTGGTGGGCACTGATTGGCACTGACAGACGTTACTGATGGGGAACTGACTGGGAGCTAATGGGCACTGATTGGCAGCTGATGGGCACATCTGATGGGGCTGGGCTGATAATCAATGTGCTGATTATTAGCACAGACCCCCCCCCCCCCCCCCCCGACGGGGAGAGCTGCCGATCGACTGAACGCATTTTTTTTCGGGTTCCAAAAAATGCTTCTAAACCCAGCGGCCTAGAAAGGACTATAAATGACCCTGTGTACATGTACTGATAAGATACCGTATATACTCGAGTATAAGTCGAATTTTTCAGCTCATTTTTTTGTGCTGAAAGTGCCCCCCCTCGACTTATACTCGAGTCAAGCACTTTTCTGCAGCAAAAAATTTCATTTTCCGAACCGACTTTGGGGCCCCGTATCTCAGGGCCACTTGGTGCTAGGAACCCCAAATTTGGTGTGCAAACCCAGTGGAACTGGTTCCACAACATATTCAAAGATGAAGTTCCTAGCACTAAGTGGCCCTGAGATACGGGGCCCCAAATCCGGTTCAGAAAATGTCATTCTCTGCTGCAGAAAAGTGCTTGACATTTTCTGAACTGATTTTTGGGGCCCTGTATCTCGGGGCCACTTGGTGCTAGAAACCCCAGCTTTGGAAATTTTATGGTGCTAGTTCTACTGGGTTTGCACACCAAATTTGGGGTTCCTAGCACTAAGTGGCCCCAAATTCGGTCAACTGTGTCCATCTGCAGCAATGTCATTTCAGGACCCTTTATGTTCAGAGACCCCAAATTTTGGCTGCAGCTAGGGGGCATCTAGGAACCCTTAACTACCGAGTTTGAAATTCAGGGGACCTATGGCTGCAAATGGGCACAGTGAGGCATGCAAATGGGCACAGTGATGCTGCAAAATGGGCATTGTTGACCCTCTTTTCCACTTACAGTAGCTGTGCATTTCTCACCCTCGTCTTATACTCGGGTCAATAAGTTTTTCCCATTTTTTTTGTAGTAAATTAGGGCCTCGACTTATACTCGGAACGACTTATAATCGAGTATATACGGTAACATAGAGGAGAGTTCAGGCAGCTGAAAAAAAATGCCCAACTGCTGCTAAAGTCTGTTTACCAGCAGCAGTGTACATGAGGCCTTTCTCTGTGTATTTAAGCATTATTTGTTTACTTTCATTTTGAATTTGTTTTACTTTCTTTTTTCCAGTTACTGTATTTTTTTTTTTCAGTGAAAAAAAATAATAATATGGCAAAAAAGAGCCATTTATTGCCACAAGAAAAGGATAGGATAGTTGAAAGTAAGGATGAGCTTAGGTTCGGTTTGGCCTCAGTCCGAAACCATGTTCTGCCAGTGATTGGCTGTCAGTGGCGGGCTAATCCCCACCCTGCAGCTTCATGTACACAAAGTAGAGATGCTCATGACATCATTGACCTAATATGGTCATATGGCCAAATTGGATCAATGTCATAGTTACCCTGTTTCCCCCAAAATAAGACCTAGCGTGATCGTCAGTGATGGCTGCAATATAAGCCCTACCCCCTAAATAAGCCCTAGTTAAAGTCCTTGTAGGTCTTATTTTCAGGGTAGGGCTTATTTTTGGGGGAACAGGGTAGGGCTTATTTGGGGGGTAGGGCTTATATTGCAGCCATCACTGACAATCACGCTAGGTCTTATTTTCGGGGAAACAGGGTACATAGTTACATAGTTACATAGTAGGTGAGGTTGAAAAAAGACACAAGTCCATCAAGTCCAACCTATGTGTGTGATTATGTGTCAGTATTTCATTACATATCCCTGTATGTTGCGGTCATTCAGGTGATTATCTAATAGTTTCTTGAAGCTATCAATGCTCCCCGCTGAGACCACCGCCTGTGGAAGGGAATTCCACATCCTTGCCGCTCTTACAGTAAAGAACCCTCTACGTAGTTTAAGGTTAAACCTCTTTTCTAATTGTAATGAGTGGCCACGAGTCTTATTAAACTCTCTTCTGCGAAAAAGTTTTATCCCTATTGTGGGGTCACCAGTACAGTATTTGTAAATTGAAATCATATCCCCTCTCAAGCGTCTCTTCTCCAGAGAGAATAAGTTCAATGCTCACAACCTTTCCTCATAACTAAGATCCTCCAGACCCTTTATTAGCTTTGTTGCCCTTCTTTGTACTCGACCATATTATGTCATTGACCATATTAGGTTAATGATGTCACAAGCCTTTTCTTTCCTCATTGGCAACATTGTACTTTGCAAAAATTGTGGAAATTGTGCACAAATTCTCAATTTCTTTCACCTTTAGTTCTCAAATGTTCTAAAAGTCCGCTACTACATCACCAAGACCTGGCTTACTGTCTGGAGGGGTGTATGGGTCACAAGATTAGCTAAGCAGAATTACACATCATTTGGCAGATAAGAGTTGTAGTAGATGTAAGTAGTGATGCAGGGACAAGGAAGACAACCCAGGAGCATATATCTTCAAAAACAAGTGAACAGTGCTATTTCTAAATGTATGTATGTCTGTTCTAGCTAAACTCTAAACAGGCAACTTCATATTAAAGGTGATGTAATTTATTTATTTTATATTTTCTTTCTCTAATTATGGTCAAGACCAAAAATCAATTTGTAACATTTTTTTCTTAGGTAAATATGACATTTTGCATATGAATATTTTGTATTTTAATTTCCAGACAGAAGGTGGAGCTGTAGGCTCATGTTCACATGTTTGTCTGTCTGCTTTTAGCTGCTCTGTAAAAAAAAAATCCCGTTGTACACAGAGCTCAATAACTCAAAAACAGCTTTACACAGATACATCTGATTTATTAAGTGTAGTTTCATAAGTGTATTTATTTAAAAAATTTAAATTCATTTTGGTAATTTGCTGTATACAGTATATCGGGGGATGAGCTTAGCCAACCTAGGATGAAACCACTGAGCTCAAAATAGTTTTACCTTTTGTAGCTAGTCTGCTTGTTGCAACCAGGTTATACCTGATCGAAAGACTTGCAAACAATTATTATTATATACAGCGTTATTATTAGAGCTGTAGAGAGGTGAAAGCGAGATTTGGATGGAGACTGCAGAGGTAAGCAGCTGTGGAAGAAGGCTGAACTCTGCACTCTGTGTAGTGCACCCCCAAAATCTGCACTCTGTGTGTAACCCCCCCGAACTTAATACATGCCTGGTATTTAATGCCCCTTTAAGACCTTCCCACTGTTATTTAAATTTGACCACACCCAGTATTTGATGCAGTTTGGAGGGTGTATATGTGTGTGTGTGTGTGTGTGTGGGGGGGGGGGGGGTTGGAGGGTCGTGGTTGAGATCCTGCACCCATTTTCTGAGAAAAAAAGCCCTGAGTTCAGCTATACAGTTGTATGGCTGAACTCGCATTGGATTTGCAGGAAAATAGTGCAGGGACTTTTCTTTCCCGCACTGGAATCGGATCCCATGGGTGTTCTCACCCATGCGACCTGATTCCTGTGCGAGTTCACAGTTCGCACTGCGATCTGTGAACCAATCTGGGGGTGTCATTAACAATGTATTGACACCCGCAGCGGTTTGCAGAGGGCAGTGTGAACTGCCTGCGGGAGAGATGCGGGAACCGGCGCTGTAATTGCGCTAGTTCCCGCATCGCTACAGTGTGAACCTAGTGTGAACCACCATTAGTAACATTGGTAAGTTTGTGACCGATACCGATGCTTCAAAAATACTGAATATCGGCCGCACCAATAATCGGTCGACCCCTATTATACCTATTATATACAGCAATATTATTATTATGTACAGCTTTATTATTAATATATTACACAGGAATAGCACAACACTATTATTATTACATTATATACAGCACTATTATTATTATATAAAGCTTTATCATTATTATATTATATAGGAGTAGCGCCAACACTATTATTATATACAGTACAATTATTAATACATTATATACAACACTATTATTATTATATACAACACTATTGTTATTATTATTATATACAGCACTATTATTATTATATACAGTACTATTATGATTACATTATTTACAACACTATTATTATTATATACAACACTGTTATTATTATTATTATTATTATTATTATATACAGCACTATTATTATTATATACAGTACTATTATGATTACATTATATACAACACTATTATTATTATTATATACAACACTATTATTATTATTATTATTATTACATACAGCACTATTATTGCTACATTATATACAACACTATTATTATTATATTATATAAAAATAGCGCCAACATCACTTTACAAAATACCGTAACTACTAAGGAGGAAGCATAACCTGCATATGCAATTAGCAAATATGGCTACATGTCTATTCTAATAAATATTTACATAACTATACTTAGAACTATACTTAAAATTAAGGTTTTTAAACATAAACATGAAAGAGGATTTGGTATGTATATCGAGAAAGAAAAAACATAGGATGATTACCGTTTTCCTTGATCACTGGATATACACGTGGCAGTTTTCAGTCAGTTTAAAGTGCAAATAGTTCAGAAATCACCAAACGGATGTAATCTACTACTCAGATTCAACTAGCAATCAGAATACGATCGACTGTGCCAAAGAGAAATCTGGCAATCATTTTTAAGCTTTAACCTGTTACCTCCCACGTAATGTAAGGTGGGCGGGAAGGGGTTAATAAATAAAAAATGTGAATTGAAATATAATAGAAGTGGAAAAGCTCTCATACAAAGCAATCTGTTTTTTGCCCTGCGTTCGATTGGGGTTATTTCGATTCCATCGACTTGTGTTTCGGTCCAAATCACCACTTTATGTCTTGTAATTTGGAACCAAAAAAAGCAAATAAAACTTCAATTGATCGATCAAATTACCGGGTGCATGCCCACCATAAGGCAAACACCGCCCTTTTATTTTTAGATGGGCGGAGTTGGGAACCCAAGATTCCCTGACCTGCATAAACGCAAGCTCTAGAACAGAGGGGCTACCACAGGGCTTTGCAGAGAGAAAAATCCCGGTGTACTGATTCCGTACACAGCATTAGTAATGTAGATTAAATTTCCCCTGGTCAATTTGAATAGCAAATGTTCCCATTAGACGGGAGCGTACCTTAAAAAAAACATGTAATCTGGATGATAATTAGAGACCCATCCCAGCGCAATAACTTCAAAACGCAATTCTCAAGTCACTTAAAAAAAAAAAACTTAAATTTTTTTACAACAATCTGGCATGTAAATGTTAATAGGCAGCCTTGTACATGAAATCTACAGTGCAATTAGCTTAATTAGCACAGTGGTGAGAGAACGAGGCATATGTGCTCATTAAATAATTTGTAGTTTCATTGTTGAACCAACAAAACAGCCACTTTTCATTGTACCCTGCAATGCCACCCTGACCTCTTCACGGGAAAAACAAAACACACTGTTGTGTGATGTGTGCCTGCCAACCGCTGCCAACCTAGCGGAAAGCTGACATCCATTTTGCACGCATAATCAGGGCTGATTAGTAGCAAGCCCTTCAAAGTAAACTTAATCAGCAGACACATCTGCAGAGGAGGAAGGCAAAGAAAAGCTCAACAGATAAAGCTGAACTACAAGTCCCAGAGTTCCCTGTGAGCCAGAGCCTGCCTTCTGAGAATAAAAAGACAGTGGCTGGACAATCACAGCTGATCGATTTCTTGGGAATAAGATTTCGACCAGATTCGCATTGTTGTGTGGTGGCAATGTGCATTTTGCTGTACAATACTGCAACACGTGGTAATACAGTGTGTGAATCTGGCCTTAAATAGTCAGTCTATCTAAAAAGAAATCTGAGTTATAGGTGGAGTTTGGTGGGCTAAGTCTGACTGGCTTCTTATATCTACTGTGGATTCCAGGGGCAAAATCTCCTTGCTGTAGGTCCTAGCTTACTTGTCTAGCTTTGGAGTGTTCCTATCTGTCTTTGGCTGTTTCGCTCCTATAGTGGCCTTTTTCATAATACAAAAGTAACAGTGTAGGCAGGGTGGTTTTTGAATGGCTGTGGTGGTTGAGACCGCTTTAGAATGACTGTTCTTGGTGGGTGGGACCTTCATGTAATGACTGTGGTGGGTGTTCGGGACCCCGTTGCAATGACTGTGGTGAGAGTCGTCAGGCCTTGAAGGACCCGCATTAGATGAAGACTGTGGGATGGTTTCAATATATACTGTAACAGCCACCATCGATGGATAGGCCTTGGACAACCCTTGTTGGAGGAGTAGTGTGGAAGTAAGGATGGCACTGTCAGAATATAGCAGTCATGGTGGTTGGACAGGCATTGGAAGACCCCCATTAAATAGGATTGGGCGAGCAGAGATGGTGCCTACAGTATACAGTAAAGAAGTCATAATGGGTGGATGGGTCTTGGAGGATCCTTGTTGGAGAAGAAGTGTAAGTGCAGGGATGGCACTGTCAGAATACAGAAGCCATGTTGGTTGGATAGGCATTGGAAGACCTCCATTAAAGAGGATTGGGGGAGCAGGGATGGTGCCTACAGTTTATAGCAGTCATAATAGGTGGACAGGTCTTAGAGGATCCTTATTTGGCAAGAAGTGTAGGTGCAGGGATAGCAATTTGGCAATGTCAGAAAACAGCAGCCATGTTGGGTGGACAGGCATTGGAAGATCCCCATTAAAGAAGGATTGGGCAGTGATGGTGCTCACAGTATATAGCAGTCAAGATGGGTGGACAGGCCTTGGAGGATCCCTATAGGAGGAGGAGTGTGAGAGGAGGGATGATGCTGTCAGACTACAGCAGCCATGGTGGACAGGTATTGGGGGACCTCCGTTAGAGAAGGACTGTGAAAGCAGAGAAGGTGCTTTTAGTATATAGGAGGCATCATGGGTGGATCGGCCTTGGAAGACATCTATTGCTGGAGCACTTCAGAAGTTGGTAGTAGTATGGTGCTGTCAAGCTGCAGTACACTGGACCAATCAAGCTACAGACAGCTGATTTTCTCCAAACAGTGGCAACCTTCCTCTCGCACTAGTGGGTAGAACTGTAAAAAAAAAAAGTGTTGGGGATTGTCTGGAGGAAGCGAAGTGCCCTGCTGTAGCTTTCTACTGGGAAAAATGGGCACCAAGGCATGAGCCTTTTCATAAGCTAAACTATACTTTATGTAGCAAGCCATGTAACCAAGCTGATTGGTCTTTTAGACTGATGCAAAGTTCTTGTCACTGTATCCATCTATGTCTGATCTAGGAAAGGGACAGGAGCATCTACAGTGGAATTTCAGGGTGGGGGTAAAGGGGGCTGTCTTTGCCCTATAGCAGTGGTCACCAACCTTTTGGACCTCACTATCAGGCTCCTACTTACCAGACCGGCGAGTCCCGTCGGGCAGAGGGTAGGCTCCCTTACCCTCCAAATATCGGCCCCCTGGTAGAGTAAACAGAGGGCGCGACAGTACGGAGTGGTATGAAGGCCTGTGTTACTGTCCAGGTATTGCAGTCCAGATGTTGCAGGGTTAATAGCTGGAGAGACTGGAATAGGCTGGAGCACCGACACTGAGCTTGAGCAGGCTGGTGTGGACAACAGGCTGGAAGTCTGCAGACAGACGGATGGGATCCAAGGGAGCAGGCAGATGGGTGGTCAGGAGGCAGGCCGGGTTTGGCAACAGGCAGTCGGCAGCGGTACAGTGGAACAGGCAAACGGATGGTCAGACAGGCAGAGGTCGGTGCAGGCAGAGTTCAGAGAGAGATCGGGGACAAGGCCGGGTCAACAGGTATAACAGGAACAGACAAGGTACACGGTCAGGTTTAGGAACGACTAGCTGTTGATTAGGCAGCACTGGTCACTGGAACTCACCGGCTTAAATGGGGCTTTTGGCGTCAAACGACGTGCACGCGCGCGCCCCGGCACACACAGGCACGCGCGCCCGCCAACGCCCGCGCGCGCGCCCCCGCACACCGGCGTGCACAATGGGACGATCCTGGACACACACGCCGGCGCCGCGAGGAGCACGCACGACGAGGTCCGCAGGAACGCGCGCGCCAACGCGCGCCGGCGCACCCTGACGCACACCACCGCGAGCACCCCGCCTGCCGAGGTAAGGACCCTGACAGTGCCCCCCCCTCAAGGGCAGCCTCCGGATGCCCAGTTGGGCCAACCTGGGTGCATGGGAATTCCTGAAAGCTTGCAGCAATTCGTTGGCATGGAGGTTACCTTCGGGTTCCCAAGAATTATCCTCGGGGCCATAGCCCTTCCACTTAATGAGGTACTGGAGCTGATTCTGCCTCTTCCTGCAATCCAGGATTGCCTCGACCTCGAACTCCTCCTCATTGTTAACCAAAACAGCCTCCGGTGGCTTGGCCTTACGGTCAGGAAAGGGATCGTGGATAACTGGTTTCAGTAACGACACGTGAAAGACCGGGTGGATTCTAAGGGACTCTGGCAGACTAAGTTCAAAGGCAACATCATTCACCTTTCTTTTCACCCGAAACGGGCCCAGGAACTTAGGTCCCAACTTCCTGGAGGGACAAGCCAACTTTAGGTTAGTTGTAGAGAGCCACACTTGGTTGCCAGGCTCAAGGACGAGTTCTCCTCGCCTTTTCTTGTCGAACATCCTCTTGAAGGAAGCCTGAGATTGGGCCATGGTTTCCTGCAAGATCTTACAGTTACTAGAGAAGAACTCCATTGTTTCTGTTACTGCGGGTAGGGTACATTCCGGGATAGAACTGGGAAGAAAAGCAGGGTTGAATCCATAATTCGCAAAGAAAGGAGTCTGGTTTATGGCAGAGTGTAGGGAGTTATTATACGTGAATTCAGCGACTGGTAACAAGGACACCCAGTCATCTTGCGTAAATATGGAAAAACAACGGAGGTATTGTTCCAGCGTCTGGTTAGTTCTTTCCGTCTGGCCGTTCGTCTGAGGGTGGTAGGCCGAAGAGAATGCCAATTCAATTTCCAAGGCGGCACACAATGCTCTCCAAAACCGGGAGGTAAATTGGACACCCCGATCGGATACTATATTCACGGGTACCCCATGTAATCTTACTACTTCCTTGACGAATATCTTCGCCGTTTCTACGGCTGTGGGTGTACCCTTCATAGGGATAAAGTGTGCCATCTTGGATAGCCTATCGATCACCACAAAAATGGTTGAGAAACCTTCAGAGGGGGGTAGCTCCACAATGAAGTCCATAGACAACATTCTCCAAGGTCTGTCAGGAATCGGTAGGGGTCTCAATAAACCCCAGGCCCTTGAGCGGTTGCATTTATTCCGGGCACAAGTGTGGCAGGAACCCACATACCTCTTACAGTCCTCCAGGAGACATGGCCACCAAAAGGTGCGTAGCACCAATTCCGAAGTTTTCCGAGCTCCGAAGTGACCCGCCAGCTTGTGGTCATGACATAGTTCTAGTACCAGCACCCTAAGTTTTTCAGGTACGAAAATCTTGCCTTCATGCCAGAGCAACCCATCACTTAAGCTGGTTCCCGTAGGTAGAGGAATTTCAGAGGAAGCCTGTTTAATCCTAGAAATTAAATCTCCTTGGAGAAGTAAGAAATTTCCTGCTGGCAAAATAGTATCAGGAGGGGTACTTTCCTTGGAATCGTGAAACATACGTGATAAGGCATCAGGTTTTCCATTCTTGGATCCGGGTCTGTACGTTATATGAAAGGAGAAGCGGGAAAAAAAAAGTGCCCATCTAGCCTGTCGTGGTCTGAGTCGCTTGGCTGCTCTTAAATATTCCAAGTTCTTATGATCGGTAAAGATGAGAACCGGATGTACCGCACCTTCCAATAAGTAGCGCCATTCTTCCAGAGCCGCTTTGATGGCCAACAGTTCCCGGTCTCCCACATCATAATTTTTCTCGGATGACGAGAGTTTTCGGGAAAAGAATGCTACAGGAAACAAGAGGGCTTTGGGGCCCTGGCGTTGAGAAAGTACTGCCCCCACTGCGATCTCTGAAGCATCCACTTCCAGCACAAACGGTAATGCAGGGTCCGGGTGCTTGAGGATAGAAGCCGAAGTAAACAGTCCCTTTAATTTCTCGAACGCTGCCTGTGCTCGGGACGACCAACAGAATCGTGCCCCCTGTTTGGTAAGTTCTGTTATTGGTGAGATAATCTTAGAAAAGTCTTTAATAAATTTTCTGTAGAAGTTGGAAAATCCTACAAAACGTTGGACCCCTTTCTTGTCTGTAGGAGCAGGCCAGTCCAGGATGGCCGATACTTTTTGTGGATCCATTTTGATTCCTTCAACAGAAATGATGAGTCCCAAGAACTGGATACTCTGACGTTCGAACTCACATTTGTCCAATTTAGCGTATAAGCCATGTTGCCTGAGCCGGGCGAGAACATTCCTGACGTGCCTGCGATGATCAGCTAAAGAAGAGGAAAAGATGAGTATGTCGTCCAGATAAACGATGACGTAGAGGTCCAGGATTTCTCTAAAGATGTCGTTCACAAAGTGCTGGAACGTTGCTGGGGCATTACAAAGGCCGAAGGGCATGACCAGGTACTCGAAATGCCCGAAACGAGTGCGAAACGCAGTTTTCCACTCGTCGCCCTCACGGATGCGGATCAAGTTATAAGCACCCCGGAGATCCAATTTAGTAAAGATTCTGGCAGTGCCCAGCCTTTGGAATAACTCAGGTACCAGAGGGAGCGGGTATCGATTCTTAATCGTTATCTTGTTCAGATCGCGGTAATCGATACACGGTCGCAGAGAGTGATCTTTCTTTTCCACAAAGAATAAGCCCGCACCGGCCGGGGAAGTGGATGGGCGGATAAATTTCTTCTTTAGATTTTCATCTAGATACTGCTTCAGGGTATCCAGCTCCTGCTCAGTCAGGGGAAAAATCCTGCCAAAAGGTACCTCGGTTCCAGGAAGCAATTCAATTGGGCAGTCGTAGGGCCTATGTGGAGGTAGCAATTCTGCCCCCTTCTTGCTAAACACATCTGCAAAGTCTCGGTAAGGCTCAGGGATAGCTTGAAGCAGATCAACATCTGGGTGTAGACAGAGGAGTGGGGTAACCTCATGGCCTGTCCCTAGCATACAGTGTTGACGGCAATATCCAGAAGGGAACTCGACATTACCAGCAGCCCAGTTGATTTGGGGGTTGTGCACCTGTAGCCATGGTATTCCAAGGATGACTGGAAAAAGGGGGGACGAGATGGCGTCCAGACAGAGATATTCACGGTGTCGCTGGCCCATGATGGCTTCTAAAGGGACGGTCTCCTGAGTGACCGGGCCGGAGCGGAGAGCCGAGCCGTCTGCAAGGTGAACTGCAAGGCTTTGAGTTTTATTTTGGAGAGGAATGGCATGTAGGGAGGCAAAGGTCCGGTCGATAAAACAGCTGCAGGCTCCAGAATCAATGATAGCTGGGACTTGGATGGCCTTTCCGGGAAGCTGTAAAGTGACAGAAATGGTTAGATGCGTGCCAATAGTGGGTACAATAGTAGCACAGGTATGAACATCAGAGCGACACTTACGCATCTTGTTAGGACAACCGTTGGCGTAGTGCCCAGATTCCCCACAGTAGAGGCAGAGGTTGTGTGCCCGTCTACGTGCCTTCTCCTCCGGAGTCAAAGAAGGGCGGAACAGACCGAGCTGCATTGGTTCAGGCGCATCATAGGTCGAGGCAGGTGGAGGAGCCGGAGATCTGCTGGGAGGACAGGGTACTTGTGGAATCATCCAGGTGGGACGAAAAGTACTGGTGGTTCTTTCAGTACGTCGCTCACGCAGTCATCACGGTCAATTTGGATGGACAAATTGATGAGCTCTTCCAGGGTCTGTGGTACCCCTACTCGCGCCAACTCATCTTTGAGGGGTTCTGACAACTCCATCCTGAATTGATGGCGCAACGAGGCGTCATTCCATGCTGTGTCAGAACTCCAGCGTCTGAACTCGACGGCATAGTCTTCTGCGGCTCGACGGCCTTGACGAAGGGCCTGTAAGGTAGCTTCCGCGGTGGCAGTGAGCTGAGGGTCCTCGTATAATTGGGACATGGCACCAAAGAAGGCCTTCAGACTATCCAAGGCGACTGATTTTTGCTCCAAGAGTCGGTGGGCCCATGTTTGTGGTTCCCCTGAGAGTAAGGAAATGACAAAGCCCACCTTAGTGGCTTCAAGGGAGAACGTGCGTGGCTGTAGGGCAAAGTAAAGGTTGCAGGCATTCCGGAAGGCACGATACCTACTTCGGTCTCCAAGAAATCTTTCAGGTACTGGTACTTTTGGCTCAGGGGGTAACATGACCACAGAGGGTGCTGAGGTGGCTGCTGCGGACCCTGGTGGCCCGGAAGGTGCGGACAAAGCCTGCACACGTTCTTCCAAGCTGGAGTATCCCTCTTGTAGGCTCTTCACAGCCTGGGTTAGACCTGCCAGGTGTCGGCAAAGTTCGTCCATGGGGGAGGCCCCCTGCCCGGACTCGGTCATGGCTGCCTAATACTATCAGGCTCCTACTTACCAGACCGGCGAGTCCCGTCGGGCAGAGGGTAGGCTCCCTTACCCTCCAAATATCGGCCCCCTGGTAGAGTAAACAGAGGGCGCGACAGTACGGAGTGGTATGAAGGCCTGTGTTACTGTCCAGGTATTGCAGTCCAGATGTTGCAGGGTTAATAGCTGGAGAGACTGGAATAGGCTGGAGCACCGACACTGAGCTTGAGCAGGCTGGTGTGGACAACAGGCTGGAAGTCTGCAGACAGACGGATGGGATCCAAGGGAGCAGGCAGATGGGTGGTCAGGAGGCAGGCCGGGTTTGGCAACAGGCAGTCGGCAGCGGTACAGTGGAACAGGCAAACGGATGGTCAGACAGGCAGAGGTCGGTGCAGGCAGAGTTCAGAGAGAGATCGGGGGACAAGGCCGGGTCAACAGGTATAACAGGAACAGACAAGGTACACGGTCAGGTTTAGGAACGACTAGCTGTTGATTAGGCAGCACTGGTCACTGGAACTCACCGGCTTAAATGGGGCTTTTGGCGCCAAACGACGTGCACGCGCGCGCCCCGGCACACACAGGCACGCGCGCCCGCCAACGCCCGCGCGCGCGCCCCCGCACACCGGCGTGCACAATGGGACGATCCTGGACACACACGCCGGCGCCACGAGGAGCACGCACGACGAGGTCCGCAGGAACGCGCGCGCCAACGCGCGCCGGCGCACCCTGACGCACACCACCGCGAGCACCCCGCCTGCCGAGGTAAGGACCCTGACACTCACAGACTACTAAACTCATTTTGAATCCCGCGGACCACTAACATAAGTGTTACATGCCTTATACACACAGTGCTCTAGCTCTCTCCCCCCTCCCCCTGGATCATGCTGCTGACTTAAACACACAATCAGGGCTTTTTTTCTCAGAAAAAAGGTGCAGGAACTCACCCTCTCTGTCCAACTCTCCGCCCCAACCACCCTCAAACTCCGCCCAACCACACCCAAACCCCACCCCCGGCCACACCTTCCTTAGAGGAGAGAATTACAGCGGCGCCAAGAAATTGTAATGAGTTAAGGCTTAGAACTTAGTATCACATAAGGCAAACTCCCCAAAATCCCTCCCAGCTCTTATTATCACAAATCCCCCCAGCTCTCCTCTCATCACACATCCAAATTCCCCCAGCTCCCCTCTCTGTACAAATCCCCTTAGCTCTCCACTCATCACAAATCCCCTTAGCTCTTCTCTCATCACAAATCCCCCCCAGCTCTCCTCTCATCACAAATCCCCCCCAGCTCTCCTCTCATCACAAATCCAAATCCCCCCAGCTCTCCTCTCTGTACAAATCCCCTTAGTTCTCTTCTCATCACAACCCCCCCCCCCTCAGCTCTCCTCTCATCACAAATCCAAAAAAACCCAGCTCTCCTCTCTGTACAAATCCCCCCAGCACCCCTCTCATCACAAATCCCCCCAGCACCCCTCTCTGTACAAATCCCCACAGCACCCCTCTCTGTACAAATCCCCCCAGCACCCCTCTCATCACAAATCCCCCCAGCTCCCCTCTTTGTACAAATCCCCCAGCTCTCCTCCCTGTACAAATCCTCCCAGCGCCCCTCTCTGTACAAATCCCCCCAGCACCCCTGTCATCACAAATCCCCCCAGCACCCCCCTCATCACAAATCCCCCCCATCTCCCCTCTCATCACAAATCCCCCCATCTCCCCTCTCATCACAAATCCCCCCAGCTCCTCTCTCTGTACAAATCCTCCCAGCACCCCTCTTTGTACAAATCCCCCCAGCTCCCCTCTCATCACAAATCCCCCCAGCTCCCCTCTCATCACAAATCCCCCCAGCTCCCCTCTCATCACAAATCCCCCCAGCACCCCTCTCTGTACAAATCCCCCCAGCACCCCTCTCTGTACAAATCCCCCCAGCACCCCTCTCTGTACAAATCCCCGCAGCTCCCCTCTCATCACAAATCCCCCCAGCACCCCTCTCATCACAAATCCCCCCAGCACCCCTCTCATCACAAATCCCCCCAGCTCCCCTCTCTGTACAAATCCCCCCAGCATCCCTCTCATCAAAAATCCCCCCAGCACCCCTCTCATCACAAATCCCCCCAGCTCCCCTCTCATCACAAATCCCCCTAGCACCCCTCTCATCACAAATCTCTCCAGCTCCCCTCTCTGTACAAATCCCCCCAGCTCCCCTCTCTGTACAAATCCCCCCAGCACCCCTCTCATCACAAATCCCCCCAGCACCCCTCTCATCACAAATCCCCCCAGCTCCCCTCTCATCACAAATCCCCCTAGCACCCCTCTCATCACAAATCTCTCCAGCTCCCCTCTCTGTACAAATCCCCCCAGCACCCCTCTCTGTCCAAATCCCCCCAGCTCCCCTCTCATCCCAAATCCCCCCAGCTCCCCTCTCTGTACAAATCCCCCCAGCACCCCTCTCATCACAAATCCCCCCAGCACCCCTCTCATCACAAATTCCCCCAGCTCCCCTCTCATCACAAATCCCCCCAGCTCCCCTCTCATCACAAATCCCCCCAGCACCCCTCTCATCACAAATCCCCCCATCTCCCCTCTCATCACAAATCCCCTCAGCACCCCTCTCATCACAAATCCCCCCAGCTCCCCTCTCTGTACAAATCCCCCCAGCACCCCTCTCATCACAAATCCCCCCAGCACCCCTCTCATCACAAATCCCCCTAGCACCCCTCTCATCACAAATCCCCCTAGCACCCCTCTCATCACAAATCTCTCCAGCTCCCCTCTCATCACAAATCCCCCCAGCTCCCCTCTCATCACAAATCCCCCCAGCTCCCCTCTCATCACAAATCCCCCCAGCACCCCTCTCATCACAAATCCCCCCAGCTCCCCTCTCATCACAAATCCCCCCAGCACCCCTCTCATCACAAATCCCCCCAGCTCCCCTCTCTGTACAAATCCCCCCAGCACCCCTCTCATCACAAATCCCCCCAGCACCCCTCTCATCACAAATCCCCCCAGCTCCCCTCTCATCACAAATCCCCCTAGCACCCCTCTCATCACAAATCTCTCCAGCTCCCCTCTCTGTACTAATCCGCCCAGCACCCCTCTCTGTACAAATCCCCCCAGCTCCCCTCTCTGTACAAATCCCCCCAGCACCCCTCTCATCACAAATCCCCCCAGCACCCCTCTCATCACAAATCCCCCCAGCTCCCCTCTCATCACAAATCCCCCATCTCCCCTCTCATCACAAATCCCCCCAGCTCCTCTCTCTGTACAAATCCCCCCAGCACCCCTCTTTGTACAAATCCCCCCAGCTCCTCTCTCTGTACAAATCCCCCCAGCACCCCTCTTTGTACAAATCCCCCCAGCTCCCCTCTCATCACAAATCCCCCCAGCTCCCCTCTCATCACAAATCCCCCCAGCACCCCTCTCATCACAAATCCCCCCAGCACCCCTCTCATCACAAATCCCCCCAGCACCCCTCTCTGTACAAATCCCCCCAGCTCCCCTCTCATCACAAAGCACCCCTCTCATCACAAATCCCCCCAGCACCCCTCTCATCACAAATCCCCCCAGCTCCCCTCTCTGTACAAATCCCCCCAGCACCCCTCTCATCACAAATCCCCCCAGCACCCCTCTCATCACAAATCCCCCCAGCTCTCCTCTCATCACAATTCCCCCTAGCACCCCTCTCATCACAAATCTCTCCAGCTCCCCTCTCTGTACAAATCCGCCCAGCACCCCTCTCTGTCCAAATCCCCCCAGCTCCCCTCTCTGTACAAATCCCCCCAGCACCCCTCTCATCACAAATTCCCCCAGCACCCCTATTATCACAAATCCCCCTAGCACCCCTCTCATCACAAATCTCTCCAGCTCCCCTCTCTGTACGAATCCCCCCAGCACCCCTCTCTGTCCAAATCCCCCCAGCTCCCCTCTCATCACAAATCCCCCCAGCACCCCTCTCATCACAAATCCCCCCAGCACCCCTCTCATCACAAATCCCCCCAGCTCCCCTCTCTGTACAAATCCGCCCAGCACCCCTCTCTGTCCAAATCCCCCCAGCTCCCCTCTCATCACAAATCCCCCCAGCACCCCTCTCATCACAAATCCCCCCAGCACCCCTCTCATCACAAATCCCCCCAGCTCCCCTCTCATCACAAATCCCCCCAGCTCCCCTCTCATCACAAATCCCCCTAGCACCCCTCTCATCACAAATCTCTCCAGCACCCCTCTCATCACAAATCCCCCCAGCTCCCCTCTCATCACAAATCCCCCCAGCTCCCCTCTCATCACAAATCCCCCCAGCTCCCCTCTCATCACAAATCCCCCCAGCACCCCTCTCATCACAAATCCCCCCATCTCCCCTCTCTGTACAAATCCCCCCAGCACCCCTCTCATCACAAATCCCCCCAGCACCCCTCTCATCACAAATCCCCCTAGCACCTCTCTCATCACAAATCTCTCCAGCTCCCCTCTCATCACAAATCCCCCCAGCTCCCCTCTCATCACAAATCCCCCCAGCACCCCTCTCATCACAAATCCCCCCAGCTCCCCTCTCATCACAAATCCCCCCAGCACCCCTCTCATCACAAATCCCCCCAGCTCCCCTCTCTGTACAAATCCCCCCAGCACCCCTCTCATCACAAATCCCCCCAGCACCCCTCTCATCACAAATCCCCCCAGCTCCCCTCTCATCACAAATCCCCCCAGCACCCCTCTCATCACAAATCCCCCCAGCTCCCCTCTCTGTACAAATCCCCCCAGCACCCCTCTCATCACAAATCCCCCCAGCACCCCTCTCATCACAAATCCCCCCAGCTCCCCTCTCATCACAAATCCCCCTAGCACCCCTCTCATCACAAATCTCTCCAGCTCCCCTCTCTGTACTAATCCGCCCAGCACCCCTCTCTGTACAAATCCCCCCAGCTCCCCTCTCTGTACAAATCCCCCCAGCACCCCTCTCATCACAAATCCCCCCAGCACCCCTCTCATCACAAATCCCCCCAGCTCCCCTCTCATCACAAATCCCCCATCTCCCCTCTCATCACAAATCCCCCCAGCTCCTCTCTCTGTACAAATCCCCCCAGCACCCCTCTTTGTACAAATCCCCCCAGCTCCCCTCTCATCACAAATCCCCCCAGCTCCCCTCTCATCACAAATCCCCCCAGCACCCCTCTCATCACAAATCCCCCCAGCACCCCTCTCATCACAAATCTCCCCAGCACCCCTCTCTGTACAAATCCCCCCAGCTCCTCTCTCATCACAAAGCACCCCTCTCATCACAAATCCCCCCAGCACCCCTCTCATCACAAATCCCCCCAGCTCCCCTCTCTGTACAAATCCCCCCAGCACCCCTCTCATCACAAATCCCCCCAGCACCCCTCTCATCACAAATCCCCCCAGCTCTCCTCTCATCACAATTCCCCCTAGCACCCCTCTCATCACAAATCTCTCCAGCTCCCCTCTCTGTACAAATCCGCCCAGCACCCCTCTCTGTCCAAATCCCCCCAGCTCCCCTCTCTGTACAAATCCCCCCAGCACCCCTCTCATCACAAATCCCCCCAGCACCCCTCTCATCACAAATCCCCCCAGCTCCCCTCTCATCACAAATCCCCCATCTCCCCTCTCATCACAAATCCCCCCAGCTCCTCTCTCTGTACAAATCCCCCCAGCACCCCTCTTTGTACAAATCCCCCCAGCTCCCCTCTCATCACAAATCCCCCCAGCTCCCCTCTCATCACAAATCCCCCCAGCACCCCTCTCATCACAAATCCCCCCAGCACCCCTCTCATCACAAATCCCCCCAGCACCCCTCTCTGTACAAATCCCCCCAGCTCCTCTCTCATCACAAAGCACCCCTCTCATCACAAATCCCCCCAGCACCCCTCTCATCACAAATCCCCCCAGCTCCCCTCTCTGTACAAATCCCCCCAGCACCCCTCTCATCACAAATCCCCCCAGCACCCCTCTCATCACAAATCCCCCCAGCTCTCCTCTCATCACAATTCCCCCTAGCACCCCTCTCATCACAAATCTCTCCAGCTCCCCTCTCTGTACAAATCCGCCCAGCACCCCTCTCTGTCCAAATCCCCCCAGCTCCCCTCTCTGTACAAATCCCCCCAGCACCCCTCTCATCACAAATCCCCCCAGCACCCCTCTCATCACAAATCCCCCCAGCTCCCCTCTCATCACAAATCCCCCCAGCACCCCTCTCATCACAAATCCCCCCAGCACCCCTCTCATCACAAATCCCCCCAGCACCCCTCTCATCACAAATCCCCCCAGCACCCCTCTCATCACAAATCCCCCCAGCTCCCCTCTCATCACAAATCCCCCTAGCACCCCTCTCATCACAAATCTCTCCAGCTCCCCTCTCTGTACTAATCCGCCCAGCACCCCTCTCTGTACAAATCCCCCCAGCTCCCCTCTCTGTACAAATCCCCCCAGCACCCCTCTCATCACAAATCCCCCCAGCACCCCTCTCATCACAAATCCCCCCAGCTCCCCTCTCATCACAAATCCCCCATCTCCCCTCTCATCACAAATCCCCCCAGCTCCTCTCTCTGTACAAATCCCCCCAGCACCCCTCTTTGTACAAATCCCCCCAGCTCCCCTCTCATCACAAATCCCCCCAGCTCCCCTCTCATCACAAATCCCCCCAGCACCCCTCTCATCACAAATCCCCCCAGCACCCCTCTCATCACAAATCCCCCCAGCCCCCCTCTCTGTACAAATCCCCCCAGCTCCCCTCTCATCACAAAGCACCCCTCTCATCACAAATCCCCCCAGCACCCCTCTCATCACAAATCCCCCCAGCTCCCCCCTCTGTACAAATCCCCCCAGCACCCCTCTCATCACAAATCCCCCCAGCACCCCTCTCATCACAAATCCCCCCAGCTCTCCTCTCATCACAATTCCCCCTAGCACCCCTCTCATCACAAATCTCTCCAGCTCCCCTCTCTGTACAAATCCGCCCAGCACCCCTCTCTGTCCAAATCCCCCCAGCTCCCCTCTCTGTACAAATCCCCCCAGCTCCCCTCTCATCACAAATCCCCCCAGCACCCCTCTCATCACAAATCCTCCCAGCACCCCTCTCATCACAAATCCCCCCAGCTCCCCTCTCATCACAAATCCCCCTAGCACCCCTCTCATCACAAATCTCTCCAGCACCCCTCTCATCACAAATCCCCCCAGCTCCCCTCTCATCACAAATCCCCCCAGCACCCCTCTCATCACAAATCCCCCCAGCACCCCTCTCATCACAAATCTCCCCAGCTCCCCTCTCTGCTGACCCCCCTCCTCCACACACACATACTTTCTCATCTCCCCTCTAATCACAAATCCCCCCAAGCTCTCCTCTGTGTACAATGCTCTCCCCTCTGCTAAACACACACAAACTTTACCTCTCTGCACATATTCCCCCTCCCCCACACACTTTCACAGTGCACTCCCCTCTGAATGAACTCTCTGCAAAGCTCTCCCTGGTTTTCACAGTGACGGGTCCCTCACCTCTTCTGTCATCACGGCTCTCCGTGGTATATGCAGTTTTTTTTACTGCACAGTGCAGTGGACCGGAGAGCTCCCCTACTGTAGCACAGAGCTGAGGAGGTGTTTCAGGGCTCCTCGGCTCCATACTACAAAGGCTGAGTAGCGGCGGCAGGCAAGGATGGAAGCTTTCTCCCGAATCACTGCAGGAGCTGAAGGTTGGGACCCCGACTAGTGATCGAGGGCAGTAGCCCTGATTGTGCAGCACTAGCACAGAGAAGCCAGCAGAGGAAGTGAGCTGTGCAGAAAACTTCCTCTACTGACTTCAGTATTAAATGAGGCTGGAGAGGAGAGGAGCTAAAGGTTCTGGAACGCAGTTCCGGTGTGTTCCGGCTGAAAAAAAAAGCCCTGCACACAATGCTCTGGATCTCTGCCCTCCCCAACACTGCATCACACTCGAGCTCCGTGCTCCCTCCCACAGTTTGTGATTCGCACTGCCATTGGAAGTCCTCTCCTTCACCTCCCGCTTTCTGCACTGCTCCCAGCGCCTCCCTCTGAGTTCACAGGAGCCAAAACTACAGAGGAGGCATTGGGTATCAATGCGCACTGACAGTATTGATTGTCGGCATGCATTGAGAACACCACTGGAAACAACATTGGGTGGTATACATGATTTGCGGCAGAACCCCTGGGGACCACCAAAATATTCTTGCGGACCGTCAGTTGTCCACAGACCACTGATTGACGACCGCTGTCTTATAGCATGCACATAGCCTAATAAACAGTGTTTAAAGATTTTTAGTTGACTTATATTTTTTAACACGAAGCGCACAGAACCATCAGACATCAGCCTCATATGCTTCTTGATTGGACATGGTTATAGCAAAGTTTCTCTTACTTCTTCTGCTGGCGGTGGCTGTGCCGCTCACATGCCCCTGTTTCACTATTAGCACAGTAATTAGATTTCCTTACTGCACACTCTGAAAGCAAATTGGAGGCTCTTTTCACTAATGACACGCTGCAGACTTGTAAAGGTGACAAGCCTGCAGGATGAATAGGGCAGCGGAATCTATTAACCAGAACTATCCGAATAATTGCTTAAAAATGTATTAAAATAGTCAAAACACAAGAAACAGGAGCAGTGAAACCCGGAGGGAGTCTGCTTTGCCTGCGGCAACTAATCAGATGTCAGCTCTCATTTTTCAAGCGTAGGTTAGAAATGCTAAAACAAAGATTAGGTAAGCCAGGCTTTTCAGTCTTAGTGGTAAATAATGAAAGCTCTTTGCTTAGCTACAGGTTGTGTGCCGTATCTCCTGCACTGCAAAGGTAAAGCCAAACCTTTTATTTCATTTTGGTGGGGAAGGCTAAAATTCCTGTTGGGGTTTGTCAGTGTTCCCACTGGGGAGATTCCCTCTCTCTATTTTTCCTAGTAAATGTTGTCATCGGGACGGAAAGTAAAGGGAAAATCCTAATCTTACAATTGTCCCTAGAACAGCAACAGTTGGGTGTATCTTCCCTAACCTGTTCTAGTTAGAGGGTTTGCCCTTTCCATGGATAGTTGTCCTTCACTTGTGTTGTGTCTCCACGACACAGGCAGCAAAAAATAAAAATTTATTATGCCCCAGATGAAGTCTAATCAGACGAAACGCGTTGGGTGAAGTGCTGCCATCACCACTGTGCCATCTTATGCTATTAACTGTTGATCAACATGTGAGTGTCCAACTTTTTTACCTTTTTTTAAATGAAATGATTTTGAAACGTTATCACACTATGTGGAACCTTCTTTCTCATTTTGGTTTTACCGTGTGAGCTGATTTTAACCCTCCTTGGGCGTCCTCCTCATCGGCTGCACCATACTTTGATGTCTGTTTGCATACATACTGGTGACCTATACCGTATAAAGTTCTAGTGTGAGCGAGGCTATCTGGATTGTCGCTGGTTCTACATCACCAATGGTGTTGGTCACCACAAGCCTGGTGGACTTGAGAGGTATATACCCCTTCAAGTCCAACCTTTCCGATAAGCCTTCATACAATTGGTGGCAGTCTCCTCACAAGATTTCCTTACCTGTTGACCTTCATTGATGTCTACAGTCCTACTGATGTTTCCGAAATATTAACCTACGAAGATTGTCCATTGTCACCAGACTTTTTTGGTTTTTACCATAGACCTGTCATTTTTTCACGTGGTGGACATTATCACAATATTGTTTAGATTTGTTAACACAAATTTATTTATATCACTATAAGCGCTGCAAATTTTTTCTTTAAAAATTTCTGTTGGGGTTTGTCAGTGTTCCCACTGGGGAGATTCCCTCTCTTTATCTTTCCTAGTAAATATTGTCATTGGGACGGAAAGTGAAGGGAAAATCCTAATCTTACAATTGTCCCTAGAACAGCAACAGTTGGGTGTATCTTCTCTAACCTGTTCTAGTTAGAGGGTTTGCCCTTTCCATGGATAGTTGTCCTTCACTTGTGTTGTGTCTCCAGGACACAGGCAGCAAAAAAAAAAAAAAGATCAGGGTTTTAACCATTCCCTACTCTGTAAAAAGCTACAAAAATTTCTTTAGATATACAGTAATTTAAGGGATTATAGTAAATGACCTTAGGCTGTCTGTAAATTATTTCCTGTGCAGCCTATCCTTGGTTCTGTGACCATGCTGTATGGTTTACTTGTCTACCATACCAAATCATGCAGTTTTTTTAAAATTCACTTTTAAAAAAATAAAAATAAATGCAAATTTCTTTTGCAGGTAAAAAAATGTGCATTTATTATTTTTTGTTGCAAAAGCCTGCAAAGCATTGCACCAGCGATCAGCACCAGCATTGTGACGGCTAGCGGGGAGGGAGAAGCTCCTGCTAGCTGTCAGATCGGAGAGCTGCGGGGGAGGGGGGGGGTTGGTCAATTTGTAACATTAAAAAGCGCTTTCCCCGACTTGTTCATTCCCCGACTTAGTTGGGGTAGGCGTGACACTTTAGTGGGGGTGGGTCAGCCACACCTCTTGACCATTGACTTTTTTGGGACCCGTCTGATGACCTTTGGAGAAGGTCCCTATTCCAATCCCTGAGTCCTAACCTTGTTCTTCAAGGGGAAACCCCAACCCTAACCCCAACCCTAACCCTAACCCCTAACCCTTAACCCTAACCCTAAAACCCTAACCCTAAAACCCTAACTCTAACCCTAATACACCCTAAATATGGATGTAACACGTTACAAAAAGTAAACTTATCCTTTAAAGCGTATTTTCACCCAGAAATTGAACCTCCGCGGATTGCATTCCTCCCCCCCCCCCCTTTCAGTGCCATATTGGGCACCTTTCAGGGGGGAGCGGATACCTGTCAAATCCAGATATCTGCTCCCACTTCCAGGGAAAGATCGCCAATATAAGCCCCCCCCCCCCCCCCCCGCTGCCCTCAGGGAGACACACAGGTCCCAGAAGACAGCAGGGACCATTCAGCGAGACTCACGCATACGCAGTACAAAACAGACTGTGAAATCGCAAGGCTTCACTTCCTGTTACCTTAGCAAGGATGTCGGTGCATGCACCCAGGAGCCGAGGGACGGGTCGGCTTTGTGAGAATCAGAGACCTTTATTATTCATACACTTGTTTTATGATTTAAACAAATATTAATATTAAGAAAGCACCTCTAGAAAAGCACTAGATCTTAAAAAAAAAAAAAAAAAAAAGAAAAATTGAAAATAATGATTTACCAAATTTGCCATATAATATATATATATATTATATATGTACTATATATACATTATATTTTGTATATATTTTTTATTTAATATTATTGATAATATTATTTTGTTACATTGTTATTCTTCCTTTCTTCTATATAAAAAAAATATTTTAAGCACGCACCCTACTAGTTATAAAAATAATTTACCAAATTTGCCAATATATATATATATATATATATATATATATATATATATATATATATATAATTTTTTTTTAATGTTGTTGTTATTATTATATTATTTACAGTCTTTCCTTCTTTCTTTCTTTCTTTCTTTCTTTCTTTCTTTCTTTCTTTCTTTCTTTCTTTCTTTCTTTCTTTCTTCCTTCCTTCCTTCCTTCCTTCCTTCCTTCCTTCTTCTTCTTTCTTTCTTTCTTTCTTTCTTTCTTTCTTTCTTTCTTTCTTTCTTTCTTTCTTTCTTTCTTTCTTTCTTTCTTCCTTCCTTCCTTCTTTCTTTCTTTTTTTCTTCCCGTCTTTCTTTCTTTCTTTCTTTCTTTCTTTCTTTCTTTCTTTCTTTCTTTCTTTCTTTCTTTCTTTCTTTCTTTCTTTCTTTCTTTCTTTCTTTCTTTCTTCATGGATAGATATCATGGCCTTACTGTACTTGTTATAGCTGAGATAATAAGCATATACATAAAGACTTTACCTTGGCCTATCATTCTATTTTTGCAAAAAATTCCAAACCTGATGAACTCTTTGATAGATCCCTCTCTGCCAAATTAAAGCCCCAAGCCTACCATATCCTCTTCTATTCTCTGTGCATTTCTGCCTGTTTCCCCCAATGAAAGGAGAGAGTGAGAGATAATTAACAAAAAACATGGCCTGGCCATTATGGAAGCAATGTCCTTGGCCCTGCTAGTTTTGTAGGTAAACGTCCCCTCCATAAATCTTCCCTTTAACCTTTCTGTCGGTGGAGGCAATAGCAACACCCTCTTCCCTCCCCTGAGCAAATGCTTCCTTTTCACGGGGAAAGAAAACAAAGGAGGGCCGAGGTAAAAAGCTGGGTGGTATACTGCATCCAGCACAATGCCAGCAGTGTCTCTCTGTGTTTTACAACAGAGGAGGAAAGGACATGAATAAGCCAAAGATGTGGGACAATCCCACCATTTCAGACCTACAAACCCATCTTCTGTTCCTGGGGGAATTAAACAAAAAAAGGGGGAAAAAGAGAGAAGAATGGAGAACAAATTAGCTAATCTCGGGAATCTCATATCCAAGGAGCGAGGAAAAAAAAAAAAAAAAAGAAAACACTTGCACAAGGAGGCTTGGGCAAGCTGAATTTTATTGCGCGAGGTATTGACAAAGCTTAAGAAATGTGTGGAAGGGGGCATTGACCAGAGATCCGGCTACAATAGAGTATAAGTGCCGGGCTCTCTTTCTGCTCTGTGTCTGGGGAAAGTCCAACTAAGAAGCAGTAAATGTGATGAGGCCAGCATATGACAATACACGGCCACTTCAGGCTGCCTTAAGAGGGTATTATAGGCCGGGAAAATGTTTGCATTGGGAAGATGACACTCTCCATTTTGTTAATGGCTCTCGACTGTCCCTGGTAATCATTCTGTCAGTTTTATGTTGTTTCTCAATTAAACGGGCCTTCTAAAAAAATAAAGGCATCCTCTTTATCTTCACAAGATACTTGCTGCTGTTTACCGGTGATCACAGGAGACTGGTGAAGTACATGCCACAAAGCAGGCAATGAGAAGAAAGAGAGTGTGTGTGACCTCAGTGATGGATCTCATACACAGACTACAGCTGGCCATACACCAGTACAATTTCATTAGAAAACTCTCATTTTTGGAACATTTGTTGGATTTTCTAATCTGACCACTTAAGGACTGGAAGATTTTTCTCCTTAACGACCAGGCCATTTTTTGCGATACGGGACTGCGTCGTTTTAACTGACAATTGCGTGGTCTTGCGACGTTGTACCCAAACAAAATTGACGTCCTTTTTTTCCCACAAATAGAGCTTTCTTTTGTTGGTATTTGATCATCTCTGCGATTTTTATTTTTTGTGCTATAAACAAAAAAATAGCAATAATTTAAAAAAAAAAAGAAATTTTACTTTTTGCTATAATAAATATCCAAAAAAAAAAAATTTTGGAACATTTGTTGGATTTTCTAATAGTTAACCACTTAAGGACTGGAAGATTTTCCTCCTTAACGGACAGGCCATTTTTTGTGATACGGCACTGCGTCACTTTAACTGACAATTGCGCTGTTTTGCGACGTTGTATCCAAACAAAATTGACGTCCCTTTTTCCCACAAATTGAGCTTTCTTTTGTTGGTATTTGATCACCTCTGCGATATTTATTTTTTGTGCTATAAACAAAAAAATAGCAACAATTAAAAAAAATAAATGAATACATTTAACTTTTTGCTATAATAAATATCCCAAAAAATTTTTTAAAAAAAATTTGTTGGATTTTATAATAGTTAACCACTTAAGGACTGGAAGATTTTTCTCCTTAACGACCAGGCCATTTTTTGCGAGACGGCACTGCGTCGCTTTAACTGACAATTGCGCGGTTTTGCGACTTTGTATCCAAACAAAATTGACGTCCTTTTTTTCCCCACAAATAGAGCTTTCTTTTGGTGGTATTTGATTACCTCTACACTTTTTATTTTTTGCGCTATAAACAAAAAAAGAGCAACAATTTTAAAAAATTGCTATAATAAATATCCAAAAAAAACGTCTTCATCAGTTTAGGCCAATATGTATTCTTCTACATATTTTTGGTAAAAAAAAAATGCAATAAGCATATATTGCTTGGTTTGTGCAAAAGTTATAGCCTCTACAAAATAGGGAATAGATTTATGGCATTTTTATTATTTATTTATTTTTTTACTAGTAATGGCGGTATTCAGCGATTTTTTTTTAGCAGGACTGCGACATTGCAGAGGACAGATCGGACACTTTTGACACTTTTTTGGGACCATTGACATTTATACAGCGATCAGTGCTATAAAAATGCACTGAATACTGTATACAGTAAAACCTTGGTTTGAGAGTAACTTGGTTTGAGAGCGTTTTGCAAGACAAGAAAAATTATTTAATAAATGTTGACTTGATATACAAGCGATGTCTCTTGATATACAAGTAGCTTCACGTCACAACTGACTATAAAAGAGAAGAGAGGCACCTCTATGTGTAGCAATATGGTTACATTTAATGAAGGTACAACCTTTAGCAACATATTGCTACACTTAGAGGCGCCTCTTTTCTCTTTTATACCCTGTAATTCCTGCTGGATTTTGCATCTAATCCCCTTGTGGAGGCTTCCATTTGTGGATGGACATTTTATGATTACCACAACCTGGTCACATTGCTATAATATTTTGATATGGACTATAAACGGAAGGACCTTTTAGTTGTGGAACAAATCATTTGAGTTTCCATTATTTCTTATGGGGAAATTCGCTTTGATATACAAGTGTTTTGAAATACAAGCATTTTTCTGGAACGAATTATGCTCGCAATCCAAGGTTTTACTGTAAATGTAATTGGCAGGGAAGGGGTTAACACCAGAGGGCGATCAAGGGGTTAAATGTGTCCTTGGGAGGTGTTTCTAACTGTGGGGGGATGGGACTGACTGGAAGAGGAGAGAGATCGCTGTTCCTAATCACTAGCAAAAGCAGATTTCTTTCTACTCCCCTGACAGAACAGGGATCGGTTTGATTACATTGCCAGATCCCCATTCTGCCTCACTGTGGAGCGATCGCGGGTGGCCGGCGGACATCGCGGCCGCCGGCCACGCGCATCAGCTTCCCCGCCATGCTGCGCTCGTGCCTGCTATAGCGGTTTAAAGGGCCGACGTACAGCTACGGCGATTTGCGGAAAAGAGCCGACCTACCGCAGTATAACGACGGCGGCTGGTCGACAAGTGGTTAAAAAAACATTGAAGGTGCAGGATGGAAATTTTTTCTTGAACAAATAGTGAATGCGGTTATTATTTAGGAAATTCCATTTGTTCCAAAATTAAATGGTAAAAGTACGTGAAACGTACTTTCAAACAACCTTCATCTCTGATGACATTATTGAATGTACTGATGACGTTTTTCATACAAACATTTGTAAAAAAGAAATCTTCAGGATTATGGCCAGCTTTAGTCAAGAGAGTAGCGCCAGGTATAGTAATGATAAATAAAGACTAATAATACTAAGTGAGCAATCATACATTTAAGTTTAAATTAGTTAGATCTGGTTGCTTTATGTTACTACACATCAAGGTGGATTTACTAAAGGCAAATAGACTGTGCACTTTGCAAGTGCAGTTGCACTCTGCAAAATAATTTGCTCCAGAACTTAGTAAATGAAGGTTAGCTCTGTTGACTTCTCTCATCCAATGATGTGGCAGGAAAAATGCTATTTTTTTTATTATTATTTCCCTTGCATGTGATTGGGTATTCTGCGCAAAGTGAAGTTTCATCTCATTTACTAAGCTCTGGAGCAAGTTCCCTTGCAGAGTGCAACTGCACTTGGAAAGTGCAAAGTCTATTTGTAAATCCCCCCCCCCCCGCATTGCTTTATTTTAATAAATATTTAAAGGGAAGAAGTGGAAAAATGCAGAGCACATAGCACATCACCTGCTGGCCGGCCACTCATGGGACAACTTCCTCAAAACCACGGCTGTCCCGGCAAATTTCGTACAGTTAGTAAGTGAGGGGAATTATCAAAAGTGGAGCAGCCAGAATCTGGAGCAGATGTTCATGGCCACCAATCCGCTTCTATTTTTCATTTTCAAAGTTTAATTGAATAAGCTGAAAATAGAAGCTGATTGGTTGTCATGCACAACTGCTCCAGATTCTGGCTGATCCAGTTTTGATAAATCCCCCCCCCCCCCCTATATATTAAAGCAATAGTAAAGCCCACTTTGTGATTTTTACCTACAGGTAAGCCTATAATAAGGCTTACCTGCAGGTAAATTAATAAATCTCCTAAACTTGCACCGTTTAGAAGATATTTACCTTTCATGCAGCCAATGGCATCACCAGCGCATGTGTCTGAAGGTCCAGCATATCTTGCCGGAACTTCAGAGCTTCATGCCGGAACCGAGGGCTCCCGCGCGCATGCACGGGAGTGATGTTATTGCGCACGGGAGTGATGTCATCGCGGCTCCGGCCAATCACACAGTTGGAGTACGCAAACCCGGAAGAAGGACCGGGTGAAGATGGTGACAGCATGCCATAGGAGGGCTTCATTCTAAGGTAAGTATTCCATAATGTTCTAGTATACCATGCATACTAGCACAGTATGCAATCGCCTTACATGTGTTTGTTTTTTTTTTAACAGCCGTGGTTTACAACAGCTTTAACAATACACATGAGCATTTGCAAATAGGGATAGCTATGCTTGTTGAATATGCATTTTATGTTTAGGCACTACTTTACAAAATGAATGTAGATTGTAGAACTGGAATGAGCGCGGAGAAAGGCAAATAAATAAATAAGAGCCATGGAGGACCTCATCTATGAGGATAGAATAGCTAAACTGAACGTATTCACCCTTGTAGAGAGAAAAATAAGAGGGGATATGATCGCCTTTGTATAAATACATACAGTGACTGGCCCATATAGTAAACCTCAGTTGAAAATTGTTCATTTTAAAGAGACTGTGAGGTTCATTTACTAAAGGCAAATATACTGTGCACTTTACAAGTGCCATTGCACCAATTCCCCCCCCCCCCCCCCCCAGCTTAGTAAATGTGGTAAAGCATTGCTGATTTCCATCATCCAATCATGGATTGGGTATTCGTTACAAAGTGAAGCTTCACCACATTCAAAAAGCTCTTGAAAAATGAGTACAACTGCACAATCTATTTGCCTTTGGTAAATCAACCTCAATGTCACCCTCTCCATTCAGTGACTTTGCAAAAGGCAACAGGCAACTGATACTCATCCTACTAGTGCTCCTCCTCTGCTCCTTCATCTTGGCAACAATACCTGGTGCATCTGGGTATGAAAGAGCATTTTGCCCCCCACCATGAAAATACTCAGGTCTAGCAGTCAAGCGCTAGGTCCGAGAGCTGTCAAATGGCCAAGGGAGTGATGTCACCACTACCCCTATTGTACCCCTATTGTCCAACACAAGCTGGCATGGGATATTAGTACTGGCTGCAACAGAGCAAGGTGCACTGGCAAGGTGAGTATCAATGGGTCAGGGGGGCCCCTTTGCAAAGAGGCTGATACTGTCACTTTGCCCTGAATGGTAGAGCTGTATGTGTTTTTATGTTATTAAAACCATAACATTATATATATATATATAGATATATATATATATCTATATATAGATAGATAGATAGATAGATAGATAGATAGATAGATAGATAGATAGATAGATAGATAGATAGATAGATAGATAGATAGATAGATAATTTCACTTTAAAATTTCTGCTGAGATTTTTAACTAATCTAGTTTTAACAAAATCTTCCTATAACATTAACCACCTCACACGAAATGACGTACCTGTACTTCGTTTTGATGAAGTGGTTGTACCAACGTGAAGCTGCAGGCTACCGTTTTTTAGATCCTGCGGTGGGCTTTTTGGTGATAACAACCAATGTGGCTCAGCAACTGCTCGGATGTTATCACAAGGAGTGGGAGGGGACTCCCCCCCTCCCGACGCATTCCGTCGCTCTGCCCAGGTCTCCTGTCCAACCGGGAGACCCAAACGATCAACCGGCACATCCGCCTGCTGGCCAGAGTCCTGAACAACGCTGGAATCGGCTTTAATCGGGTCTCCGATGTAGTAACCCTCACTTCCAGTTTACTCGGCTGCCAATGACACCGATTTTAAATGTCCCTAGTATTCCAAAACGCTGATTTGGGCATTTTGAATACGTTTAAGTGCAAAGGAGGGATTTGGGGTTACCTGTCACTGCATATTACTGTCACAAGGGATGTTTACATTCCTTGTGACAGCAATAAAAGTGATCAGATTTTTTTTTAAGAGACAGTGTAAAAAAAGAAAAAATAAATAAGACATTTTTTTTTTTAAAGCTCCCCGATCATCAGAGCGAGAGCAATAATTCTAGCAAAAGACCTCCTCTGTAACTCTAAACTGGTAACCATTAACATTTTTTGAACGTCACCTATGGAGATTTTCAAGTACCGTAGTTTGTCGCCATTCCACGAGCAGGTGCAATTTTAAAGCGTAACATGTTAGGTATCTATTTACTCAGCATAACATCATCTTTCACAATATACAAGAAATTGGGCTAACTTTACTGTTTTCTTATTTTTTTAATCAAAAAAAGTGTATTTTTTTAAAAAAAAACTGCATTTGAAAGAACGCTGCGCAAATACTGTGTGACATAAAATATTGCAATGACTGCCATTTTATTCTCCAGTCTTTGCTAAAAAAAAATATATATATATATAATGTTTGGGGGTTCTAAGTAATTTTCTTGTGGTTAGATCCACTCTACACATGTTTTATCTGTAAAAGCCACCCTTGTATAGACATCCAAAAGTCCTGAGACTACTGATGGGAGCTGCCATCATAGATGTGTTGCCAGCGGCCCCAGCAGACTCAATTATGTGACACTCTATAGTATTTCTCCTTGACTACTGCACAAAAGTTCATGTAGGAAAGTGAGAGGAGAAGGTGGAGGAGCTGGGCCAGCACAGAGTATAATTAGACTCTCAGGGTATTATAGGAGACGGAAGTTGATGCAAATGCAGGTACTTTTACTATTTAAATTTTAAAAACACTTTTAAAAACACATTTAAAGGGTAAGTTTACCTTTTGTAACATGTTACAGATGTACCAGCCCTGCACATCTCACCCCGCTCCCTGTTGTGAGAGCGAGCCGGGGACCTTCTCCTTCAGCTCGCTGACACAATGTAAAGAAAACGTGCTCTGCTCCGCCTGCCCAGCCACGTCATTCATTCACAGTGTTCTGTGAATGAATGAACTACAACTACCGACAGCCTTTGCAGCTGTCAGCTTGTAGTTCTCAATGAACTACTGGAGTGCTATTGATCACTCTAGATACTTCAATGTACAAAAGTTATTGCAGACTGACTGGATGAGACTGGTTCAGGTTCACATCACTAATACATCGTGTGAAAACCAGGTTCCTCAAAGGGTGGGGGTTAATGAACCATGAACATGAAGGTGACCTTGGAGACATAGGGAACTGCTGCACAGATCAAAAATATAAGGTCTGGCTGATTGTTGTTCAGCCATTTCCCATAGATCATGTTTACTAGCATTCCATCATGGCATCCCTTCATGGCCATTTTCATGGTGTAGCCCTGCACTAACCTTAGTGGCCACCTGCAGTTGGATCAGGTTTCTGGACAAGTAGCCATATAGAACTAATTCCTGCATTGAGTGATTGCTCCCAAAATCTGTAAGATATAGATCCTCTGGGGCTTGTCCCTTAGCACCGCTCTGGCCACCCTTTGGGTGGGCTTATTCGGATACAGGTGTTCTGCTGGACATGTTCCATCCTCATGCTCTGGCTTCACGGTGCTGCTTTAGTGTCTCAGTTCCTTCTCACTCGTTGAGCTATGATCTCTCTTGGTTGAAATACACAACACATGAGATTTAATGTACACATCTGGAAATCTTCAGCCCATTGACCCTGAAGAAAACTTCTACCTCATTTGTTGAAACGCGTTGGATTTCCTCTGTCTCCTCGTCAATTTGGGCTTTTCCAGCTGTCTGTCCTCTGTTGTCCATTTCACCATGTGTTTAATCATATTTGATTTCTGTATTGTGCAATAACACTTTGATAACAATAAATCTGTAATTTTACTAATATTTATACTGTTTATGGTCCATTAAGGTTCCTTTGAGGAACCTGGTTTTCACACTAGGTACTTCTATAAGTCTTCCTGACACATTGTGACTGCCTGCCCGTATCGGAGGTACGGGCAGACAGCTACACAGACAGTCTGCAGGACAATCTGCTGATCGTAGGTGCAATGCTAATACCAATTCACACTGGTGTGATGCAGGAAACCCTGCGATTCAGTGCCGGTTCCCGCATCGCACCTTCTGCTACAAACAGAAGGATTTTTATCTTAATGCATAGAATGTATTAGGATAAACAACCTTCTGCCTTTACAACTCCTTTAAGGGTCCTAACAAAAAAATTAATAAATGTCGATTTTTTTTACCTGCAAAAAAAAATGTGCATTTATTTTTATTTTTTTGTAAAAAAAAGTGAACTTATCCTTTAACTATTTGTTATAGTAAATACATAACCATGTTAATTGGAGTTATATTTTGGCCTGAAATTCAGTTTTACTTGTGAAAAATGCTTTATTTTTTTTTTTAACTTTAAATTTTTATTAGCTTTATAAAGAAAAATCCAAGGAGTGTGAACAGTGAAAAATGCTTTACATGTTACAGAATGTAACACATGAGCCCGTCCTTTCATGGGACATAGAAATGGATAAATTCAGAACATTGGAAGTGTCAGGTCAAGGGCTAACACCCCTTCCAGCAGCTTAGAAGCCTCTTCTTCCCTGCTTTCTATCCCCATCCCTTTGTAGATGGTCCTTTCATGGGCACAGGGTGTGCATAAAATCTTATTCACAGACATGATGGACAGAAGAGATACATTGAAATTAACTTTTTTTCATCCCCGGCCCTTGAATATTGTCCTACCAGCTTCTTAATTGTATCAAACTAGACAAAAGCTGCTGTCCCCAGCATGTTGGAACATGTGCGCTCATTCCAAGTACTCACATGGATGCACTAATATAGTCAGCCCCTTCGCACAACTAGCAATAATATTCTCCTTTAAAGAAAGCATAGTTCCTATAAGAACGCATCAACATTATTAATATAAAGTTTACTGGACATTTTTTTTTTCAAACTATTTTTATTTGGTACAAAAGGTGGTACAAAAAGCTTTGTTATATGTCAAAAAAAAAATATTTTGATCTTTTTTATGTGTAGACATTTTTTTTTAACTTGCTTCCATGCTATTTCTACAATGTTTTTGTAATATATTGATCTGCAATTCAGTATAATTAGCATACTTGATGAATAGAATATAACCAATTTTAGCTAGCTCTTCATGTTGTGCATTTTTTGATGGCCATGGCACATCTGAAATTTGTAGCACCAGCTACACATTTCCGGTAAAAAAATTAAAAAAAATAAGCTGTAGCTGTCACAAATCTCTCCTACAAAGTTACTACTGTGACATGGTGGTACAAAAAATTATTATACTCAGCGCTGCTCCAATACACCAAATATACAAGTGAATAAAATATACAATAATTTTGATCAAATAAAGTGCAGTGCAAACATGTTTCATAAAGTGCAACCAAATTCGATTGCCCTTTTTGATTGCACTTTATGTGATCAAAATGATTGTATATTTTATTCATTTGATGTATTGGAACAGCGCTGAGTATAACAATTTTTTTGTATCACTACTAGGGTTTTTTTTACCTTACACTATAGCAGCAGCCCATTAATATAATTCATCTATTAATTATTAGTTCATTAACACTTTTTATATTGTATTTACCATAGCGCGGGCACTTATATAATTTTTTATACTGTGACATGGTATTAACTGTTAGATGTTGTATTATTTTTTACAATAAAGTACAAATCGTAGGGTACAAAATAATTAGAACAGTTAGAATGATGATCCACGCATTGCAGGACAAACCACCACAATATAAAAAAATAGAGAAAAAAAAAAGATTTATTTTAAAGCATTAACCTTCCTGTAACTGTATACCAAAATCAATTTTTATAATTCCACTATGGTGATAACTTTTCATGACTCAAGATAACAAAGTAATTTTTTATTTATTTTTTTTGGGGGGGGGGGGGGGTTACAAACTAAGCTTTGTTTTTTTTGCAAATATTGGTTTGCAAAAGTTATTTTATTTCCTGTGTAAACTATAGGCAAAATACTGTACATAAAAAATATAAAATGCATTTTTCATATTTTGGCCAGTGATAGTTTTTCTTTTTTATTAGTTTTGCTATAAATAAACAAAGTGTACATTTTTATTTTAGAATTTAGCCTTTTGAAAAGGACTAAAATGATGAAAAGGCTTTTGTTTTGAATGAATAAAAATGATTTTTTAAAAATATTAAATAAACATTTATAAAAAATTAGCAGAAAAATAATAGTTTATTGGAGAAGGGGGGATCAGTTAATTAGGGCTGATTAGGATTAACTAGGGGTTAATAAGGAGCTAAATAAGAAAACCTTTAATTTAAAAAAATATATATATTTTTTTACTTGTGGTTACTTTATTTAATGCCATAATAATGTCATTTTTTTATTTGTAAGGTTTCTTCATCTAATGTCTTATAAAGATCAAAGGTCACACCTTTCATTTACATATGAAAAAAATTGTTAATAGAGTTTAACAATACATTGTTCAAATAGCCATGCACTGTGTGCTGAAAGAGACAAATCTAACCTGATTCCTCCATCCATGTTAAACAGGACGGATGGATGAATGTATTCTGGATTGGATGAAGGCACTGATTTTAACGGTTTAAAAATATATATAACCATCTAATGGTTTATATACATAATATACTATATAAGCCATAAGTTTTTCTAAAATATTGTCCCAGAATTGTGTTAATTAATTTGGAAACGCTGTAACATTTATGGAGCACAAGGATACTGTACGTCAGGGCATAGAAAAACAGATTTGCTTGCATATGGGTGAGTAAGCATGAGTGAGCTGAGTTTTCTTTTGTTTCAAGTGTAAAAAAGTAATTATTAGTAATTACACAAGGAAAAAAGCAGTCTCTTTGTTTCTGGAACCAATGGTAGAACTAGCCATTTTTCTAGGTGTATGGACAGAGTTGACAAGCTGTCTCTTTTAGCCTTCCTGCCCCAGACTTGACTACCTTGTGTTGTCATCCACCTACTAATTCTGGCCATACACAGAGCAAATTTCATCCGTTCCAAATAATCCATCCAAAATTTAAGCCATGGGTGATCCTTTTAGCATTCTTCTGTCAAAAATCCTTCCATCTGAAGATCAAAGGAGCTGGGTGGAAAATATTCAGCCAAACAGTAGCTGTGTCCTGCATACAGCACCTGTTCAGCTATCCAGGAAGCCATGGTTGTCACCTATCAGAAAACAATAACAGGCAGGAAAAATTTGTCCATCCACGCTGCTTAGTGTGGATGGAGGAACTGAGTATATGGCAGCCTCTCTCAAATTTTTTACTACAGAGGAACCCTTAAAAATAAGTTTTTTTTTCCAATCAATGAACTGAGGGACAATAGGAGGAGTGCAATTTAAATTGGTAGTCAGTGAGAAGAATTCATCCTTACAGTGGTGGTCAGAATGGCAACTTTACTGACAACTAAAAAATCTCATTGGTGTCATGTAGCTGGCTTTGTCACCTGGCACTGGACATGGAACTCTGCAGACACCATCAGATGAAAGGTTAATCAGCCACAGCACAAAGAGCCCCTAGCAACCTCTGGATCAGCCTTTCTCAATCTTTTTAACACTGAGGACTTTCTGGATTTACCAAAACCCTTGCTAATGATTACTTTATCTTCAGCTCACAGTATATTAGTGTGATGGTCATTTGGAAGGATGCCTATGGAGGAACACTAGGGTTCCAAGGAACCCTGGTTGACAAATGCTGCTTTGGAGGAACTCTAGGGTTTCATTGAACCCTGGTGGAGAAAAGCTGCTTTGCAGGAACACTTGGGTTCCATAGAACACTAGTTGAGAAAAGCTGCTCTTGAGGAATGCTAGGGTTCCATTGAACCCTGGAAGAGAAAGGCTGCTCTGGAGGAACACTAGGGTTCCATTGAACTCTGCAGGAACACTAGGGTTCCATTGAACCCTAGGGGAGAAAGGAGGCTGCTCTGGAGGAATGCTAGGGATCCATAGAACCTTGGTTAAGAAAGGCTGCTCTGTAGGAACACTAGGGTTGCATAGAACCCTGGTTGAGAAAGGCTGACCCAGAGGAACTCTAGGGTTCCATGGAACCCTGGTTGGGAAAGGCTGCTCTGGAGGAGCACTAGGGTTCCATAGAACCCTGGTTGAGAAAGGCTGCTCTGGAGGAACACTAGGGTTCCATAGAACCCTGGTTGAGAAAGTCTGCTCTGGGGGAACACTAGGGTTCCATTGAACCCTGGTTGAGAAAGGCTGGCAATTGGCCAGCCTAAAGTTTCCCAATATACTGGGGTAGGTATGGTGTGACACACGATTTTTGGCCTGGGGGGACAGAAACAGGAAATATAATGTTCCTGCAATCATCAAGCATTCTAAACAGCTACTGTACTTTTGTAATTCCTTTCCATTCACGGGAGATTTTAACAACTTTTCATTTGAGAAAATCGCAGTACTTCAAGAGATTTAAGATGTAAAAAAAAAAAAAAGTTATTCACTTTCTGTAATCAGTTTCAAAGGTGTCAGGGTTTGCTAATACCATTGTGAGCCTCATAATTGTGTGTCGCAGCTAATTACTGCCTAATAGTTGTGGCAGGGACAAAGCCCTCAGTTTAAAAAAGAACTCTATTTCGTCTTGTATTCAAGCATAATCTGAGCCTGAATGGTAGAGATTACATGAGGTAATATAGCAGTGATTTGTACCTGCTGCACTTCATAAGCTCTCTCTCCAGCTGTGGAGATCACCCCCTCCTCCTCCTTTTTTAACACTAAGATTATTTGTCATTAAAATGCTCAGTGGCTCTCCCCCCCTCCAATCTGACTGTTGCCAGGAAGGTTTTTGAAGGGAGATTAGCAGGATTAGGAAAGGTTCACATATGTTCAGCTCCACTATTGGCATTCAAGACATCGGAGCTTCGCCACCACCCAGGAAGCGACGGAAATATGAGACGTAGGGAAGGTGATTGGCATACAGTACGGCGCGGTGCGATGTCACAGGTACCATTTTAATGAATAACCATTTAAAAGCTCACCTGTATAACTTTTTATAAGTAACAATAGAAAAGTAACACATTTTCTATAAATTAACAACTTTCTTTGATGTGTTTGGTGAACTTTTCTTTCCCTTTTTGTCAATTCTAACGTTGTGTTGTCTTTACAGCTCTGTCCACTTTTTTGGGATTTAACCTTTTCATTACCAGTGTCGTTTTTGCAATTTTTTTTTTTTTGGATGCAGTCCTGAAGAGTACATGAAACCCCCAAAACATTATATATTTTCTAAAAGCAGATACCATAGAGGAGTGGTCATCAACCCTGTCCTCAGGGCCCACTAACAGGCCATGTTTTATGTATTACCTTTGGGAGATGCAGACTAGAATACTGCAATCACTGAGCAGCAAATGATATCACCTGTGATGTATTTCAGTTATCTTGCAAACCTGGCTTGTTAGTGGGCCCTGAGGACAGGGTTGATGACCACTGCCCTAGAGAATATAATGGTGGTCCAATTTTTTTTATGTCACATGAAATTAGCGTATCGGTTTGTGAAATACAAAATTTCAGTAAAAAAGCAAATTTTAGGGAATACAAACGCAATATATTACCTGACCTTTTTTAAAAATAATTAAAGATGAGGTTGCGCTGAGTAAATTGAAACCCGATATGTAAAGCCTTAAAATTGCGTGCAACCGTGAAAGGGCGATGCACTTCAGTACCGTATTTTTTCTACAAGTCACATTTTAAAATCCCCTACAGGTCGTGAGTTTAGTTAGGCTTCGATTACACGGCCCTTAAGATCTCAATGATGTTATTACACATGTGTTTGCTAGGAGAAATGTTTCTGCATAATAATCAGTAAAATACTTGTTTATAGATGCAGTTAAATGAGCAAAGTCATGTATGCGGACAAAATTTGTTTTTATGATACTTTATTTTCCCCCCTTTGTTTAGATTTAATTTACGTGCTTACAAATGCGTATCCATGCATTTATTTGCATAAGCGTGTAAAGCGCATGTTCTTAGATGCAGATTTTTGGATTCTGTGTTACGGATCTGAAAGCAGCTCATGTTTACGCACCTGTGTGAATGGCTCTATTGAAAACAATGCAGCTGCATTCAGATCTGTAATTTAACCACTTCAGCCCCAAAGATTTTAGCCCCTTAGGGTCGATTTAACTGACAATTGCGTCGTGTGATGTTGCACCCAAACACAATTGACGTCCTTTTTTTCCCCACAAATAGAGCTTTCTTTTGGTGGTATTTGATCACCTCTGTGGTATTTATTCTTTGCGCTATGAACAAAAAAAAGAGCGACAATTTTGAAAAAAAAACCGCATTATTCTTTACTTTTTGCTATAATAAATCTCCCCCAAAAATATATAAAAAAAACAATTTTTTTCCTCAGTTTAGGCCGATGTGTATTCTACTTATTTTTAGTAAAAAAAATGCAATAAGTGTATATTGATTGGTTTGTGCAAAAGTTATAGCGTCTACAAAATAGGGGATAGTTTTATGCCATTTTTATTTCTAATTTTTTTAAATTAGTAATGGCAGCGATCTGCGATTTTTATCGGGACTGCAACATTATGGACACTTTTGACACTATTTTGGGACCATTGTCACTTATACAGCGATCATTGCTATAAAAATACACTGATTACTGTGTACATGACACTGGCAGGGAAGGGGTTAACCACTAGAGGGCGATGAAGGGGTTAAGTGTGTCCTAGGGAGTGATTCTAACTGTGGGGGGATGGGCTTTAAAGTGGATGTAAACCTGATTTTTTTTTTTTTTATGTCATAATGTAGAGTATAAGATTTCCTATAATTTGAGCCCAGTCTTGCCACACAGAGTTAATCCATCTCTGAGCAATCCTCTTTTATTGTTCAGTGAGATAAATCTTGACAAACAGAGAAAAACTTTGTCAAATCCTCCCCCTTGCTGTGAGTGACAGGTGATTTACATCTTGTGCACTAGCCTAAGACAGGCATTATTTTTTAATTCCCACCCCCACTCCTTTCTTCAGCAGCTCTGCAACGATCGGCTGTTCCACACCTCAGCATGATTGGGCATGCTGAAGTCATGTGGTTACTTTCCTGTCTTTTCACTGGATGTTAGAGATCATAGCAGAAGTTCAGTGTAAGAAATACACAAGATACAATGCATATTGACAAGGGGAGTGTAGAGGTGGGCGGGGAGTCTACTGACATCACAACTCCACCCACCGAGCTCCAGACAACAGACCCGCCCACAGAATCTGCAGTTTTTTGGGTCTCATAACAGACAGAGGGGAGACATTTGACAGGTAAAGATACATGCAGGAGGCATGTATATCCTTATAGATAACCCCTATGGCAGTAGTTTAGAAAGGATGACATTGGGTTTTCATCCACTTTAAGTCACATGACAGCGATCACCGCACCCGGTGACAGGGAGCAGTGATCTCTGTCATGACCCAAGCCAGAACGGGGAAATGCCTTGTTTACATAGACACTTCCCCATTCTGAGGCTCCGTGACACTATCGCCAGGAGACTGGCGGACATTGAGTCCACCAGTCCCGCGGGCATAGTCACGCTGCAAGCGGCAGTGCACGCCTGCTATCCCCAGCTCTTAAAGGGGATGTACAGGTATGCCCATTTGCCCACCGCTGCCATTGTGCCGTCATATATCAGCATGCAGCGGTCGGGGAGTGGTTAAAAAACACTTTATGTGTATTTCCTACAGTCTTGTGAGACCTAATAAAGGGCTGAGAATTATTGCTCTCACTCTGGCGTGCAATGTGTTATGTAACATTGGTAGCGCAATCAACGTTTTTGTGTGTAGTCCCCTATGTGACGATTTTTTTGGTGCCAGGTTCTCTTTAATCAGACATCAGGGGTCTAAACGACCCCTGATGTTTCACCTGTCCTTCAATGAAGACAATGGAGTGCAGATTGCCAGTGACACCAGAAACTGGAGGTGACACCAGGACCCGGAGATGATCGCTTCCATCTGACAGCAGTTGGCTTATCAGATTTAAAGTGGTGTTCCGGCCAAAATTATACTTTTTAAATAAAAATACCCCTATAATACACAAGCTTATTGTATTCTAGTAAAGTTAGTCTGGAAACTAAGGTCTGTTTAGTTAGTTTATAGCAGTAATTTGTTATCTTATAAACTTACAGCAGGCCGTGGCCATCTTAAGTGTGGGCATCTGAAGCCAGACTGTATTTCTTCCTGGATCTCATCCTTGCAGATCCTGCACATGCGCAATGCAGCACAAGCAGTGTAATAGGTTTCAGGTCAGGTTTCCATAGCAACGGCAGTGTCAGAGGAAGTTGCTGCCCCTTCCCAGAAGGCATTGCAAACAGGAAATGATGCGATGGGCCACGGCCAGGGAAGAGAAAGTGAAAAATGGTTACAGCAGATATACAGTAGGAGCTGAGAAAAAAAATTGAGAAATATCCAATTCGTTTACAGTGCACAGTTTAGTGAAGGATGCTGAAGAGTTGTAAAAGTGGGTGGAACTCCACTTTAAGCAAGCTATACACTAAGCCATTCTTACCTGCAACCACAGTTGCTTGATTCCTCCATCAACACAGTCAGTGTTGATGGGGGAATCCCTCCCAAGGAGATTTTGCATTCTTGGAGCAGGGGGTTTTCCAGCCATTAGAATGCAATGATTGCTGCCCGCAGTGATCGAACGAAAAAAAAAACTGACAAGCTGGTTATACTGAAGTTGATCAAGCGATGATAGATAACGTGTATCGCTTTTTACATACATGTGTGTGTGCCCCACGTGTGCTTGCATTTGGGTTTGTGCAAATTGCTTTAAGATTTGTTTTGTTATTTTTAGTTTATTTATCATAACCTAATTTTTTTTACACTTTTTACATTTTATTTAAAGCATAAGTTAACCATCAGAACATGTTACATGTTCCACCTATATTTAGGGTGGAATAGTAACATGTTCCAGTTCCTGCCTCCTCTACCCCCATTCACCCTTCCCCCGTGATAGCAGGCAGGGGTTCTTCTCTGCACATTCGCTGTCCCTTTTTATAAAGAGCACGGCTGTGAAGGGCTCCACCCACACAGCGCCATCATTTATTTTCAGTTTCCTGTGAATGCACAAACTACAAGTACCGTCATCTACCGCTGCAGACAAACTTGTAGTTTCAATTGGCTGCAGGGACGCTCCCATAGTCCACTGACATGTCCTCCAGCTTACAAACAGAAAGCCTATAAAGAGGTATGGGCTGAAAGATAAAATAAAATAAATACACAACTAAATAAAAATAATCATAAATAAACAATATAAATAATTATAATAAATAGATAATAATAAATAAATTCAATAACTGAATAATAAGTAATAATAAATAAAAATATAACCCCTAACTTTAAACCCTAACCCCTAAAAGAAATAAAATAATAATAATAATAATAATAATAAATAACTAAACACCCTAACCCTTACAAAAAATAGAAATAATTATTATTATTTTTATTTTTTGGGGTTTGAGTGTTTATTTATTGCTATTTATTATTATTATTATTATTCATTTATTTAATATTTTTTTAAGGTTAGAGGTTAATGATTATTTAGTTATGTATTATTTAAAAAAAAATAATATTTATTTATGATGAGTTTTAGTTATTTGTGTATTTATTTTACATTTATTTATTAATATATTTATGACTATTTTATTTATAGTTTTTTTTCATTTGAGCAAAAAATCGTGCAAAAAAGCGCGATAAAACACGCAAATGCGCCCAAAAATTAGCAAATGGCACGTTTCCAATCATTTCTATGGGAATAAAAATGTAGCAAAAATGCTCAAATCTGCCCGATTCGAGCTACAAAAAAATCTCCAGAATTTTTGGAGCTTCAGGCGTTTGGATTTAGGCGACTTGGAGTGGAGATGTGAACCATTTCCATAGAGAATCATTGATTCTTTTTTTTTTTTTCTCTCCAGCGTTTTGGAGCTTCAAGCTACAAAACACTGAGGAGTGAATGGAGCCGGAACATTTTTTTTCGCTGTTTATGGTGTCTACTGCCATCTAAGAATCCAGGGAAGATTTGTATGTCTGCAGGACCTACCTGACCAAACAAACATTCTATGCTAGAGATTTCTCAAGTTAATAAATGGAACTAAAATCTTCCTGACCAATCGCTTTTGGTTTCCCCAAAAATGCCAAGTGCTGAGGATAGCTATAAATTGCCCCCTCCTCTCTATAGGCACATGCATGCACTCTCTTGTTAGAACTAGTGGCAGCCATATATATATAAAACAAGAACAAAATAACTGTTATACTTTATATTCAGCAGCTTACATGTTACAGTAGATGTGGTGGCTACATTGGTTTTATGTTTCTTTATTCTCACCTGGTGATCCTGCCAGAAACACATTTCCTGTCCTAAAGTGACAACGCTCACTCACTGTACTTTACCTATGGAGGAGCAGCATTGTCACCTTAGACAGGTGATTGCTCAGTTCTTCCCCCGCTCTGAGCAGAGAGCCATGACTGTCAGTCAGCAGCTCTCTGCTCTCCCCTCCAGTGCTCACTGGAGAACTGAGCTGTGGAGGGGCAGGAGTGGATGGCTCAGGCTTATAGCGGATCACTGAAAGGCTGAGACAAGTGCCGGTGTTATATCGAGAAGTGCTCGCTATCGAGAAGTGCCCGGGACGAACGGCGCTTGCGCTGCGCAGAACAACACAACAGCTGAGTTTACGATCAGCTGTTGTGTCGGAGAGATGGCGCCTGCAACACTGGCCTTCATTTAAAAATCTGCCCCCATCTTGTACTAATCTGCCCCTCACCGACATGAACACGCCTCGCCAGCGCGAGGCACAATCTGACAGAAAAATTTCTTCCGTCGGCTATTGTGCGCAGGCGCCGTCTCGCTGACACAACAGCTGATCGTAAACTCAGCTGTTGTGCTGTTCCTTACGGCGCATGCACAGTACATCCCAGGCACTTGTTGATAGTGGGCACTATCCGTCAGAACACCGGTCCAGGCTTCTGGGCGGATACTGATCATATGGTCAGGATCTTTCCCGAGCTTGGACTGGCTGAGTGACGTCAACTGACGGCCGGCTTTAGCCTGCTGAAAATGGGTCACAGGAGTGCAGAATGAATTGCACTCCTGCGATCCATAGAAGTACAGCCAAAAAAAAGCTTTGGCCATACTTCTCCTTTAAAAATCATAGATTCATTTTCACATTGTATGTCAGTTATTACCAGCCTACTCCCATTCATCTGAATGATCTCAAAGTTTGTAAACCTATTTTGTGAAGATCCCCGCATATTTCCTTCCTTGAAATCTGTGACATGTAGTCACTATGCCCTGTGAGTAGGCACTGCTGTGTCACATTTCACAGAGCCCGCCTTCTGAGCTATAGAGGAGCTGAGAGGAGGAGTTTCAGAAGGCTGAATCACTGCTTGCAGGTAGCAAGGTACCATGGGATATGTAGTCCTTAGATATGGAAAGTAAACAGCAGAGGAGAAGTTGCAAAGCATGCAGGGAATCCAGGAAGTTGTGGAAAGAGATGCCAGCAGACAGGCAGAACTTAGGGTTGCCACCATGGACGGCCCGTCCATTAAGGGCCCACGGGCACCGCCTCCCCTATCCATGTTGTTGCCACCCGCTATCCATGTGTCCGGCCCCTTTCAGGATGCTTTTTTCAAGATTTTTCAAGTAAACTTATATTGGATTGTCAAAAATAACTATTGTTTGTAATGTTATTACAATACTGATGTTATAAAAGGAAAGTGTGTGTTGTGATTATAGATATATTTTAAAGTGGAAGAAAGGCTTAACCCTAACTATTCATAAAAGGATTGCCATTTCCCTCCTCATATCTATGCTGCATACAATAAAAACGATCTGTGTACTTACCTATTTTTAAGGTATATGCGAACCCTTACTTGTAAAACAACACATTAAGTTTAGAAATGGAAGGCAAAAGATTTGTGAATATATAAAAAATATATAGTTTTTTTCCTTTTTTTATAAGTGTTTTTTAACCTCTGCTCTTAGCTGGGGTTTAGAGAGGTGGTGGTGGGCAAAACAGCAGTACACTGATTTTCCCAGTGAATGGCTGTGAATGGAAGGGGGGGGGTGGCACAAGTCTTGGCCATTGAAGGAAAGGCAGGCTGTTCTCCCAGCACAGCCAGAAAACGGACCACACTAGGATGAATGTGCTCTCATGCCTAGTGAGGTCAGTTTGAAATAAAAAAGCAGAGGGACTGGCAGGATCACCAGGTATTTCACACAAAGGAAGGAATACAAAGAGAACAGGATACTTTTCAACACAAGTACATGGTACAACAGACACATATCAGGAACATTAAATGTTGAGGTAACATATTCAATCCTCTCTGTTCTGGTCAAGTGATCCTGCAGCTCCAGCTCCCCTGTCAGTGAGCAGTGGCGGCTGGCGGTTTTTTTTTTGCCCCCCCAAATGGCCGGCGGCACCCCCCCCTCCCCCGCTGTTTGCTGGTCGGTCCGGCAGTTACACCATCTAGGCGGGTAGCGGGTGGCGTGCAGCGGCTCCGTGTCCTCTCCTCCATCAGCTGCTTCCAGCGTGCATCTCCTCCCCTCCCCATCGAATAGTATCGCTTGTCCTTTCAGCCAATCGGGTGACAGGTGTCAAAATCCGCTTCCTGATTAGCCAGGAGGGGGATCAGTGTTACAATAGCGAAAATACATTCGCTGTTGTAACACACCTGGGTGGGCTGTGAGCGCATTCTCTGCCCCCTGAGCCCCCCCCCCCCCCCCCCCCCTATTTTGAAGCCTATTGTAAATACTTTGTAATCAGTCCTTTAAAAAACCCCATTCTAAATAATGACAAGTCATCACCTGTTCTGTGAATAGAAATTAGCATTAGAACACATTTCCAATGATGCTAAACCCCAGAGAAAGATGTCCTGCAATTCACTTAAAGTGTATGTCCAGTCACAACTTTTTTCTTAAACTGGGTATACACTGTAAATTTTTTGTTTTTGTTTTGTTCAACCAGTGGATTGAACGAAAAACAAAACTCAGAGACTCCTGCATCCACGCAAGCGATGGGGATGCAGAAATCTCCTCCTCTGCGCTATTGTATTCTGACAGTGGGGACTCCCCCTCCATCAGAATACACTGATCAGCCAATGGCTGCAGCAGCTGAACGAACGTTTTCCAGCCAGACCGTTCAACAGAAACCAGTCTAACAACCAGCTTCTGTTGAACAGAGAGGGATACACAAGTAGCACCCTCCTAGTTCAGTCTAGACTGCTAGGGAAATGTAATTTAGCTCCTATGTAAACAGTGAAGCAGGGGTTGATTGCTCAGGGCTGTTCAGTGTTTCACATGCTGCTGTTCTGCTGCTCCCCCTGTCTTCTAGAGGCTTCTGGAAACATGCTGGGGGAAGGGTAGAACAGGCAGTCTGAATATTTGTGGAACTCCAGCCAAACCCTGGGGAGGTGTGCCCAGGGGGTTCGAGGAGAGCCCGTAAGTAGTCTGAGACCTGGCAGCAAAGTGCAGTGTTCCTGGGCCCAGTCCTTCAGGAGGGGGCCCATGTGTGGGGGCTCTGCCCCAGGGGGCAGAAAAGCTAGAGGAGCCAGAGTAGACATCAAGGTCCCAGCTAGGTGTAGCTGGCAGGCCCACCAAACAACCTTTGTGCAGAGAGTGAGCTGGGTCAACAGGATGATTACTGGAGAGTTCCAGGAGGTAGTTGGTGGGAAGTCCAACTGTCCTGTGGCTTATTGACTACAAGACCCCAGTGGTGCAGAGTGGGACAGTGTGGTGCTTTGAGACTCTGGGAGGGGTACCAGTCTCAGCTAGCCTAGAGAGCCAGGAAGACATTTATTTTACAAGTACAGTTCAACCAGGAGTTGTGCAATACAGCCTGACGTTTGTGCATAGCAGTCAGAAGTCAAGCAGTCCTCAAGTGTACAGTTTGCAGTTTCTGGGGATGCCATGCTCCCCATCCATATCCAAGTTCATGTTCTAATAAAAAAAAAAACTAAAAAGAAACCTCTAGACTGATCTTTAGGTCAGAAGAAAAATTATGAAAATGCTGTGTGTGTTCCAAAGGTGGAAACAGGACCAAAATACCAGTGGCTCCTGTGGGGGTAGCACTACACACACACACCAAAATTAGTGTATTTGTACAACCAGCTTTGGTTTTGGATAGAGTTGGGAAGGGTTAAGACCCCTGTTCTGGTTTCAAAGGATTTCTGATGACTTCCTGTTTGGTAAAATTATTATCGCTGGGAGTCATACTAGGGGGATATCTCCCCAGTGGAGCCTTAATAGCAATTAAAAACCAGACAGTTGTTTGTAGTTGATGCTTGGAATATTCTTCCAGCAAATGAGTCAACAGCAAGCGGGATTCAAACATGCTTGAGACAAAAAAGTTTAAAAATAAATAATTACAAAATGGGTCATACTTGGTGGACCACTTGGCCTTTTTTTGCCATCACTCCTCTGTGTTTCTATTTATGGATGTTGTCCAATAACATGGCACAGCAACAAGGCCATCAACAAGGTGATTGAATTTAGAGTGGGGACTACTGAGCAATGAGAGACCAGTACATAGTAGATTATACATACAGGAGTGCTGTACTGAAGGCGATCTTATTTTTTACCCTTGTGAGTGTTTTTATCTTATTGCTTTTCAATACATAATTACAGAGAGTACTATTAGTCCCTTTGGTTATGACACACCTGAGCCACATACAAAAATATAGAAGGAGGATCCAGCGAGTGATTTTGAATACATGCTTCAGCCTTATGGCCGGGCAAAGTACTGTGTGACCTCATTTACTATAAGAGATCAAAAGTGGAGGTGAGCATATTGGGATTTATACACAGTGGAGTGCACTTCCTTCACGTGATGTTTTATGAATTAAGAAGAATTTTTGAGTGATCACAGTTCCATGCTTGAAGCCACGATGGAATGTTGGACTATTGTTTTTTTTTATTCGCTATGACTATTTGTATTATAAGTGCTGTGCTTATTTTATTGGGTAGCGCTACACTATTTGTTGTTTGACATTGCACACACATTCTTACACGCTTCTGTGAATGGCCCTGCACACTCTTGGAAAGCTTGGTTATAAAGTAAGCATTGTTTCATTGTTTTCTAATTTTCTAATTGTTTTTGTTATGAAGAACATGCAGTGGTGAAAATAATTATTTGATCCCCTGTAGATTTTGTAAGTTTGCCCACTTACAAATAAATGAAGGGTCTATAATTTTTATCATAGGTGTATATTAAATGATAGAGACGGAATATTAACCAAAATCCAGAAAAAAACACATGATACCAATGTCATTGATTGCGTTGCAGTTCAGTGAGTAAAATAAGTATTTGATCCCCTACCAACCAACAATAATTCTGGCTCCTACAGACTGGCTACAGTATGTGCTCATGTGGTACACAGCTTAGTCCTGTCAATTTAAGAAGGTTCTCCTAACTACAACTCGTTATGTGTATAAAAGACACTTGTCTACAGAATCTCTTTCTTCCATTTGAAGCTCACCATCATGGGCAAGACCAAAGAGTTGTCAAAGGACATCAGGGATAAGATTGTTGACCTGCACAAGGCTGGAATGGGCTACAAGACCATCAGCAAGAAGCTTGGTGAGAAGGAGACAACTGTTGGAGCGATTAAATCGCAAATGGAAGAAATACAAAATAACTATCAATTGCCCTTGGTCTGGAGCTCCATGCAAGATTTCGCCTCATGCGGTAAGGATGTTCATGAGAGAAGTGAGGGATCAGCCAAGAATTACATGAGAGGATCTTGTGAATGATCTCAGGGCATTTGCGACCACAGTCACCAAACAAACCATTGGTAACACAATACGCCGCCAAGGATTGAAATCCTGCAGCTACCGCAAAGTCCTCCTCCTCAAGAAGGCACATGTACAGGCTCGTTGGAAGTTTGCCAATGAACATCTGAATGATTCAGACTCGGATTGGGAGAAGTACTGTGCTTAGATGAGACCAAAATTTAGCTTTTTGGCATTAACTCGACTTGCCGTGTTTGGAGGAAGAAAAATGCTGACTATGACCCTAAGAACACCATCCCTATAGTCAAGAACGGAGGTGGAAACATTATGCTTTGGGGCTGTTTCTCTGCTAAAGGTACAGGCTGACTTTGCCACATCAAGGGACCAATGAACAGGGCCATGTATTGTAAAATCTTGGATGAGAACCTTCTTCCCCCAGTCAGAACACTGAAGATGAGTCATGGACGGCTCTTCCAGCATGACAATGACCCAAAACATACCGCCAAGGAAACAAAGGAGTGGCTCAAGAAGAAACACATTAAGGTCATGGAGTGGCCTAGCCAGTCTCCAGACCTTAATCCTATAGAACATTTATAGAAGAGCTGAGACTTCGAGTTGCCAAGCGACAGCCGAGAAAACCTTAACAATTTAGAGAAGATCTGTAAAGAAGAGTGGACCAAAATCCCTCCTGAGATGTGTGCAAACCTGGACATCAACTACAAGAAATGTCTTACCTCTGTGCTTGCCAACAAGGGTACCAAGTCATGTTTTGCTTGGGTATCAAATACTTATTTTACTCACTGAACTGCAACTCAGTTTATAACATTTGTATCATGTGCTTTTTCTGGATGTTTGGTTGATATTCTGTCTCTATCATTTAAAATACACCAATGATAAAAATTATAGACCCTTCATTTCTTTGTAAGTGGGCAAACTTACAAAATCTGCAGGGGATCTAATCATTATTTTCCCCACTGTATGGAGGCTGCTATTATTTGGAAGGTTAGCATTTGTTGCATTGGCTTTAATGCTGTGTCTCTGACCTGAAGCAAGGATAGAGATAAGATATTCCAGCAATTTTCCAACATTCTTTTACAGTATGCTTGTTTCGGGTCCATGATTTGAAAATATTGAAGCCAGACACTGCCAGGCAACTGGCATATTTAAAAGAAGGCCAGCAATGGCAGCCCCCATACTTTAACTCAGTAACAGCTGTGCATTCTCTATAAACACCCGGGGAAGGGCTGCAAAACAGCATCTTTTTACCTTCCGCAGTGTCAAAGGTTGACCCCAATATGTCCGGTTTTCAGTGGGACGTATTGTCTTACTTCTTGGTCTCAGCAGATGGCCTAAAAAAAAAAAAAAAAAAAAGATAAAGTAATAAAATAAAAAAAAAACCTGCAGTTATCCAAACAGAAAAAAAAGTCATATCCCTAAACTAATACAGAGATAAGAACTCCCAAACAGAGCCAGGGATAAGGAGCTCAGATATAAAGTATATAATAAGATATTTACATATTTACATTGTATGTGCCTTCATTTCCATCTCCGGCCTAGCCGTCAAGTAAGTGCGCACACACCGCTCCTTCTGTTTTTGTTTACTCGTGCTAAATAGATTATGCTAATCAGCCGCATAAATTCATGCAACTCTTATTATGGCATTTTAATCAGACCGTTTGCCACTGCACGCCTTCATTAGAATTCTCCTAATCTCACTTGTTAGTGTAACAAACAGTAATAAATGCCGCGGAAACTTGGATTAAGTCTCAGGCAGGGAGACATTAAAGGAGGAATATGGAAATGTCTCAAATCTTTGCATTATTTATCTAAATGTCACCTAAACAGTTCAGGGATATCCAGCTCATTATAAGGAGGAGGGGGGATCCTGGGGACCCAAAGACAGTAATTAGTTTTCTTGTCTTGTACTCCTGCAATACAATTCTCATGAAACCGATACCATTTTTTTCCTAATTTGTACAGAAAAAAATATTTTTCCGGAGCTTTGGTTTAACCAGTTTCTTGCCGTTGCACCAAAGGAAGAAAAAGATTGTATTGGTTGCTGTGAGCTACGGTAAAAAAGAGCAGTAGAAACTTACTTTGCCTACATGACTTTAAAGCTGAACTTTGGTAAAACGAAAAGTCCTGCCTTGCAGTGGTGCTGCACCTGCACTGCAAGCATTAATTGCTAGTTTATGCTTGGGGACCGTGTGCAGCAGTTTCATTGCATGTTCCTCCTCTACAGCAGGCTCCTCTCCACTGCCAGACCTGTACCTGTAGCCTCTTGTCCCCTGCACTCTGGCGGTCTCATGGTCCTCTGATGTCATCAAGACAGATGAAGGGACCATAGCCCTACATTGAAAGCTTTTGCCACGGAAGACGTCTGGTAAGACAAAACGCGTAGGGAGGAGCCAATTGCTGACATCATTGCAATTTATTGTCAACCCGTAAGTAAGTAGCCCTGGAAGGTTTTACCCCCTTCCTGACCAGAGCACTTTTTAAAATTTGGCACAGCGTAGTTTTAAATGATAATTGCGCAGTCATGCAATGTTGTACCCAAACAAAATTTGCGTCCTTTTTTTCCCACAAATAGAGCTTTCTTTTGATGGTATTTGATTGCCTCTGCCATTTTTATTTTTTGCGATATAAATGGAAAAAGACCGAAAATTTTGAAAAAAAATGATATTTTCTACTTTTTGTTATAAGAAAAATTCAATAAACTGAATTTTATTCATACATTTAGGCCAACATGTATTCAGCCACATGTATTTGGTAAAAACATGTCAATAAGCGTATATTTATTGGTTTGCGCAAAAGTTATAGCATCTATAAAATAGGGTACATTTTCTGGAATTTACACAGCTTTTAGTTTATGATTGCCTATCTCATTTCTTGAGGTGCTAAAATGGCAGGGCAGTACAATCCCACTCCCCCCCAAATGACCCCATTTTGGAAAGTAGACACCCCAAGGAAATTGCTGAGAGGCATGTTGAGCCCATTGAATAATTATTTTTTTTGTCCCAAGTGATTAAATAATGACAAAAAAAAAAAAATTTACAAAAAGTTGTCACTAAATGATATATTGCTCACACATGTCATGGGCCTATGTGGAATTGCACCCCAAAATACATTTTGCTGCTTCTCCTGAGTACGGGGATACCACATGTATGGGACTTTTTCGGAGCCTAGCCGCATACGGGGCCCCGAAAACCAAGCACCGCCTTCAGGGTTTCTAAGGGCGTAAATTTTTTATTTCACTCCTCACTACCTATCACAGTTTTGAAGGCCAAAAAATGCCAAGATTGCACAAACCCCCCCAAATGACCCCATTTTGGAAAGTAGACACCCCAAGCTATTAGCTGAGAGGCATGTTGAGTATTTTGCAGCTCTCATTTGTTTTTGAAAATGAAGAAAGAAAAGAAAAATGTATTTTTTTTTCTTTTTTCAATTTTTAAAACTTTGTGACAAAAAGCGAGGTCTGCAAAATATTCACCATACCTCTCAGCAAATAACTTGGGGTGACTACTTTCCAAAATGGGGTAATGTGGGGGGTTTTGTGGCATCTGGGCATTCCATGGCCTCCGAAACTGTGATAGGCAGTGAGGAGTGAAATCAAAAATTTACACCCTTAGAAAGACTGAAGGTGGTGCTTGGTTTTCAGGACCCATATGCGGCTAGGCTCCCAAAAAGTCTCACACATGTGGTATCCCCATACACAGGAGAAGCAGCAGAATGTATTTTGGGTTGTGGTTTCACATATGCCCATGGCATGTTTGAACAATATATCATTTATTGACAACTTTGTGCAAAAATATTTAATGGACTCGACATGGTTCTCAGCAAATAGCTTGGGGTGTCTACTTTCCAAAATGGGGTCATTTGTGGTGGTTTTGAACTGTCCTGGCATTATGCACAACATTTAGAAGCTTATGTCACACATCACGCACTCTTCTAACCACTTGAAGACAAAGCCCTTTCTGACACTTTTTGTTTACATAAAAAAATTATTTTTTTTTGCAAGAAAATTACTTTTAACCCCCAAACATTATATATTTTTTTAAATCAAAGGCCCTACAGATTAAAACGGTGGGTGTTTCATTTTTTTTTCGCACAGTATTTGCGCAGCGATTTTCAAACGCATTTTTGGGGAAAAAACACACTTTTTTTAATGTTAATGCACCAAAACACACTATATTGCCAAATGTTTGATGAAATAAAAAAGATGATCTTAGGCCAAGTACATGGATACCAAACACGACATGCTTAAAAATTGCACACAAACGTGCAGTGGCAACAAACTACATACATTTTTAAAAGCCTTTAAAAGCCTTTACAGGTTACCACTTTAGATTTACGGAGGACTACTGATAAAATTGCTGCCCTCAATCTGACCTTCGCGGTGATACCTCACATGCATGGTGCAATTGCTGTTTACATGTGAAACCAGACCGACGCTTGCGTTCGTCTTTGCGCGAGAGCAGGGGGGGACAGGGGTGCTTTTTTTTTTTGCTTTTTTATGTTATTTTTAAACTGTTCCTTTTAATTTTTTTTATCATTTTTATTGTTATCTCAGGGAATGTAAATATCTCCTATGACTGCAATAGGTAGTGACAGGTACTCTTTTTTGAAAAAATTGGGGTCTATTAGACCCTAGATCTCTCCTCTGCCCTCAAAGCATCTGACCCCACCAAGATCGGTGTGATAAAATGCTTTCCCAATTTCCCAATGGCGCTGTTTACATCCGGCGAAATCTAAGTCATGAAATGCTTGTAGCTTCTGGTTTCTTAGGCCATAGAGATGATTGGAGCCCTCCCACTGCTTGTAAAAGCAGTCTAGAGGCTAATTAGCCACTAGGATTGCTTTTACATTAAAGCCGACTGCTGGCTGAAAAGAATGATACCAAGACGATACCTAAACCCGCAGGCATCATTCTGGTACAACCACTCAAAGTCCAGCAACATAACATTACGTTGCTGGTCCTTGTTGGGCATGTAATCTTTTTTTTTCATGCAGCCTGTGGGCTGAACGAAAAAAAGAGATTGATCGGTGGGTATGCCCACCATTAGAATACCTCCCTTCATTCACCCACTTCTAATGATGGGCGTACATGCACCATTTTGTTTTTAACTGTGGTGGTGAAATCACCTCCTACAGCGCTGGAGTCACGGCTTTATGTATTGTGGGAGCAAACGCTGTTGCTGTCAAGGTAAATAAATCAGTGCTGCAGCTGAATGGCCTAAAAAATATAGGCCGAAGCAATGATGGTTAACAATAAAACAAAGTAACATTACAGTACAACAGTAAGACATACCATACCTGCAAAGCAAATACATAGTAAAAAATAAAATATTTTTTAACGCAATCTGTGCCTAAAATATATATATGCCGAAGCATGTCCCCATGCTTCGGCATATATGCTCTTTTTTTAACTGCGGTGGTGAAATCACCTCCTACAGCGCTGGAGTCACGGCTTTATGTATTGTGGGAGCAAACGCTGTTGCTATCAGGATAAATAAATCCACGCTGCAGCTGAATGGCGTACCTGAAAACAAAAAAATGGTTAACAATAAAACACAGTAAACAGTAAATTATAAAAAAAATTACATACCTGAAAAGCAAACATGATAAAACATAATAACAATAAGACATTGCAGAATTGAATACAGTAAAAAAGAGCAGAACAATAGAGAGAGAATAGAGAGAGAGAGAGAAAACAATAAAATGACAACTATTTTTGTTTTTTTTATGTTATATATTTTTCTGTGTTTTTTTTTTTGTAACTGTTGTAACTGTAACGGTTCCAGGTTCGGGTCTCTCAAAATGCGATGGCATCTTGGGAGACCCTGTGAAAGTGTGCCTAGTCTGTGCAGTGCTGTACCCTACGCTAATACTCAACTACTGTATGGTACTGTTCAAAACATTCACCAATGCAAAGACCAGGATTGTCAGGACAGGAGGGACAATAATAGCGGGTGTCACGCCTATATCCATGCTTGCTGCAGACACGACATGTTCTTTGGGGGCTCGTTGGGTGGGGGTAGTTGAGGGAGCGCGCCAACTGGAGCAGGAAAGGAGAAGAGGTGCTGTGTTGTGCTTGGTAAGCGGACCTTATGCTGAATATGCTGGGCACTGCTAAACATAAAAAGCAGGGAGGCTGGATTGGAGAGAGACTGCTGCAGTATCGGCGGTCCGGGTGCTACTCCAAGACATTGCTGTCATCCAGGACGTCATCACTCTGATCTGCTAAGGAGGTTGCCATCACACCTGTTGCTACCATCACCCTGCTGCAGGATAAGGGGGCCCCCCAACGCGCAACTAACTCATCACCATCAGAGGACTGCCGGGAAAGGAGTTCGAAGAGGGTTGCAGACCAGGGATAGGCACGGACCAAGGCTGTGGCAGACATTTTCCAAAGTACAGACCTTAGTGAAGGACACCAAGGTACATTTCAAATTAAAACCATTCAAAAAACACTCTGTCTACTCTCTGGCCTAGTTCTACAAGTACAAATACCTTTAAATTAACATTTATATAAAGACTGCTTGTGGTATATGGTTATAAAATGTTTAAAAGATCTTCAAAATTCTTACCTTTTATATTTTTCGGTTGTACTGAGACACAGCAGCAGCATCAGCAGGATGAAGTAGCAATACGCAAACATCCGTCAACACAACAGTTCTCAAGGCGATTTCTTGTAGAGGTTAGGTGATATGCAGTAGTACCAGGTTAGGTGATATAGTGCCAGGTTAGGTGATATAGTGCCAGGTTAGGTGACACTGCAAGGACAGGTATCCATGAGCGGACACCTTGCCGATCCCTGTCACAGACCAACCATTAGGTTGCAACGACGTGCTAACAATTTATAGCCACAGGCCCACCTTTATGTTACATTTACCCGCTAACAACCTAATGCTGCTGTGTAAATCGCCCAAGACATCTTAGGCAGAGCCTTACATAGCCTAGCAAATTGTCTTGTACTCAAAGGTGCTAACGTTGTTCCCACCCGCGTAACTAACTTCTACAATGGTATACATCTTGGCTGTATCTGGGTTTGCCCCCCTTTTTGTATTCATCTTCTTCAAATGAGTTTTTTTTTCCATTAAATTCAACATCCGTGGGATACTGCTGTTGTACACAATTTATTAACAAATTTTCAACACCCTGCGCGCCAATGTTCTTAAAGGCCCCCAACGCAGCTGGCAGAAGATCCACCACAAAGTCCTGCCCAAATTACTCTATCGTGAGGGTAGATTTGTGTTTAACTATAAGTTAGTACCTTGCAGGCCTAAACCTAGCCCCTTTGTTTGAGAGTTCTCAAGTGACATAGTTGGCCTGTGTTTTTTACTATTGTTTGGTCACTTGGGGTGTATCACCTGATACAAAGAGCTACAGGTAATGCTCTTGGCTTCATGGTATAAGCCAGAATCTGACTTTTCATAAGCATCCCTGCAAGGAAAATTATACAGTTATTATTGTGTTTATGCTGATTGACATTTATATGCCAATACACTGTTCTATTTTATGACTCTAATCTGCCTGCTGGGAGCTTACAGAAAGGTATTCTGGGGGTGTCAGTGAGGGTGAGGTCTCACTGAACTGGAGCAGAGGACCCAAATTACCAGTGGCTCCTGCGGGGATAGCCCTACATGCCTAACAATTACCCATAGAAACCTTCATCACTTTAACTCTTTTCTGCTCTTTTCTGCAACAGACTGTCTCTATGACAAAATCTCACCCCAGTCCTGCCCCAGTCTGCCCACTTCTGTATACAACAGCTCACTTTCATCCTCCGTGGACAAACTCTTGAGCATCTGAGGTGTAAGACTAAGTCCCAGCAAGACTTCAGCCAATATAAATCGTCCCTCCAAAAAAGACAATTTCTGCCTCCTCACTGCCAAACAGACTTATTTTATCACTCTCATTAACACCTTCTCATCCAGTTCCCGTCAACTCTTCTCTACCTTTAACTCTCTACTTCATCCTTCACTGCTTCCACCCACTAGCTCACTCATTGCCCAGGAGACCGCCAATCACTTAAAAAAAAAAGATTAGAAAAACAGGAGGGCGTGGGGACAAGGGGACAGTGGCTGATGTTGACCCCATAACATTCCCACCCTATGAATAGCTGGACTATCTCGGTACTGTTTGACAGCATACAATTTATGTAAAAAAGGATTTATTACATATAGAAAAATACATAGTATACTTATTAAAATTGAAAAAACAGAAACTCAGGATTTCCCCAAGGAGTATCTGTTATTACAAGATATAGAATGGTCTGGGTCTCGACTAGTTTTGCGGTATTACTGCTTCCTCAGGAGGACCAATCTATGAAACAAATAATACAATAAAACACAAACATAATAGGGTCAATGGTCATAATACAGCGTGTAAGAAAAGAAAAATAAACAAAAATAATGAACTAGCTTACCCAATAGATAGGTGATCATGTCCGGTATCAAGCTGCCCAGATAAGTTCCCCCCGGGGAACATCAGCCACTGTCCCCTTGTCCCCACGCCCTCCTGTTTTTCTATACTAATTTGGATGATGGTACGTTTTTTAGGACTAGTTATCCTTGATTACATGAGGCTACACTCAAAATCTGTAAAAAAAAAGATCGATACTATTCATGAAGAGGTCTCCGCTGTACAGATATACCCCCCACCCCCCACTCATGGGTGTCCACATGAGGGGGGTCTGGAGCAAGGTGCCCGCACATGCAGCCCTCAAACTCACCTGCTCACATTTGGCGAGTGGAAATTAGCGGAGGGCGAGTGTGGAGCAGGGGCGGACTGGGCTGACAGTTTCCTGACTGATCGCTTCTTGACAGATCAAAGCACATGTGAACAAGTCCTTATTTTAGTAGTGGTGGGGGGTAGTAAAACCCCACGGTTGAGCAACATTTCTACCACCTCTCAACTGCAGCGAGGGTGTACACATGATGTTGTGATTTGCTGCTGCGGCAAAAATTATACCTCCTGTCATGTTCGGCTGGCACTACCACCTGTCAAATGTGACCCATTCAAGTAAATGGGGCCACACTGCAACCACACACAATCGCATGGCAGTTTGGCATTTTGGTGGTTAAAACAGTTAGAGGGCTAAACACCTCCTCACCACCTGCCAAATGCTCTCTAAGGCGTGGTTCACAGGGCTGCGATGTTAGAACCTGTGTGAATCCAGTATGGGTTGCCGCATCGCATATAACTCGCAGGTAGTTCACACTGGCCTATGCGAACCGCTGCGTGTGTCAAAGTTAATGACACCCCCAGATCGCTTCACATATCGCAGTGCGAACTGAAAGTGCACTTGGTAGTGCGGTCGCTTTAAATCTGAAGGGTAGATCTGAATTGCTGATTTTATCATGCAATCATGTGCAAGCTAAAATGCTGTTTTTTATTTTCCTTGCATGTCCCCCTCGGATCTACAGCGACTGCACTTCTAAGCGCACTTGTAGTGCAAAGTGGATTTGCCTTTCGTAAATAACCCCCAATGTTCTGGTGCAGTCCTGTCCATTTACACATGTTTTGAGGCGTTTTGGATGAAAACAAAACAGCAGGATGTACATTTGTTGAAAGCACTGAAACTGACCGCACTGGTGTGGACCATTGGAATACACGGCAAAAACTGTGCATGCAGTCTGAATGCAGTTAAAAAACACACAGGAAAGCATCTGGTGTGAGCCAGCCCCGAGGGCCATTTCACACCACAATTTCTGTGTTTTGGATGCATTTTTGCGTATGTGTTTTTGCTACGTTCTGGTGCATTTTTTTATGTGTTTTTCATGCGTTCCAATGTTTTTTTTCCCTTTGTTTTTCTTTTTTCAGCTTCTCAGTTGATGACGTGCATTCCAGATGCATTTTATACAGAACAAAATGTGACATTTGTTACTTTTGTTGCGTGTACTGGAATACACTGCACTGGTTTCAACTAGGTCTATTGGAATCCATGGTAAACATTGTCAATGCGTTTTTGATGAGTGCACTGGAACAAACTGCACTGGTGGGAACTAGGTCCATTGGAATGCATGGTAAACACTGTCCATGCATTTTTGGGGGGGAAAAAATGCACTGGACGGTATCTGGAGTGAACTAGCCCTAAAAGTAAAGCAACACACCAGAAGCACAAGCTAAAGACAAGATAAACAACGAAGGTGACAACAGCAGCCACTCAGATCAATTTAAAGCTAAACTCCAGGCACAACATTTTTATTAAAATATATTCCTCAATAGCCAAAAAGGATATAAATCCACTTTACATGCACCAAATGTCTTTGCAAACCCTTGCAAAAGTTGTAGTGACTTCATTAATGCACTGTACAGTGGCGGGTCAAGGCTATCCAGCGCCCAGGGCAAAGATGCTAAAATGCACCTTCCGCCCGTCCATTAGGGTTGGGGTAAGGGCACCACATCCCTGAAATAAACCGTTGCGCCCAGGGCAGCCTTCCTTCCTGCCCACCCCTTGTCCCAGCCCTGGCGCTGTAAATAGGCCATATGGAGAGCAGAGCTGTGGGAGGGACCCAGCAGGCTCCACCTACTACAGGCTGCCTGCCGAAAACTACAGCAAGGGGCGGAGACAAGACCAGTCACCCTGCACAAGGAGAGAGAGCAGCAGTGAGCGGTCTTTACTACAGGAAAAGTTTCGCACTGGTTTCCTGCACAGATCTAGAAGGAATTTTAAAAAAGCACACCAAGATTGAAGGAAGAATATCTGTCTCTTGTATAAGGACCCCTGGTGCCAAACCTGTGACCCGGGGGGCGGGGGGGGCCTTGATGTTCCTGCAGACAGTAGCCTGTGTTTTCCTTATGTAGCACCCTCTCGTTAGGTAGGAGCTAGAGTGAAGATTTTTCTGATAGAGTAGGAAAATTTAGACAGGCCAAGCTGGTGGCTAGGCCAGTTTGTTTTCATTCGGGGCTGGGATTGGCTCAGGGCAGGGCTGGGTGACTCACAGGTAGCATCACTATCACCTCCCGCTTCTTTCTAGAAAGAGAGGGGGAGAGGTGTGGTGGAGCAGCCTGGGGTATTTTGAGGAGCCTTGACCAATCCCCAACTTGGATTGGCAGGGGGCAGGCCTCCTCAAATACCTAGGGTAAGCCCAGCTAGAAAGGAGTTGTTGAGTGGAAGAGCTGGAGTGAGAGAGTGTGGAGGCTGTCGTGACCCCCCAGTGTGGGGGGGGAGTGAACTTGGGCCGGGGCTCGGGTGCATCCAGGAGAAGAGAAGAGATCCTGGAAGGAGAGGCACATGAGAGAGCAAAGAGAGGACAATGGGAGAGAACACTGCTAAGAGTCTCCAGGGAGGACAACTGGTCGCAGCCAGGAGGGCTGGTGAGTGAAGCACAGTTGGGAGGACTGGGGAGGCGCGCCTGGGAGAACTGGGAGTTTGCAGTTTGAGAGATGGGTGCAGAACCAGAAGACAGGACTGTGTGAAGGGCAGTGGAAAGAGGTCATTGCAGTCAGGCTGGTTGGCAGGACCTGAAGAGAGCTATCTGGGATTGGTAGCTGAATAGAGGACATTTAGTACCTGAACTATTTCTACACTACAGGGGCCCAAGGCCCCTGCCCACAAAAGGCAATCCACTGAGGCCTGGCTGAGATAGTGTCAGGCCTAACCATGCAGTGTTAGCTAGTCTGGAGGAGTAATAGTCTGCAGCAAGTGAAGTGCTGAAGGAATAACAGTCTGCAGCAAGTGAAGTGCTGGAGGAGTAACAGTCTGTAGCAAGGGAAGTGCTGAAGGAGTAACAGTCTGCAGCAAGTGAAGTGCTGGAGGAGTAACAGTCTGTAGCAAGGGAAGTGCTGAAGGAGTAACAGGCTGCAGCAAGTGAAGTGCTGGAGGAATGAAGGGAAAGAGGTCTTAACCGCCCTGGCGGTATGATTATTTCGGATTTTAGGTGCTGAAAGCGGTACAATTATTTTGCATGGAAATTTGGCGTTTTATATTGTAGGTCTGTAAATCTTAACAATAACACACTTAAATCTGTCTAAACCAGTCTAGTAGATATCCCGGGTATGATAAAGTTTGAAACACAAAAACATAAATTATAATATAATTAATTAAAATAAATAATTAAAAAAAATAAAAATAAATAGTAATAAAATAAATTTCCCCACGATTCACTATCGCTCAATTCTGCAAGTGTTCTAATTTACTATCGCTGTTTTCTAGCTGGTCTAAAGCCACTTTTGACGTAAAGGGACACTTTTTGGTTGCTATGGACAATCTCCAGTTTCCAGGCAGAAAGAACAGTGTATATCATGTAAAACTGCATGCAGGGCATGGGCCAAAGCACTGGGGACAAAGGGGATGTGAAATGATTTCATACAATACTGTAATCTGTAAGATTACAGTACTGTATGTGTTATGATTTTTACTTTTTTTTAAATTTGCCGCCAGGCTCCGCCCCCGTGCGTCACGACGCTCGCAGGGAACGGAGCCTGGCAAGGAGAGGCTTCGGAGGAGGACAGAGCCCACGGACACTGCGGGGACATCGCAGGACCCCGGGGACAAGGTAAGTAAGGAGGCACCAGGATCCTGCAATGTAATCCCGAGTGTGGTCCTGAATTTTAACCCCGAGCCACACTTGGGAAAACCACCAGGGAGGCTAAACAAGTGTTTGTGTTGGGGAGAAGACTGGAGTGTATATACTGGGTCGTATATAGTGGTCCCAAGCAAGTTCTACCAATTATCCTGGGCATCCCATATTTCCCTTTCCCATCCAAGTTCAATCCCCTCAAATAAAATAAAAAAAAATCTTATGGACTGTTCTGTGTCTCTGAGTGTCTGAAAGATGGATGCTGGGCTGGGCAGGGTGACAGATGTACCACAACATTCAGCAATCCCTATAGGGGCATGGCTACACTTATCTAGATGCTTACTCAAGACAGTAAAGTTTCTTTCATACTGTCCTACTTTTTTCTGTGCCATCCATGCCTTTTCTCTTATGTATTTTTTTATTTTTTTGAGTTTTCTGTAATGAATCTTGTTGAAAGAAACATTAAATATGGGACAGGTGAATTTTAAGCAGTCTGTATTAAGCACAAATGTGGAAGATCTGTAGACTGTAAAAGCAGTGATCTCTAACAGTCCCATGTAATGTGTCTCCAGGCTATTCTGAAGCAGTCTCTTAGAACTCCTATAGCATGTTTGCAGTCTCTATCTTCAGCCGCATGTCTATCGCCTCTGAGAGTTCTCTGTAGCATTATGCATGGCCATTTTCAAGTGTGGCCCCTGAAATTTCAGGGGCCACACTTGAGGTCCCCTATAACAAGAAAGTTGACCACCGCTCCGCTGATTTAAACAAAATTTGCTTTCCCGGAGTTCAGATTTAAAACTAGCAGAAAGGGGAAAGGTGGACATGGACAGAGCACCCTACAAATCAGTCCAAATTACCCTAGCACACTCTGCATCTAGTTAGCAAAAAAACAAAATAAACTGATTCTCCCAGGGTTTTTTTTTTTTTATGTTGCGAACATTTGCAAACAGGTGGGAAGCCACAATGAAATACACTGTTTGGGGATGGCTGGAAGCTCAGATAGCGGAGGGCCACATTTTGCAGTGCAGCCTTGACATAGCAGTAAGCAGTGTGGCTTTACATGTACAGTATTTTCACCTTTTGCTAGTTTTAAGTTGATCTAAATAACAAATTGATATAGATTGTATATATAATATTGTAGGATAAGCATAATAAAATTGTAAAAAAATGTTGTCACCAGAAAAGATATCCCCAAGGGAAGGCTCTCAATATCTTCCTGTTCTGGTGACAACATTTTTTTACTATTTTATTATGCTTATGCTACAATATTATATATACAATATATATAAATTTGTTGGCAAAAATAGCAGCTATTCACATCAACTTAAAACTAGCAAAAGTGAAAATACATGTAACAACTAAGATGATATTTTCCTTTACTTTGGCTAGATTTTCTCTAGTTTCCTGTTGCATCTCTGGGGACAGGGAGTGAATTTTAAATCTCCCCAAGGAGACAAAAACAGCAAAAAAGAAATAAATACCTGAAAAGGGTTTTAGCCATTTTTTATTCTACCCAAAGCTAAAAAAAATAAATATAATTTTTTGACTTTAGATACACCGTAGCCTCCCTGGTGGTATGATTATGTCAGATTTTTGTGTCTCAAAGCGGTACAATTATTTTGCATAGAAATTTGGCGTTTTATATTGTAGGCCTGTAATTCTTAGCAATAACACACTTAAATCTGTCCAAACCAGAGTCTAGTAGATATTCCGGGTATGATAAAGTTTGAAACACAAAATCATAAATTATAATTTAATAAATAATTATAAAAAATAATAATATAATGATAATAAAATGAATTTCCCCACGCTCAATTCTGCAAGTGTTCTAATTTACTATCGCTGTTTTCTAGCTGGTCTAAAACCACTTTTGATGTAAAGGGACACTTTTCGGTTGCTATAGACAATCTCCAGTTTCCAGGCAGAAAGAACAGTATTTATAATATAAAACTGCATGCAGGGCATTGGACAAAGCATTGGGGACAAAAGGGTTGTGAAATAATTTCATACAGTAATGTAATCTGTAAGATTACAGTGTACTGTATGTGTTATGATTTCTACATTTTTTAATTTGCCGCCAGGCTCCGCTCCTGTGCGTCGCAATGCTCGCAGGGAATGGAGCCCGGCACACAGAGGCTTCGGGCGGAGGACAGAGCCCACGGACACAGCGGGGGGGGGGGGACATCGCAGGATCCTGGGGACAAGGTAAGTAACCTGCACCAGGATCCTGCAATGCAATCCCGAGTGTGGCTCGGGGTTACCGCTAATGGTACTGAAATTTAACCCCGAGCCACACTCGGGAATACCGCCAAGGAGGTAAAGCGGAGTTCCAACCACATATATGTTTTTTTTTTCTTTTTAAATCTATCTCTTTCTATCATATAATGTTTAATTAACATTTGTTAGTCTCGTAAATAACTTTTATTATAAAAGTTACATTATATTATTCCTGCTTGGGCATTCCCATTTTAGTTGTGGGCAGGCGAAGCCCACAAGCACAAACTTCTGGGATACGGTGCTGCTGTCTTACCAGCATGCACCGCCCATTCTCGTGCATGCGCAGTAAGCACAGCAAGCGGAGCAGGAAACTTATCATGTAACCATCAAAACGGGCGGCGGCGGCGGAAGTGCCCGCCCCATTGTGATGGCAACCAAGATGGTGCTGTGATCCGCCTTAAATGGCGTCATTTCCTGTTGCAATTTTTCTCACAGTACTGCTCACTGACACCTGGGAAATTATGACTCACATTTCCCAGGAGCACAGGCGAGGGAGGAAGTGATGTGGAGCGCCGTGGACCCGGAAGTGGCAGATTAAGAGCCACCACATAGCAACAGGGCATTTCTGGTGAGTTGAAAAAAAAAATTTGCTCCAAATCTTTTTAAATACTAATAAAGGACTGTGAAAATGTAAACATTTTTTCAGGGTGAAACTCAGCTTTAAGGTAAAAAAAGAAAGAAATACAAACATTCTTTTGGCAAAACTTTCTTGCCAAAAATGATAATATTTAGTATGCAATCTAAAGACAAAAAAGACATAACAAAACAAAAACAATCATTTTCTTTCTTGTTTGACTGTTGTTAAAATAAAAACAAATTGTGTTACTGTTTATAAAAAGTACAATTTTCTTTGTATCATTAGTCCTTCTTTAAGATGGCACTACCATACAATTTCTTGTGAAAATATTAAAAATGGCAACATTATTTCCAAATGAAGGGTTGATTTATTTATTTTTAATGCATTACTACAAAAGCAACATAATGAATGAAAAAAAATATTTAATGATTTAATTATGTAAAAATAATTATCAGAAAGCTTATTTTTTCACACACTTGGTTGCTTTGTCTGACATTGAAGTTATATTACTAAAGGTGTGGGGACTGTTCACTGAGCTTAATAAATTGAGGGAATCTGTGTCTGTTACACTTATCCAATCACATACTAGCGAAAATCTGGTTTTGTTTTTTAATTTCCATTGCACATGATTTCGTATTCAAACTTAAAACCTACTTAAGCACAGTGAATGTTGACTTTGCCCACTAAGCAGCCTTTACTCTTTAATAAGTCAAACCAAAAATGTTGTGCAAATTAAAGAATTCCCTTTTGCACATAAAAGAACAAAATGCATAGGGGATGATTTACTAAAACTGGAGCACAGAATCTGGTGCAGCTCTGCATAGTAACCAATCAGCTTCCAGGTTTTATTGTCAAAGCTTATTTGAACAAGCTGGAGTTAGAAGCTGATTGGTCACTATGCACAGCTGCACCAGATTTGGTGTGCACCAGTTTTAGTAGATTTCCCCCATTGTGACAATATTATTAATACAATATATTTCTAAACAAAGTCTGCAAATATGCAGGAGCTGCTGTCAGCACTTCTGTAATACAGACTGAAACCCAGCACAATCGATCTGTGTGACAATATAGTCTTTAGTGGAATAAAAACACATAAAAAGCAAATAAGATATGGTGAGAAAATACAGTATTGGATTTTTGATTTAACTGCCTCCAGCATATATTCCCCCAAATCCTACCAAACTTCATTCTATACCATTTAGCTAATGAGGGGATAGTACTGTAAACTGGATGACTCTTTTTTTTTTTTTTTTAAACTTTTTATTTATAAATTGTTTTTAACAAAAAGAGCAATTATTCAAGTCAGTCATTTAAACAACACATATTTCCTCATTAACCTCCCTGGCGGTATGATTATTTCGGATTTTAGGTACTGAAAGCAGTACAATTATTTTGCATGGAAATTTGGCGTTTTATATTGTAGGCCTGTAATTCTTAACAATAACACACTTAAATCTGTCCACCAAGAGTCTAGTAGATATCCCGGGTATGATGAAGTTTTATAGCACAAAAACATAAATTATAATATAATAAATAAATATAAATAATAAAAAAAAAATATATAATAATAAAATAAATTTCCCCACTATTCACTATCGCTCAATTCTGCAAGTGTTCTAATTTACTATCGCTGTTTTCTAGCTGGTCTAAAGCCACTTAAAGGGACACTTTTTGGTTGCTACGGACAATCTCCAGTTTCCAGGCAGAAAGAACAGTATATATAACATAAAACTGCATGCAGGGCATGGGCCAAACCACTGGGGACAAAAGGGATGTGAAATAATTTCATACAGTACTGTAATCTGTAAGATTACAGCACTGTATGTGTTATGGTTTGTACATTTTTTTGAATTTGCCGGCAGGCTCCGCCGACGTGCGTCGTGATGCTCGCAAGGAACAGAGCCTGGCACAGAGAGGCTTTGGGAGGAGGACGGAGCCCACAGACACAGTGGGGGAACATCGCAGGATCCTGGGGACAAGGTAAGTAACGCCGCACCAGGATCCTGCAATGTAATCCCGAGTGTGGCTCGGGGTTACCGCTAATGGGACTGAAATTTAACCCCGAGCCACACTCAGTAAAACTGTCAGGGAGGCTACCATATGTTATATGAATACGAATATCTTACAATAGTTAACAAAGGTATAAAGGTAACCAATTAACAAGATTATATCAGATTCAAGTTAGCAGGTCTCGCCTACCCCGGTTGGGCTCAAACTGTAGGCGTATACCCATCAACCTGTTGTTATTTTCAATATACAAGATGCAAATTCTACTTATCTATAATTTGAGGTAGGTAACAATAGAGTTATAATTTACAGTTTTTTAGGTAATTAGAAGCTCTATGTTGGATCATCCAAGCTTGCCATTTTTTTTTAAATTAGTTGTAGAGAAGTTTTTATATGCCAGCATTAGCTTGTATTCTGCCTGAATATTTAATCTAGCAATAACCTCAGATAAGTTGGGAACTTCAGAGGATTGCCAAAGACTGGAAATTGTGATTCTGGTTGCTATAAGTGTGGGCAACTATTGTTCTGTACATTATAGGGTATATTCCTAGAAGAGCCATGGCAGGAATGATATCAATCAGATTGCCAGTGAAATCCGCTATAAATGCTGAGACAGTATTCCAGAAACTATGTATATTTTTACAGTTCCATAGAGTATGGTGAAGATTTCCTATTTGATCATTACATCTCCAACAAATCGGTGAAGCTGAGAGATATATCTTTGATAACCTATATGGTGTCAAATACCACCTATTCAGAATTTTGTGTGAGTTATCCCAGTGGTCAGTACAAGAGGAAGCTTTCCTGAACATTGATATTGCTTTCCTCCATTGGGTTCCTGTGAAAGACTGAGATAAATCTTTTTCCCACTTAATCATATGGAGGTTTTTGTAATCTATAGGGTATATGGTAAGGAGCTCGTAAAATAATGAAATACCTCTTACTCTCTGATCCCTGTAGTTTGTTAGGTATTGCCAAATGGTGGTAGGGATCATTATATTGTTGTGGGGATTGAAGTTCTTTAGCCTGGAACTTTTTTCTATTTTACTTGATACTAATTCCTTAAATCCCATAGGCAGTTCCTTAAAGAAGTTGTATCCTTGTGTAACCCATTCTTTTGATGAAAGGCGGATTTTGCAGTAGTCTATTATTTTTACTGGCATTTGTAATGTATCATTAATGACCCAAGTTTTAGTTTTGGATAATATGTGTTTCCATGCTATCAGGGTGGCTTTAATACTGATTAGATTGGGTATGTTGATTTTTTTAAGTAGATAGCTAGCCATAGTGGATGCATGGATGTCATGTCCTAGTGTTGCTTCTCTTTCACTATTTGTCCATAGTTTATCTTCCGAAGATGAAAACCAGTGTTTCATTTGGTCTAGCAGTGAGGCATAATAACAGTTTTTAACTTCTGCTAATCCCATTCCTCCTACTATTATTTTTTAGATGTGGATGACTCTTTTTTGACTGTTGTGTGCACAAGGGGAACAAAATAAAATTCTTTACATACAAAATGGTAAACTGATAATATTGTCTTCTTCCTTTGCTCCACAAATGTATAAAAACAGAGTCATTGGGTTTGATTTACTATTTATTAACTTTATTTATTTAATCTTATTATATTATTTTTTATTATTGTATTAGATCACAGACACGCACACATATATATGTGTGTGTGTGTGTGTGTGTGTGTGTGTGTGTATGTATATATATATATATATATATATATATATATATATATATAGTGATAAGAATAAATAAATAAGAATAAATCAATAAATATATATATATTGTTTATGTGTATTTTAATTGGCATATAAGCAGATTTGTACAAACAGCTTAAGCAAATAAAAGATTTCTGTATATTCATATATTTAATAAGCTTCTGCAAAACTTCATCTATAATTTATAGATAACATGAAAAGAAGGACAAATGTAACAATGACTTAAAATTGCATTAAAAAAAATAATAACAACAACAGTTGAACAAGGGGAAAGGAATACTAAGTATATATTTGTTTACTGAATGTGGCCACTAGGTGGGGCTAAATTCAATCAAACAAGAATTCTTAGTATGTAATGTCTGTATGAATTATGGTACAAAATGTGACACATTGTAAGCTTGGGACAAAATTGTATGGGGACCTTAATTTATAATACTAATTCATTGGGGACGACTTACTGAAACTGGTGCACACAGAATCTGATGCAGTTGAACATAGTAACCAGATTTATTATCAAAGCTTAAAGGGGTTGTAAAGGTTCGTGTTTTTTCACCTTAATGCGTCCTATGCATTAAGGTGAAAAAACACCTGTCAGTGACCGGCCCCTCCAGCCCCCCTGTTTTACTTACCTGAACCCTCGATCTTGGCCCGGCGGGGATGTGTTCTCTCTCTGCCCGGGGTTTCCGGCTCTTGATTGGATAGATTGATAGCAGCGCAGCCATTGGCTCCCGCTACTGTCAATCAAATCCAATGACGCGAGCGTCTGGGGGCGGGGCCGAGTCATACATTCGCCCTCTATGGATGCTGAATGCTGGACTTGGGAGCGCGCCTGCAAAGGTAACCCCCTCGGGGAAGCGCTTCTCAGAGGAGGTTATCAGATGTGTGGAGGAGCCGTGAGAGCCACTGGGGGACCCCAGAAGACGAGGTTCGGGGCCACTCTGTGCAGTGGAGGTAAGTATGATATGTTTGTTATTTTTTATTTTATTTTTTTATTTTACCTTTACAATCACTTTAATTGAAGAAGATGAAGTTAGAAGCCGATTTGTTATTATGTACAATTGCACCAGATTCTATGTTCACCAGTTTTAGTAAACCCCCCCCAAGGAATCAGTATTATGCATTAAGAGCCTCATACACAAATAATTGTTTGAAAATCTGTCATTTGGAGCGTTCGTTTGTTTTTCGTCCAGTTAATGGGCACAAATAGAAAGTCCATTTTGACTTTTCAGAGCCAAAAGGAACAGGTTGGAAAATTCTGCAGAAAAAATGATAAATTGAAATGTTAACCACTTTAAGACCAGCCTCGTTTTGGATTTTAGGTGTTTACAAGTTTAAAACAGGTTTTTTTGCTAGAAAATTACTTAGAACCCCCAAACATTATATATTGTTTTTTTTCTAACATCCTAGAGAATACAATAGCGGTCATTGCAATACTTTTTTTTGCACCGTATTTGCGTAGCAGTCTTCTAAGCGCACTTTTTTTGGAAAAAATTCACTTTTTTGAAAAAAAAAATAAGACAACAGTAAAGTTAGCCCAATTTTTTTTATATTGTGAAATATAATGTTACGCCAAGTAAATTGATACCCAACATGTCACGCTTCAAAATTGCGCCCGCTCGTGGAATAGCGTCAAACTTTTACCCTTAAAAATCTCCATAGGCGACGTTTAAAAAATTCTACAGATTGCATGTTTTGCGTTACAGAGGAGGTCTAGGGCTAGAATTATTGCTCTCACTCTACCGGTCGCGGCGATACCTCACATGTGTGGTTTGACCACCGTTTTCATATGCGGGCGCTACTCACGTATGCGTTCGCTTCTGCGTGCGAGCTCGTCGGGACAGGGCGCTTTAAAATTTTTTTTTTTTTTTATTATTTATTTTATTTTATTTTATTTATTTTTTCACTGTTTTTAAAAAAAAAAAAATTTGGATCACTTTTATTCCTATTACAAGGAATGTAAACATCCCTTGTAATAGAAAAAAGCATGACAGGTCCTCTTAAATATGAGATCTGGGGTCAAAAAGTCCTCAGATCTCATATTTAGACTAAAATGCAGAAAAAAAAAAAAAAAAGTCGTTTAAAAAAATGACACTAAAAAAATTTGTGCCTTTAAGAGAGTGGGCGGAGCCGTCGTAATGACGTCGCTCCGGCCGTCACATGGTATGGAGACGGGTAGGCGCCATCTTGGCCTCACTTGTCTCCATACCTCAGCAGGGAAAGGACCCGATCGCCTCCGCCGCTACCGACGGCTCCGGTAAGCGGCGGGAGGGGGGGTGGCACCTCTCCCGCCGCCGATAACGGTGATCTCGCGGCGAACCCGCCGCAGAGACCACCATTATCGTGTACAGAATCGCTCACTGTAAAGATGGATATCTCGGTTGTGGCAGCAGCTGCTGCCGTTACCGAGATATCCATCTTCAAAAAAATGACGTATATATACAGTGAGCGGGGCTGAAGTGGGTTATTCATCGGTTAAAACTGTTAGCACTGTTTGCAATGCACATATCTAAAAAGGACAAAAAACTGATTAATTTCTGTCCATTGAACGATTTATTATTCAAAATTCGGTCATTACATGATAGCATGAGGGTTTGTTGTTGAAAAATGAGTTTGAACAGTTTTTCTTATCGTGTATGGCTATCATTAGTTTGTGAAAATATTGCCTGCTCACATTTTGCAATGGTACTATTTCTGAATCGAATAAAAGTGGTCCTGTGGGCGAAATCGGTCATTCACGGTCTTACCTAACAGATCGGTGAAGCCCGGGAGCGATCCGATGCTGGCGGTAGCTAGGTATGGAGAAGAGTGAGGCCAAGATGGCCTCCACTCGTCTCGATGTACTTGGAGGACCAGAGCGACGTCTGACACCATAGTCATTTTTTTTTAAGCAAAAGTTACATTTGTTTTTTTTTTAATCTTTTAAAGGTAAATGAGATATTTGGGGTCTTTTTGAGCCCAGATCTCTCAATAAAGAGGACCTGTCATCCTTATTTCTATTACAATGGATGTTTACATTCCTTGTAAAAGGAATAAAAGCCATAAAAAAAATAAAGGAACAGTGTAAAAATAAGAAATAAAAAGTAAAATAATTAAGAAAAACAATTTAAAGCACCCCATCCCTCTATGCTCACACAGAAGTGAACACATATGTAAACAGTGTTCAAACCACACATGTGATATATCACTGCGGACTTAACTTTAAACAGGTAACCTGTAAAAATGTTGTCGCCTATAGAGATTTTAAAATTACCGCAGTTTGTTGCCATTTCCTTGTCAAAAGTTTTTATTAATTTTATGTTCAATGACAAGAATAATAACAGTATATAGTAGAGAATATTAACAACATAAGAAAGCTGATTAATATATAAACTGTGAATATAAAGATATGTATGTAATAATTATACAAACATTTGATTATTCGAATAAGTCTGGGGGTTTAGTATGGGTTAAAATACCAAAAAAAATACATACTGTAATATTGAGTAAAACCCTTTATATATTATACTTTAATGTGAAATAATATTTATATTTGATAGAATAATGATTTTTAAAAGAAAGGTAAAGTACGAAAAGTGAAGAAAGAAAGAGGAGAAAAAAGGTGAAGTCCACAGGGTCGGCCCAAAAACCAGCTCATGTTACATTCTAGCTGTATGGATATTCAAGTATCCATGAATTATTATTATTATTATACAGGATTAATATAGTACCAACAGTTTACGCAGCGCTTTACAATATAAAAAGGGAGACAATACAGTTATAATACAATAAATTACAAGAGGATTAAGAGGGCCTTGCTCAGAAGAGCTTACAATCTAATAGGGTGGGGCAGGTGGTACAAAAGGTTGTAACTGTGGGGAATGAGCTGTTGGAAGTGGTAGGGGATTAGTTGGAGACGTGATAGGCTTTCCTGAAGAGATGAGTTTTCAGGGATTGCCTGAAGGTAGTAAGATTAGGGGATAGCCGGGCAGGTGGAGGTAGCGAGTTCCAGAGGATGGGAGAGGCTCGGGAGAAATCCTGGAGATGAGCATGGAAGGAGGAGACGAAAGAGCTTGAGAGTAGGAGGTCTTGAGAAGAGGGGAGAGGAGGATTTGGGTGATATTTGGAGACAAGATTAGTGATGTAGCTCGGGGCAGAGTTCTGAATGGCTTTGTATGTTGTGGTTAGTATTTTGAATTGAACTGGCTGGGTGATTGCGAGCCAGTGTAGGGATTGGAGGAGAGGACTGGCAGACACTGAGTGGTTGGTAAGGTGTATAAGTCAAGTAAGGTGTATGAATTCAAATATATTGTCTCCTAAGCAATTAGACACTCAAATAACTAAGTAAACGAGTATCTAATACTTAAATCAGTAACGATGGCAGAAGAACGGATTCATTAAATGTTGGTGGGAAGTGATATATTATCCAGGGGTACCATATTTTTTCAAATATGGGGAGTTGGTCTCTTTCAATCACTATCATTTTAGCGTGAGACATGGAAGTGTTCAATCTGTTTTTTGTCTCAGCCATCACCAGGACAGGATTTATTGCCATTTCATGAGCATGTGTATTTTTAAAGCATGACAAGTTAGGTATCTATTTATTCAGCGTAACATCATATTTCACATTATATATTTTTTAATAATTAATTAAAGTATAGTATTTTAAAAAAAAATGCTTTTGAAAGACCATTGCTAAAATACTGTGTGACATAAAATATGGCAACGATTGCCATTTTATTCTCTAGGGTCTCTGCTAAAAATATATAAGGTATATATAATGTTTGTGGTTCTAGGTAATTTGCAGCAAAAAATACTGATTTAAACTTTAAAACAAAAAAGTTCCAGAAAAGGCCTGGTCAGCAAGTGGCTAGACAGAGCTATCCAAATGAAAGTGGAGCTTTAAAAAAATTGGGGAACAGGTAGGATTTTTAATGCAGAGCAGACATACTGGGGTTCATTTACTAAAACTGGAGAGTGCAAATTCTGCTGCAGCTCTGCATTGAAACCAATCAGCTTCCAGTTATTTTTTCAAAGCTTAAAGCGGACCTTCAGTCATTTTTTCATCTTTCCATCTATTAAATATTCTGCTCTTGTTGTTATAACTGGGTAGTAAAACGTTTTTTTTTCTGTCAGTAAATACCTTATACAGCCCACTTCCTGTTTCTTGTGTGGTAATATGTCTAGGCTTATGACATCATGAACAGCTCTCTGTCTCTTGTGAGAGTTTGCCAGGAAGGGAGGGGGGATGAGTCATAAGAGGGCCAATGGAAGCTGCAGAGCTGGAGGTGTGCCCCTGTGTGTCTGTGTAAATCCAGGAAGTGAACAGGTATCAGCTTCAGCTGCCCACAGTTAAAATGGTTGCAGCCAGACTTAGTAGAAGGAGATTTCTGCAGCATATTTGGCAACTACAGAATCACAGTATATATAAAATAATATGCAAAGTGATTGGAGAGAAGCTTCAGAATGGCAAAGATGTTTTTATTACAAATGATGTGAGCAGACTGCAGTTGCTCTTTAAAGTGGTTTTATACTCCGCTTTGTGATTTTTACCTACAGGTAAGCCTATTATAAGGCTTACCTGTATGTAAAATGAATGTCTCCTAAACCTGCACCGTTTAGGAGATTTCCATCCTGCATGCAGCCACTGACATCAGCAGCGCATGCGATCTGAACGTCCGGTATATCGTGTCGGAACTTCAGAGATTCTTGTCGGAACCCGAGGGCTCCCATGCGCATGCACGGGAGTGATGTAATCGCGGTTCACAGCACCGGAGCCCTCAAAAACAGAAGAAACGCAGAGGGAACATGTCAGCCTTTGTTCTAAGGTAAGTATTTCATAATGTGCTAGCATGCGATGCGTACAAGCACATTATGCCGTTGTCTTTTGGGGTTTTTTCCAGCGGTTTAATACTGCTTTAATTTAACAAGCTGAAGTTAGAAGCTGATTGTCTACCATGCACCGCTTTACCAGATTTTGCACAATTCAGTTTTAGTAAATCAACCCCTGTATATCTCTTCTGAATTAAAGTTTCTTGCCTCCCTGTCCACCGCTGTACACTAAGCTGCGCATGCGCAGTTCAATGCACAATTTCGGCAATGCAGAGATGACTGAACGACCATGCATGTGTGGGAGTGACGTCACCCCAGCCCAGCCAATTCAAACAGCCAGAGATCTGGCACAAACCTTGCCAAACTCATTATCCAATCCCAAAGGATGGGATTGTGCCACTAAAGGCCACCCATAGACAACCTACAGATGATCATTGACTGACATGGCTGAAAAAAGCTGGATCAGGGAAGTAGTGTTTGACTTCAGCCCATAGTGATGGTGCATAGTAAATCTGGAGCATAAACATGAATACTGGGCCAGTATGATGGTGCATGTTTATGTCACAAACACTATCATATCATACAACAAAGAGAGCACTCCAATCCACTTCTTATCAAATGTTTCCCGCAAAGCAGATGACAGTCTAATGGCATGACTTAGGCAAACATTTCTTCAGTAGGGCAGAAGACTTATAAGCCATAATACTCAATCCATATAGCAATTATTTGAAGTTTAAAACAAAACAAAAAACAGCAACAACTTGTGCAACATCCTCCATGAAAATGCAGTTTCATAGTTAGTTAGTCAGGTTGAAACAAAGACACAATTCCATCTAGTTCAACCAATAGAAAAAAAAAAATAAGAAAATAGAAAGCCAGCATATACAAAAATCCTATACCCCCAGTTAATCCGAGGGAAAGCAAAAAATATAAAAACTAGCCACCAAGTAGGCTTTTTGCACTTTAAAGTAGAACTAAAGGCAAACTATTTTTTTTTTTTATCTTGGATTGAGAAAGAAAGTGTTATATCAAGTTTCATAGGAGTGTGCAGCCTATTGCTTTAGGGTGTGCACCCCAAAGCTCAGACACAGAGCAACAGAGGCAGTGGCTAGGGGTGTAGCACATGTCACGGCTGTGATGCTATGCCATGGCAGAATATATAGAGAGTAAAGCAACATTTTTTTAGAATTTAGATTTTCTTTGTTTGTTTTACTTTTCATTTTGATTGAGGAAGCACTTACAGGCTTCCTATTCATTCACAAACTGAAGCATAGTAAACACAGTTTACTATACTTCAGTGATGAATGGACACAGAAGTGATCAGTACTGATTGCTAGCTGTGTTCATTCAAAGGTTACACATTTACCAGCCCCTTCCCCCCAATCCCCTTGCAGCGTAGCTGGAGGGAGGAAGATAAGGAGAAGCTGACAGTGCTGCAGGGGCAGAAACAAGAGGATCAGTGTCTGCAATAAGACAGTACAGCCGGTCCCCCTGCTCGGCAGGTGCCCGGGCCCCCCATTTTTAACTGATAGGACCCGGGCCAGGTACAGGAGGGCAGGCTGTACTGCCTTATCAGTGGCCCTGGCGAACCGGGGTGATTAGGGTGTGCCCATGCACACTCGGCACACCCCCCTGTGCACACCTATGCCAGGTTTTTCTCTCCAAAATAAACTGTATGATCCGATTATCACAATTTAACAGTCAGACAAAGTCTGAAAATTTGTCACCCTACACAGTATCTTCCAGCCACTTTCTTATGTCTATGGATAGCCTTAGGCTACCATTAAGAGGTTCTTTTAAAGTGTGCAGCAATTCGTCACCTCCACAGCTTCGCGTGATAGTTTGTTTAATAAGTATATTTAACCCTTTCGCTGCCGGGCTGTTAAAAAAATCACTTCAGAAGAAGATTAGGTAAAGCCCCCAGACATTTTATATTTTCTAAAAGCAGAGACCATGGAGAATAAAATAGCGGTAGTGCCAGTTCTTTATGTCATGCGGTCTAAGTGCAATTGTTTATCAAGCATGAAATTTCCGTAAAAGTATACTTATTTTAAGGCACATAAACGCAATATATTACTCGATTTTTGATATGATATAAAAAATTAGGTTTCACCGAGTAAATAGATATCCAACATGTTAAGCCTTAAACTTGAATGCACCCGTGAAATGGGGACAAACTTCAGTATCCTATATTTTTCAATGCTTCAAAAGCCTCTACAGGTCAGGTTAGAGTTCATTGCGAATGTTGGGTCTTGAATAGAATTATTGCTCTCACTCCAGCATGCATGGCAATATGCAGCATGTGGAGCGCAATCTACGTTTGGAGCATGCTGGGATTTGTAGTTCCACAATTTCTTCTGAGCTACAAGTGAAATGTATCCACATCATCTAGTAAACAGCTAAAATATCAGTGTACTAGTACATATTAGTTTGATGTAATAAAGGCATAAGAACTGATTACTGAGCTTAGTAAATACGGTAAAGCTGTGTTCACTGCAGTCAACAAATTGTTTGCTGCTTTTTTTTTTTTTTTTTTTTTTGCTTATTTATTTTTTTTATTATACACAATTGGATATTTAAACTGAATGAATTTACTGTTATTTACTCTGAAAAACAAACATACGGTTTTCAAAGTAAACAGCGTCCACTCCATTAGTAAATCAACCTCAGTGTAGGTTTTGACCATCATGTAGTAACTCAGTAAAGCTGATCTACTAAAGGAGTGGTGATTGATCACTCACAGGAAAGTGAATGTTCACTTTACCTAGTCCATGGAAATTAATTGAACAAGATTGGATGATTAACTGAACACAGATTCACCCTATTTTTAAGCTTATTTACCTTGATAACTGAAAAGTCTCTACTACTTTAGTATCTCAACCCCAATAGGTTACTTTTGGATGTCCAAAACACAGCACTTGAGTCAAAACCTTTTAGAGGCCACAGCACAGTCAAACTTCACTGTAGGCACCTGTGCCCTTACAATTACCTTCTATCCCTAAAACTCATCTTCACCTACCTGCTAAGGTTAACCCTTAAGACTTAACGTAGCCCCATAAAATCTAATTTTCAGGCAATACTCAACTCTTCCCTACAGAAGGTTATTTACTGGGAATGGCCTATAATTGAGCTTGGCATTAATTCTAAAGCATTCCTATCCCTATTCCTAAACTAGGTGGTAAACCTAATGTATACGGAGCGCTGAGGCAACCTATTCTGAATGATTTTTTGACAGCTTGAAACCACCATTTAAAAACATCCGTTTAGTCGCGCTTAGCCGCGTTTAGCCGCGTTCGCGTCTAGGAGTGTTTATTTAAGATAACATCATAAGACCCTCCCAAAGCACAAAAAACAGTATTCTTTAACTATTTCAGCCATTCTGTGAGACCAGAGTGAGTAGCAGCAGCTGAGAGAGCAGCATTGTACTTGTCTCTACCTCAATTTCGGTGCTTTTACTATGGATCCCATAATGAGCATATGTGAGGAAATGCTCCTGACGTTGCTGTTGATGAGGCTGGAAAAACGTTGAAAATTGCGTGCGAGGACCAGAGTTCGTCGCTACTGAACTCAACCATGGATTGCGCAGCGCATGTCTGTAGGGTATTTTTCCAACATGTATGTACAGCTAGTGGTGTATTGGATTGTATCATGGGCTCATTAGGGGTATATAAGTGGTCTATGAAGCATTGCAAGCAATTACAAGTTTTTAAAATAATTTTTTTAGTGGTTTTTCATCATTTGCTATCATTTTTAAGTTTTGTAATGTAAGAAAAAAAAGGCACCTTTAAAAATGCTTCTAAACGAAAACGTGGCTAAATGCCGGTACTGCGTTTAGAAGCGTTTGGTTGTCTTGGAAACTTTGGTGTCTGAACTCATTTTTGTGCCTTCAAAGAAAAGCCTCTAAACGCAAATACCTAAAAATGACATTAAACGAACCTGTGTACATGTATACATAAGATAACATTGGATGAGTTCAGGGGCAGCTGAAAAAAGCATCCAACTGCCTCTGAACGTCCGTTTACCAGCAGCAGTGTACATGAGGCCAATGACCTTCAGGTACTTACACCGCTTGCATTAAAAAAAAAAAAAAAAAAGATGTATTAAAGTGCATATGGAGTTAAAATAATTGTAGACTACTGTGCTTTGTTCCTCTGCATAAGTCATAAAAATGCCTGGAAATTCTAACATTTGTTACTGACCACACTAGGCACAGAAGCACATCTATCACAGCGTGGTCAGTTCTTCGGCCTTCAAGGCACTATGCTTAAACGTCTGAAACCAGATTACAGATTGCTACACTACCCCCCCCCCCCCTTTCACAGTTTCACTGAACTTCTTCTGCAGTCTTTGCCCACCAGCCCTCTGAGCTGTGGGGAGAAGGGGTGGACTAAGTGGTCACATGACCATGGTTGAATGTATCAAAAAAATTTTTTTCATGGCTATAAATAGTGTGAAATATTTAGTGATGGTATCTGCTTATTTGTTTTAGTGTTATTTGACATCAGCTGGCCACACACACAGGTGGAATTAGAATTGGCAGAGATTTTTTCAGTGGGTGGCCTTGTTGGCACCACCCAGCTCCACAAAAATCACCTTTTCAATTAACTTTTCTTTGAAACAGCCAGGCAGGAACTTCTCAGCCGAACATTTCCTGCATCCAATCAGATGTAGACATTACACTTACATACACTTTAAAGTAGAAATAAACTTTAGATGGCTCTAAAATCAAAAGTTTTCCTACCTAAATACATTCTATGCATTAAGGTAAAAAATCTTCCAGTAGTTGCCCCCCCCCCTCCTTTCTCCAACACTTTCCTGAATCCTACATTGATCCAACTCTGTGTGCCTATCTGCAGCTCTTCTTTCCTCTCTCCCTGCTCTTGTGTGTCTATTGATGCGCACATCCTAGCTAGGAAGCGCGCCCACACGAGTGCCCCCATAGTACACAGCCTGCTAAGGAGGCACATGCAGAAGAGAAGGAGCAGAGGGAGAGGGTGCCAAGCGAGGCACCCCAGAAAAGGAGGTAAAGGACCGCTCTGTGCAGCCATTGTGGTATTGCACAGAGCAGGGATGTATAACCTTTTTATTAATTGAACTGTTTCAAAAAACAGAAAAACAACTGATAGGCAGGATTTTAAGAAAGAAGAGATCCTATCGGGCTCTTCTGTCATAACTGCTTCTCCCTGCCTGTCAGTGTTTGTGTACACTGAGCCATGCCTGGGCCGCTCACATACATTTATGGCACTGCTCTGTGATGAAAGACCAGTGCTGGAAAGTATCGCTTGCCAGGTAATTCTGCCATAATGTGCCAATATGCTGTGCACAATAGCTCGGGGAAAGAAAGAAAGAAAGAAAGAAAGAAAGAAAGAAAGAAAGAAAGAAAGAAAGAAAGAAAGAAAGAAAGAAAGAAAGAAAGAAAGAAAGAAAGAAAGAAAGAAAGAAAGAGAGCAAGGAAGGAAGGTGAAAGGAAGGAAGAGGGAGCAAGAAAGAAAGCGAGGAGGGAAGGAAGGAGGGGAGGAAAGTAAAAGGAAGAAAAGAAAGAAAGAAAGAAAGAAAGAAAGAAAGAAAGAAAGAAAGAAAGAAAGAAAGAAAGAAAGAAAGAAAGAGGAAAGAAGGAAGAGAAAGAAAGAAAGAAAGAAAGAAAGAAAGAAAGAAAGAAAGAAAGAAAGAAAGAAAGAAAGAAAGAAAGAAAGAAAGAAAGAAAGAAAGGAAGGAAGGAAGGAAGGAATGAAGGAAGAAAGAGAAAGAAAGAAAGAGGAAGGAAGGAAGAGAAAGAAAGAAAGAAAGAAAGAAAGAAAGAAAGAAAGAAAGAAAGAAAGAAAGAAAGAAAGAAAGAAAGAAAGAAAGAAAAGGAAAGAAAGAAAAGATGAATACTGGACAGATAATGCTGTGTTGCTCCTTATAATCCATTTCCCTGGAATTTTCTTTATGAAATCTTTCTTTACACGTAATAAATCTCGAAACTTTCACAGATAAATAGGGAACGGACATATTAAAAATGAAAGTTTAAACGCATCAGTTTTATATTTGCGGTAATTGTAAATAATGGTGCAGATTACACTGACTCGCTTTCCAGGCCCTTTGAAAGGGAATAAATACTAATGTTCCTGAGTGGAGTGGGGGGGGGGGGGGGACGATGGTGGAGGTGAGATTCCATTCACATAGCTGGTCAGATCTATGATGATCGGAAGTCTGTAAAGTGCGGCACTGTGCGGCATGCCCGGTCCTGCGGTCCATCATATTACTGCCAGCACTGTAATGACTACCTATCCTTGCATGTCCTGTCCTTCCATAAGCCGACAGATCGGACAGGAGAGGATGGTGTGTGGGCTCTATATGGATCTACACAACCACAATGAACGGATACAATGACAACTCTGCAAACTGTCCTGTCTGTGCTGCCACTTCTCCCTACTGGATCGTCTGTATATTAGATTTCTATGACAGCACACCCTAAGACGGGGCAGAGGCACCAGAATACCCAGTTGGGTCACCAGTGATGCCCACTGGTGGGTGGAGCCATCATTTTCGGATCCGGGCATGACTGGAGGGGACACAACATGGCTGTATATATCATATTTCTGTTGGCGTTACATAATAATTGTCTTATCATAATATTTAAAATTATATTATATTAATGAAAAATAATAGTAATAATAACAATGTATTATGGATAGTGGTTTTTATGTAATATATATAAACTGTATAATTGTTTGTAAGCGTATATGGCTTTAATCATGAGCCATATATATGCGAGATAGACACAACTGCAAAAATAAAAAATATTACATCTAATACGAATATATTTTTTTATTTGTTTGCTTTTTGTGGGCAACATTGCATGGATAGAAGGAGATACACACCTGACACAAATCTGGGGACTCTCTCTCTATCAGTCCCTAATGATCTGACCTCTTCTGATCAGAAAATTATAGAATTATCTCCTAATAAATCATTAGGTGTAAATTTTCTAATCAGCTCATGTAATTCCTCCCCTTTTAATCTATGTCATTCTCATATATTTAATTTGGTTCTAAATACGATTAATCCTACTTATAATTTCTCATTATCTGTTCATTAGAAGATCCGTCTTATCCGTACATTGAGGAAAGGAAGGAGACGGAGAAATTGATCTGCCTTTTCCCCACCATCGATCTGATCAGTCCCTCCCTCAGCCAGGTACTCCACGAGTCCCTCTCTGATCAGTCCCTATCTTTGTCATTTGTCCCATCAGTCCCTGCCTGATCAGCCCCCCCTCTATCTCAAGGGTTCTCCCCCGATGTCATCAGTCCCTCTCAGTGTCAGGTCAGGTGTCCCAGCCTGTATTAGGTTTTCCATCAGTGTCTCATCAGTCCCTCTCTATGCCAGGTGTCCTATCAGTCCCTCTCTATGCCAGGTGTCCTATCAGTCCCTCTCTATGCCAGGTGTCCTTTCAGTCCCGTTCCATGCCAGGTGGCTCATCAGCCCCTCTTTGTCAGCTGTCTTATCAGTCCTTCTCTCTGTCAGGTGTCCCATCAGTCCCTCTATATGTCAAGTTGTTCATCAGTCCCTCTCTATGCCAGATGCCACATCGCTCCCTCTCTGTCAGATGTCCCATCAGTCCCTCTCTCTGTCAGGTGTCCCATCGGTCCCTCTCTTTGGCAGGTGTCTTATCAGCCCTTCTCTCTGTCAGGTGTCCCATCATTCCCTCTATATGTCAAGTTCCCCATCAATCCCTCTCTATACCAAGTGTCCCATCAGTCCCTCTGTGTCAGGTGCCCAATCAGTCCCCCTCTATATCCTATCAGACCTTCTCTAAGTAAGGTGCCCCATCAGTCCCTCTCTCTGTCATGTGTCCCATCATTCCCTATGCCAGGTGTTCCATCAGTCCCTCTCTCTGGCAGATGTCCCATCATTTGCTCTCTGTCAGTTGTCCCTTCAGTCCCTCTCTGGCAGATGTCCTATCAGTCCTATCTATGTCTATCTATCTATCTATCTATCTATCTATCTATCTATCTATCTATCTATCTATCTATGTCAAATGTCACATTAGTCCCTGTCTATGCCGGTGTTCTGCCGAGAAAGTTCCTCTCGGCGGATAAGGACCCCCCTCTACTGCGCAGGCGCAGCGCCTGCGCAGTAGGAGCCGGCGGAAATAGCCGAAGCGAAATAGAGAAGAAATCAGCTGTACATGGCGCCTGTAAGAGGGCCCCTCGGGGGCTTGCTTCGCTCGCCACGCTTCGGGCACGGCCTCGCTGCGCTTGGCACTTTTTTATTCTCCCTCTAGGTCCACTTGGATGGTGGGGCTTGAACCTGGACCTAGGGCGCAGGCGCCGTGTACAGCTGATTGAAGTTTTTCAGCTTTGGCTTTTTTCGGCGGCTCCTAGTCATTCGTACTGCGTAAGCGCAGCACTTGCGCAGTACAGGGGGGTCCTTATCCGCTGGGAGAACTTTCTCGGCAAGACACCAGATGACCCATTCATTCCTCTTCATTTCAGGTGTCCCATCAGTCCCTCTCAATGACAATTGTCCAATCAGTCCCTCTCTATGTCAGGTGTCCCATCAGTCCCTGTCAGGTGTGCCACCAGTTACTCTCTGACAATTGTTCAATCAATCCCTAATTGTCCAATCAATCCCTCTCTGTCAGATGTCCCATCAGTTCCTTTCTATAACAATTGTACAATCAGTTCCTTTCTATATGTAAGGTGTCCGGTCTTTCTATATGTCAAGTTTACAGTCAGTCCCTCTCTGTCAGGTATCCATCAGTTCCTCTATGTGCCAGGGGAACCATCAATTTCTATCTATGCCGGGACTTTGCCAGTCCCTAGTCCTTCTTCATCAGATATCCCATCAGTCCCTCTCTATGCCAGGTTTCCCATCTGTGCCTTTTTATGCCAGTTGTCCCCATCAGTTTCTCTATATATCAAGTGCCGCATCAGTTCTTCTTAATATCCTATCATTTCCTCTTTTTATCAAATGTTCCAAACGTCCCTCTCTGTATCAGGTGTCCCATCGGCACCTCTCTCTAGTCCAGGTGTCCCATCATTCCCTCTCCATGTCAGGTGTCCTATCTGTCCTTCTCTATGTCAAGTGTCCTATCAGTCTCGATGTCAGATGACACATTAGTTCCTCCCTATGTCAGGTGTCCCATCAACCTCTCTCAGTATTCCATCAGTCCTTTTTTCTAAAGGTATCTTATCAGCCCCTCTCTATGCCAAGTTTCCCATTAGTCCCTTTTTATGCCAGTTGTCCCATCAATTTCTCTCTATGCCAGGTGACTGATCAGTTCCTCTCTATGCCAGGTGATTTACCAGTCCGTGGCTATGCCAGGTGTTCTATCAGTCCCTCTCTGTACCAGATCTCCCATCAGTCCTTCACTATGCCAGGTGTCTCAGCAGTCCCTCTCTGTCAGTTGTCCCATCAGTCCCTCTCTAGGTCAGGTGTTTTGTCAGTTATTTTCTATGTCAATTACCCCATCAATCCCTCTCTCAGTATTCCATCAGTCCTTCTCTGTTGGGTATCCCATCAGTCACTCTCTATGCCAGGTTTCCCATCAGTCCCTTTTTATACTAGCTGGCCCTTAGGTTTCTCTAGATGTCAAGTGCCACATCAGTTTTTCCTTATATCCTATCAGTCCCTCTCTATATCAGATGTCCCACTAGCCCCTCTTATGACATGTATCCTAACAGTCATTTTTGATGCCAGGACTCAGGAGTCCCACTCTGTATTAGGTGTCCCATCGGGCCCTCTCTATGCCTGGTGACCCATCAGTCCCTCTTATGTCATGTATCTTAACAGTCATTTTCTATGCCAGGACTCAGAAGTCCCATCACTCCCACTCTGTATTAGGTGTCCCGTCAGGCCCTCTCTATGCCAGGTGTGCATAGGCGTGCGCAAGGGGTGTGCCAGGTGTGCCTGGGCACACCCTAATCCTGGAGTTGGCAACCCATCAATTGTGGGTAGGTGACAGGTAAGCCGCGATCCTTACTTGCCGACCCCCAGAACCTGGACAGGATAGGCAGCTGTAGTGGAACTTAAGGGACCGATCTGTATTTTCTTCTGCAGCAGCTGAAAGTAGGCTTCTACTCCTCTTCCTCTCGCCAATATTCAGCTGCCATTGGATGAAAATACAGGGGATTGGTACCTATCTATGCCACTCCTCTTGTCCCAGTTCCTTTTCTTTCTGCTGCCCAGGTCCCCCTGTGTGCTCACCTGCCCCCCCCCCCCCCCCCATTGTTTTAGGATGACGAGTGGGGAAGAGGCCGGTTAATATGTCACAAAGGCATATGTGTTGGAGCTTTGAGGTGCACACCCTAATACAATAGGCTGCGCACACCTATGCAGGTGTGCCAGCAGTCCCTTTTTATGTCAGCTGTCCCATCAGTTTCTTTCTATGCCAGGTGACCCACCAGTCCCTCCTATGACATGTATCGTAACAGTCCTTTTTATGCCAGGAATCAGGAGCCCATCAGTCCCACTCTGTGTTAGGTGACCCATCAGTCCCTATCTTTGCTTAGTGTCTTGTCAGTTCTTTTCTATTTTAATTGTTCCAATAATCCCTCTCTCCATATTCCATCAGTGCTTCTCAATTAGGTATACCATCCGTCCCTCTATATGCCAGATTTCCCCATTAGTCCTTTTTTATACTAGCTGTCCCATAGGTATCTCCATATGTCAGGTGACCCACCAGTTCCTCGTATGACATGTATTTTAACAGTCCTTTTATATGCCAGGACTCAGGAGTCCCATCAGTCCCACCCTGTATTAGGTTTCCCATCAGTCTTTTTTTTTATATAGCTGTCCCATAGGAAGTGGCATCGCTAGGGGGTGGCTTTTGGGGCTATAGCCCCGAATCTGGGGCCCATAGCCCAGAGTCTCTGCAGGGGTCCCCAAGGGGAGGGGAGGCTCTCTGGGGACCTTGATGTAAGTAGGGGGCACTTTGGGGACCCTGATGCAAGGGGGAGGCTCTCTGGGGACCCTGATTTTAAGGGGAAGGCTCTCTGGGGACCCTAATGTAAGGGGGCTCTCTGGGGACCCTGATGCAAGGGGGAGGCTCTCTGGGGATTCTGATGTAAGGAGGAGGCTCTGGGGACCCTGATGTTAGGGGGGGCTCTCTGGGGACCCTGATGTAAGGGGGGCTCTCTTGGGAACCTGATGCAAGTGGGGGGCTCTCTGGGGATATACACATGTATATACATGTGTATGCCCACCCAAGCGTATGACTTTACTACGCTGCTATGGGCTCTAGCCCCAGATCTTTTGTGGACCTAGCAACGCCCCTGCCCATAGGTGTCTCTATATGCCAAGTGCCGCATCAGTTTTTCCTTATATCCTATTAGTCCCTCTCTATATGCCAGGTGATCGACCAGTTCCTGTTATGTCATGTATCTTAACAGTCCTTTTCTATGCCAGGACTCAAGTGTCCCAGCAGTCCCACTCTGTATTAGGTGACCTATCAGTCCCTCTCTATGCCAGGGGTCCCAGCAGTCCCTATCTTCCATCCACCTATACCTTGACCTGCTCATAGAGGGGCACATTGATGTTTAGAGCTATTCAGGAACAGGTGAGAAGATCAGGAGTGAGGAATTTACAAAGAGTTTATTAGTAATATTGTTATTATTATTATTATTATTATTAGTTCCCACCTTTGTTTTAAACATAAAAATATTTAAAAAAAAAAAAAAAAACTTTCTTGTGTATTTCACTTTGTAGCTACATAACAATAAATACACGTGAGATCATCACAGGCGATCCTGCCCCTTTATCCCTCCACCCTTCCTACCTCTCTATAACCCCCAGGGACCGGGTTGCATGTGATTGGCTGGACATTGATGGACGTTGCTTGTGTCCCCCATCTAGAAGCAGAGAGGGGCATTGTGCCCGGTGAGTGTTTGCTCTGGAGCACACACAGGCTGCTGTTTGTACAATCTATTAGGCTCTTACACTGATGAACCCGGTGATGGTGGAGGGCAGTCTTCCGACCCGCAATGTTGCTTTTCAAATAAAAAAAAAAAGAAACTGTCATTGTCCTGCAGAGGGGCGGAGACTTCCCCCAGCACAGTTATCATTGGACACCGCCCGGGCACAAAGCTCGGCTCGCGCCTCTCATTCAGCCCCCGAGCAGGTCACGCCCCCTCCGCCCCTGATTGGCTGCCAGCTCCCCCCCTGTCCTGAACAATGACATTGTTCTCCCCGGTCTGGGTATAAAAAAACAAGGCTGCAGGCAAGGTGCTGCCCATCACTGTGTCACCACACAGCACAGAGCTACTGGGAACTGCTGCAACTATAGCCACAGAGCTGGCCATCTCCTCCAACAGACAAGTAAGTGGCAAGGTGGTCCCTGAGTCCAGGATGGCAAGGGGTTAAATGAGCCTGGGGAACTTTGCAACTTTCTATTCTACCCTATTGTCACCAAAATCAGGGAGACGGGATTATATATATATATATATATATATATATATATATATATATATATATATATATATATATATATATATATATATATATATATATTATATATATTGTTTGTTTGTTTTAACAATATATACTTACTGTCATTCCTACTGCACTGTCAGCAGACTAGAACTAATCAGTACCTAATCTGCCCGATCTGTATGTTTGAATGTTGAATGTGGTTGTCAAAAAAAACAAAAAACTTTGTTTCCAGTTTAAGCATACTTTTTGTTATATTGTCAGTGTTCAGTATTACATTTATTTTATGACAGTGTTCACTGGATACAATAGTCTGTATGTTACTATTGCTGTTGTTGGTGTTATTATTGTATCTTTTGTTATCAGCAGCATTGTTTCTCCTATGTAGTTTAGGAGATTGGACAGAAGTGATTGTCCTGAAGAGACTGGTATTCTCTTCTTTCACCTGCTTTATGAGTTCATTGAAATGACCTACATTTTTTTGTGACCTCAAGAACTTGATTTTTGGATATTGCAATGAATGCAGGGCAGTGTAGGGTGACTCCTTTAGTGAATCAGTCTTCCCCCTGTACTGTACTAAATTGGTATGTTTCTACCTATAGAATTTTACTGTATGCAACTTTGGTAGAGTCAGGTATGATTTAGGTGCTTGTTACTGAAGGGTGCCAAGCTACAGACCCTCCTACTAACCCAGTGACTGTAAAATGAGGACCTGATCAAATCAATGTGTAAATGGGTATAATAGCTGGTATCAGGGCTTTCCATCACTACAGTATAAACATTCTACTATACAGATGGGATACCAATGTAAGAGAATGAATATCAGGAGAAAGGTTGTATACAAAGGCAAGGGGTTAATTGATTCATTATAGATTGGAGATACAGTTATCAGATATAACAAATGTTCTAGTTGCACTCTGTAAATTATCATGGGGTTAAATCATTTTTAACTATCAACTTTAGCTTAAACGTCTTACTATGTCACTGTGTTGCATTTTTTTAGTGTCTATTTTAGTTGACTGCTTCTGCATTTTTATATCTCTCTATCTAGATAGATAGATAGATAGATAGATAGATAGATAGATAGATAGATAGATAGATAGATAGAAAACCAGTCTCAGCATAGGAAAATGCTATATATACATATACATATATATATATATATATATATATATATATATATATATATATATATATATATATATATATATATATATATATATATATATATATATATATATATGTGTGTGTGTGTGTATTTTTTTTTTTTGCAAATCTATCTATCTATCTATCTATCTATCTATCTATCTTGGAAAGTGTGGCCTAAACTCTTGGCACTATGTAAATCCTGTATAATACTACCAATAATACATATTTATATATAACAATATATAATATTTATATGATATGTGACCATATCCCTCTGCTCCGCAGGTCCCCTTCACTCTCCTCATGGATTCTGACGCCAGCATGGGCTCTAGTCGAGCCTCCTCCCCCGAGGTGGATGACCTGTTCCTGCACATGCGGAAAGGAAGCGGTTTTTCGGCGGCCGTGTCCTCCTCTACCATGAGCGACTCCCCCGCGGAGCTGAGCGCCGAGCTGCGGAACGCCATGGCCATGGCGGCGGCTGCAGGGGACAAGCTGGGGGCGTTCAAGGCGGCGGCTGCGGCAGCCGCAGCGGCAGCGGCCAAGAAGGACAAGAAGCAGATGAGCGAACCGGAGCTCCAGCAGCTGAGGCTGAAGATCAACAGCCGGGAGAGGAAGAGAATGCACGACCTGAACATCGCCATGGACGGACTCAGGGAGGTCATGCCCTATGCCCATGGTCCATCCGTGCGCAAACTCTCCAAAATCGCCACCCTGCTTCTGGCACGTAACTACATCCTGATGCTGACCAACTCCCTGGAAGAGATGAAGAGGCTGGTCAGTGAGATTTATGGGGGGCACCATCACCATGCAGCTGCTGCAGCCGCTGCGGCAGCCGCCTACCACCCATCGGCCTGTGGGGGCATGAGCCATGCGACTCCTTTATCTGGACACCCCGTTGGCCACCCTGTCCACCACCCTCTGCTTCCACCCACAGCTGCCTCCCTCTCAGCTGTCAGGGCAGCCCCACCACCCCCTCCCCCTCCTCCTGCCCCTCCATCCTCTAATCATGTCTCTCATGGTCTTCTCAAGGCCCCCAGCCCCAGTTCTGTCCCCTTGGGTGGAGGCTTTCATCACTGGAGTGGCATGCCTTGCCCATGTAGTATGTGCCAGATGCCCACTGCAGCTCACCATCACCTCAGTGGCTCCAGCTTACCCAGACTCACCTCTGATTCCAAATGACTTCCATGGCAAAAAAGCCCTTTAGAACTTTCCATGTACTTACCAGTCGGCCACGACTTGGAGCAATACTGCCATCAGGCAGAGTAGAGGACTGCCCTGCAGCTTTTAGGGGACGAGTAGATCAATGCTGGAAGGACATGTTCTATGAGGACTCCCCTTTAGAAGAACGAAATATGGCAAAGAGGGGGGAAAGGACCGATTAAAGTCCGATACAAATACCAAGTAGACTGAGGTTGGTCGTATCAACAGTGGCACAGACAATACCATAGTGCAGAATGCTTTAATCATGTATGATGAAGTCTGTACGATCATACAATAGACACTAGTGTAAAGTGTTGAACGATTTAAAGGATAAGTCGCAAGGGCTGAGCTAAACGTGCGATTTTTCATCGCATCCACTTAAGTACGACGGAACGATCTACGAATTAAAGTGCACGCCTACCAGGCCTTCTACATACATCAGCAAAGATTTACCAGGGCTCATCTCGTGCAAAATCGCACATGTAATGGTGGCAATACACACTTCATTTTTTTTTTACCCGATCGATGTACGATTTCTATCAACACAATCGAAATAGGCAAAACTTCCCTTTCCGATCGATTTAGACTTGATTTAGATCAGATTTGATTAAGCAAAGTCTATTGGCCAGGGAGGAAAATGATCAATCGTTTTACATTCTTATCCTATTGATTTGATCAAATTCATTAAATGGGTATAACTTCCCTTCCGATCAATTTAACTGAGTCTATAGGTCAGGGCAGAAGATGATTGAACCTAATATTCTTATGTGATCAATGTGTGCATGGGTGTGTGCAGCCTATTGCATTAGGGTGTGAACCCCAAATCTCAAACACACGTGTATGTGTGTATATACAGTATTTATATACACACACACTCATAAATAAATGTAAAAAACTGTCAGTAGGGCAGAGGTTGGTGTCAGTTTATTATTTTATTTTTTACAATGTTTTAGGAGCCCTGTTGGGGGAGCTTTGGTGAAATATCAGCAGGTATGTAGGGTGTGCCCAGGCACACCCGGCACACCCCCTGCGCACACCTATGTGATTTGATCAAATTAATCGAAGAGGTATAACTTCCCTTCTGATCGATTTGGATTCAATTTAGATTGGATTTGATCAAACAGTCTATCGGCCAGGATGGAAAATTATTGATCATTTTGCATTGATCAGCAGTACTGAGATTATCTGGTCATAAATTCGATGGTATTCCATCAATGAGATTGCATGGTGAAAACAGAGATGTGATCAATAACTTAGAATCGGATCGTCCAACTATGGATTGAAATCAGAACAGGTTATCGACTATAGATTGATTATTTCTATTGGGAGAGGATCAATCGGAAAGGAAATCGAAGCGTGTATGCCCACCAGTTGGATGAAAGATTGCACAAAGTTGGTTGGTTGATAATAAGAAGGGAGTTCGGGTTCTGTTCAATGGTTCAGTCCATCTAAAACCATTACGAGATCATTTCTAAGTCCAAGGTCTGTCACTGAAAGACTAAAGTGACGTCATTGCTGCACAGGTTGATGATGCTGAGTTCTGGGTGTCAGTTGATTTTTTTTATTTGCTATTCTAAAGGGAAGGGGAGGAGGGTCCAGATCACTTATTTTTTGTCTGTAACGTTCTTAGCTTAAATCAATATCTAAAAGTCAATGCAAACTATAAATCAGCAAACTGGGTATCCCAAGCCCAGCCAAGCCCCCCCCCCCACTCCCAACTTCATGCAAACTCTTTATTAACGTCTCTTTATGACCTGCTAGCTGCATCAGAGTGCATCAACTGTCGCAAAGGCTTTCAGTTATGGATAATCTGTGACAGATTTTAGATCACTGTCCCTCACATCTGTCACCCAGTTTTGATGAATAGAGCAATGGAAAACAAACGTCCAAGTTGAGTCCATACAACCTACCTGCCCGTCTTCCCTCTGAATTTCTCCATTTCTCCTATGTATATCAAAAGGAGTTTGGGCGCACATTGACATTTGTGGCGCAAGTTGCATTTGCGGATTTTATTTTTGTTGCAATTTTTAAATAATATTTTAACTTTTTTTTTTTTAATTTTTTAATATTATTTCCTATTTTTTTTAATTTTATTTTATTTATTACTTTTTTTTTTCAAAGCTAAACCCTCAAACCGACCACTGCGTCATTTCAGCCTGGTTGTCTCTGTCACCGGTTTAATAGATGCCCCCCTGATGGGATGCTGATTGCAGGCAATGGAGACAATGACCAAATGGGAACAATGCCCACTGGGTTTGCAATAGAGAGGTGCACAGAGGCAGCTGGGAAGGGATACAGGCGCTATTTTATCTGGCAGCTTGTGAAATGAAATAGAGGGGGACATCAAAGGACTCTTAAAATGGACTCTGCAGCGGGATCAAGAAGGATTCTCTGCTGTAAAAGACTGACCATTCACTGGCGACCACCCACAACTCGATTGACTGCAGCCCAGATTGGAGAGGGTCACCCCCAAAACCCCAGCAACCCCCTCGTCCAATCAGCACGCCGCACCCCCACTGCCACAACTTCATTTCTTTTTCTTCTAAACATAAATTCAAAACTTTTATAGACCGATTTATTAACAACCTTAGCACACGTCTTATCATTGTTTCCTTTTATTTTTATTTTAGAATTAAAGACTTGTAAATATATAAATATATAACTATATTCTATTTAACATTTTCATGATACATTTTGCGGTTAATAAACTCACAATAGGGGGCAATTTAGTAAAAGGTCTTAATTAGATATAAAATAAAATAAATAAATACATAAATAAAATAGGTATTTGGAGGGATAAAAAAACATCATATCGATGGAACTTCGCGACCATTAGTAAAATACCCTTTTATTGAAATTTTCGTTCTGCAAGATTTTTTTTTGTTTTAAGTCTTTGTGCCCATGCTTATTCAAAACGAATTTCTTTGTTTTTCTCTACGGTATGTGTTTTTGTAAATAATTTGATAACAATGGAACGTCATGTTTTGTGCACTTATAGGAAAATTTACATTGAAGATTATTATGGCTGCACAGTGTATACAGTAAAGTTCTGTTATATATATATATATATATATATATATCTATATATATATATATATATATATATATATATAGATATATAGATATATAGATATATAGATATAGATATATAGATATAGATATATATAGTTTTATATATATCTATATCTATATATCTATATATAAATATATATATATCTATATATCTATATATCTATATATATCTATATAGATATATCTATATATCTATATAGATATATATAGATATATAGATATATATATAGATATATCTATATATCTATATAGATATATATAGATATATAGATATATATATAGATATATCTATATATATATATATATATATATATATAAACTATATATATCTATATATATATATCTATATATAGATAAATAGATAGATAGATAGATAGATAGATAGATAGATAGATAGATAGATAGATAGATAGATATTTTTAATATAGATATTTCTATATCTATCTATCTATCTATCTATCTATCTATCTATCTATCTATCTATCTATCTATCTATCTATCTATCTATCTCTCTATATATATATAGAGAGAGAGAGATAGATATAGCTATATATATATATATATATATATATATATATATATATATATATTTCACAATTTATATATATAGCTATATCTCTATCTATCTATCTATCTATCTCTCTCTCTCTCTCTCTCTCTCTCTCTCTCTCTCTCTCTCTCTCTCTCTCTCTCTCTCTATCTATCTATCTATCTATCTATCTATCTATCTATCTATCTATCTATCTAAAATAACAGAACCTGTGCAAAAGAATCCAGTGCCACATCACCAGAATGAAAGTACAAATCTCACAAGGCATTTGTTTCATGCTGGGATTTGTGGTTCCACTGCAAGTGAAAAGCGTTCGATTGCCTGACAGGCTTATTTACTTAGGAGTTAAGAAACTTCCTCCAGTAGTGTGACTATTCACTTCCATTATGCAATCAAGTAAAACGCAAATTCCTGTTTACTTATTGAAATCTGCAATTATTTGGATAATTGAAGTTCTTATTCCCACAATGTATTGTGTAAAGAGTCTCAACTCCTTTAGTAAATCAGCCTATTAAAGTTTAAGCTGTTCTATATCACTGCCTGCCTTGTGCTTGCTCACTGCCTGCCTTTCCCCCTCCTTCACCACCCCACTGCCTGCCCCACAGAAAGTTTTGGTCACCTGTTTATTTTTGTATAAAAAAAAAAGAAAGAAAATGCTAAAATATTTATTACTTTATTTGTTTTGGACAGAAAGCGTTTGATGAAATGATTTAAATAAACGATTTTTTAAGTAAAGAGCTTTCGTTTGTGTTTTATGAATGATCTATATGGCTTTGGAAACTGAAATATTTTGTTCTGAATTGTCTTCTATCCATTTAAATTTTATTAAGTTTAGACATTGAAAGGATTACCAATAGGGAAAGTTTGTGTTATATAAAAAAAGTAACAAACAATTATGGAGCGTTGTAAAATGAAATGCTGTGAACAGAAACATAATAAACACAAGACAAACCGCCACTGATTTGTTTTAGTTTAACATGAATTAGGTCTTGAATGGATTAATAATAGGAAATGATAGTGTTATAAAGAAGTAACAAACAATTAAATCATAATGGGAATAAATACTGCGAAAGAACCACCGAATACAAGTAAATTGAGCTAAACAAAGTACATTGTAACTAAAATAAAGTAAACTGCACACTCTGAAATTTACTGTCAACTTTGGCTAATCATGCAGCTAAAGCTGGCCATACATTTTACAATCTGATTGCAAAATCGACATTTAGATAACAGATATGAATTTAATATATGAAAATATAATACATATAGCATAACTTGTTGAGAGGTATGCAATGGGTTGAATTAGTAAAAGAACAGAGGGTGCTCACTATGTAAAATTAATGTTTACTGAGCTTATAGTAAATACATTGAAGCTGTGTTCAGTTCATCCAATCAAGAAAAAAAAAAATATTTTAATTTCCCTTGCATATGATTGGGTATTCAAATTGAGCACAGCCTCCCATTATTCACTAAACTCAGTGAATATTTACTAAATGAACAGCCTCCTTTAGTAAATGAACTCCAATGCATTGAAACTCGATTGATCGATCGATAGATTAGATCGATAGATAGATTAGATGGATAGATAGATAGATAGATAGATAGATAGATAGATAGATAGATAGATAGATAGATAGATAGAAAACCTCCCACATAGGAAAATGCAACACTTTTTTGCAAATCTATCTATCTATCTATCTATCTATCTATCTATCTATCTATCTATCTATCTATCTATCTATCTAGATATATCTATATCTATATCTATATATATATATAAATATATATATATATATATATATATATATATATATATATAATTATATATATATATATATATATATATATATATATATATATATATATATATATATATATATATAATTATATATATATTTATATTTAATAGAGTTAAAAAAGTGTGGAAACTTTTTAAAGAACCCTTGTATATATATATATATATATATATATATATATATATATATATATATATATATATATATATATAATTTGTGCAATTGCAAAATGAGCAAAAAAAAAAAAATCCACTCTCACATATTAATTTTTCTGGGACCATTGATGGGCACACTTTACTAAGCAGATCCATGATTGTTCCAAAAAAAAAACAAAAAAAAACAAAAAACAAAACAAGTAACAGCATTAGTAGTTGCGTTAAAGACAAAAACAAAAATGGATTATTTTTCAGCTTACCTATTTAGATGTGGTGGTGATATTTTTTTTCTTTTCTTTTTTTTAGGCTTTTTTCTCTTTATTTTCACCTGGTGATCTGCCTACAAATCTGTTAAGACAACCTATTTATCAAACCTGTCAGTGTTGAGACAAACCATTTTCCACTGACAGAAGTGCTTACAATTGTCAACTTTTATTCATTTATGTAAAAATCTTTATCCCAAAAGAAAAAAAAAACACAGTTGCTGTAACTACTTGCTTGTGGGTGCATGCACACTGGCTTAAAAATAGCTGCTTCTACAGGAGTTTTGTGTTTTGCCTGTAGAAGCAGCTCAATGTTATCCTATGGGGTTGATTTACTAAAACTGGGGAGTACAAAATCTGGTGCAGCTTTGTATAGAAACCAATCAACTTCCAGATTCTTTTTTTATATAGCTTAATTGAACAAGCTGAAGTTAGAAGCTGATTGGCTACCATGCACAGCTGCACCAGATTTGCTGTGCACCAGATTTTGCACTTTCCCATTTTAGTAAATCAACCCCAATGTGTCCATGTTCATTAGGACGATTACAGGCATATTTTACGTTCAGCTTTGAGAGGCATGGAAAAAAAAAACAACCTTCTGGTTCATGTATTTGATTGGAGCTTTCGAGCAGAAAAAATGCTAAATTCTCTTGCCTAAACTTGCCTAAACTGTGTACAAAAACACTCTATATGAGCATTTTTTTCTGCCAGGGGAACTGTTGTTTTTTTTTAAGCCCAGCATGCAAGGAGTGTTATCTGGACTTGGACTTATTTTGTTAGACAAGTCCTAAATCTGCTAGTTCATCTACATTACCTTCTCTCCATGTGTATGGAAAATAATGATTGAATAGTTAAAGGGAACACAGCCTTACCTTATGTACTAAGCTAGGTGGACATTCACTTTTTTTAAAGGTCTTCACTGCTTTAGTAAATCAACCCAAGTAAGCAAAGATAATTTCTTAAAGGGCCACTGTCATTGGAAATCATGTATTCTGATTACTGTATGAGATCATTCAGTATAAAAATTCCTTTATACCCTTAGCGCCGACCGTACGCTCATATGCGGTCTCTGCTTGAAGGGGTTATACCTGGTGATGCCTGCAGCTGCATGGTGGTGGGAGAGGTGCCCACCACCTTCCTGCCATGCTCCAGTCTTCTCTGCTGCTTACCGGTGTTCTGCCGAGAAAGTTCCGCTCGGCAGATAAGGACCCCCCTCTACTGCGCAGGCGCTGCGCCTGCGCAGTAGGATCCGGCGGAAATAGCCAAAGATAAATAGGGGAAAATCAGCTGTACACGGCGCCTGTAAGAGGGCCCCTCGCGGGCTCGCTTCGCTCGCCACGCTTCGCTCGCCACGCTTCGGGCACGGCCTCGCTTCGCTTGGCTCTTTTAGATTCCCCCTCTAGGTCCACTTGGATGGTGGGGAAGGAACCTGGACCCAGAGCGCAGGCGCCGTGTACAGCTGATTGTAGATTTTGTCGTTCGGCTATCTCCGGCGGCTGCTAGTTGTTGGTACTGCGCAGGCGCTGCGCCTGCGCAGTACAGGGGGGAACTTATCCGCCGAGGGAACTTGGCAAGACACCGGACCCGCCGGTAGGGGCGGAAACAATCGCGTCCTTTCCCGTGGATGCCTGGCTGCCAAGTGAGGGGAAGATGGTCCCCGCTTGGCTCCATAGCATGGGAGGGCGGAAGCGACGACAAGCTCTTATAGGAAACTTTTTTTTTTTTTCAAGTGACATTTATTTTATTTTTTTTTATTGCATTTTAGTGTAAATATCAGATCTGAGGTCTTTTTGACCCCAGATCCTATATTTAAGAGGTCCTGTCATGCTTTTTTTTTAAAAAAAAGACAGTGTCAAAATAAAAAATAAAAAGTAAAATAAATAAGATTTTTTTTTTTTTTTAAAGCGTCCCAATGTCGGGCCCGCATATGTAAATGGTGTTCAAACCACACATGTGAATTATCGCCGCGATCGGTAGAGCGAGAGCAGAAATTCTAGCTCTAGACCTCCTCTGTAACTCAAAACTGGTAACCTGTAGACATTTTTAAAGATTGCCTATGGAAATTTGTATGGGAAAAGTATGTCGCCATTCCACGAGCGGTCGCAATTTTGATATGTATTTTTTCAAAAAAAAGTGCGCTTGTAAGACCGCTGCGCAAATGCAGTGTAACAGAAAGTATTGCAAGGACTGCCAGTTTATTCTCTAGGGTGTTAGAAAAAAATATTTAATGTTTGGGGTTCTAAGTAATTTTCTAGCAAAAAAAAAAAAATGATTTTAGAAAGTGTCAAAAAGAGTCTCGGTCCTTAAGTGGTTAATACAGTAGGAATCAGAGAGCCATGTTCGTAAATTAATTTACTTTATTTCCAGTGGCTTGACCTCCTTGACTTTTGGACTATGCTCCTGTTTGTATGCTGCCCCATAAAGGTGCTCTTGTTAAAGTGTATTTCCACTTTTGCAGTCAAATTTGAGAAAACTCCTCTATGCTTGTTATGTGTTCCCATTCACACAGCATGACAGTTTTTAAAAAATATTTCTTTCCTTTTAGATGTTTCTTGGAAGGAGGCGACATGGATAACTGCAAGGTTTTTTGAATGTTAGAGTGACTCTGTCCCAAGTCTGTCCTCATTAACATACAACGTAGGAAGCCCAGCGTCTACATCTTTAACCCTTTTTTTATGACAGAGAGTGTTGAAATCTAGTTACGATTGATAATGACGATCTGTCTGCACAGTACAGACAGGGTTGATTATGGCACAGAGCTGCATCCCCCCCCCAATAAACAAAGGGAAATGCGTAGGATATTTTCTTGCTTGAGAGTCCAGAAAAGAGCATCTAAAAAAGATAAGCTGCAATTTTTACTCTTTTTTTTTAACCACTTGCTGCCCGCCATATAGCAGAATGGCGGTGGCAAAGTGGTTGCGATATCCTGACTGGACGTCTTATACCGTTCTCAGAAAAACAAGCCCCCAGGGGGCGCGCATCGCGGCAATCGTTGTTGCAGTGTGTCAATCTGACACACCACAACTCCGATCTAGGTAAAGAGTCTCTGACAGAATGCCCAGGTAGCTGCCAATCAGTGCCCAGGCAGCTGTCAATCAGTGCCAGTGAAAAATGCCTACCAGTGCCAGTGCCACCAGTGATGCCTCAGTGAAATCCCTTGCCAATGCCAGCCATCAGTACCCTTCAGTGCCACCTTTCAGTACCCATCAGTGCTGCCTATCAGTGCCCAGAAGTGCTCTCTATCAGTGCCACCCATAAGTACCCATCAGTGCAGCCTTTCAGTACCCATCAGTGTCGCCTATCAGTGCCCATCAGTGCCCACCAGTGCCACCTATGAGTGCCCATCAGTGCCGCCTATCAGTGCCCAGCAGTGCCATCTATCAGTGCTACCCATAAGTACCAATCAGTGCAGCCTTTCAGTACCCATCAGTGTCGCCTATCAGTGCCCACCAGTGCCACCTATGAGTGCTCATCAGTGCCGCTTATCAATGCCTATCAGTGCCGCATATCAGTGCCACCTATCAGTGCTGCCTATCAGTGCCCATCGTCAGTGCCCATCAGTGCCATCTCTTTGGTGTCACCTCATCGGTGCCGCCTTATCAGTGCCCATCAGTGCAGCTTATCAGTGCCCATCAGTGAAGGAGAAAATGTACTTATTTACAAAACTTTATAACAAAAACAAAGAAAAACTTTTTTTTTTGGTCTTTTTTATTTGTTTAGCAAAAAAATAAATAACGCAGAGGTGATCAAATACCACCAAAAGAAAGCTCTATTTGTGGGAACAAAATGATAAAAATGTAGTTTGGGTACAGTGTAACATGACCGCGCAATTGTCATTTAAAAAGTCACAGCGCTGAAAGCTGAAAATTGGCACAGGAGTCAGCAGCATTGAAATTTGCAAATTGCAAATCCTGGGGTAAGAAAATATTTTTCTGGGGAATGAAAACATTTAGCAATTGCAATTGCTCATCTCTCCTTCTGAAAATGCTTGTTGCTTGGCTGTGATTGTGACTCTCTTGCTATAATACTGCGAGTCTCTAACCTAGAAGAATACAGACAAGGAATTCTGTGATTTTTGACTTTCCTGATCTGCATACTTGGTCTGGGTCGGATGCTCAGAAAATATTGAGGTGAAAGACATCCAGACAGCTAGTATTTTACAGCCCTGAGCCCTCATATTTGGTGACTATTGTGCTATTGTTGTGTATTTGTGGGAATAATGAATGGCAGTTGGACGGAGTTTAGCCTGCCAGACCAGGAAGTCAGACACTTGGTAAGACATTCAGGCACTAAGTAAGAAAGTGAAACTGAATGAGAGGGACACATAGATTGTTGGCCATTAAATGCTGTTTAAGAATTAAAGTGATTGTAAATGATCATCTTGCAAAGCAACCCATTCAGTTTAAAATAGAAATGATAGGCAAAACATTTGTGTATAGATACACTATATTGTCAAAAGTATTGGGACACCTGCCTTTACACGCACATGAACTTTAGTGGCATCCCAGTCTTAGTCCGTAGGGTTCAATATTGAGTTGGCTCACCCTTTGCAGCTATAACAGCTTCAACTCTTCTGGGAAGGCTGCCCACAAGGTTTAGGAGTGTGTCTATGGGAATTTTTGACCATTCTTGCAGAAGCGCATTTGGGAGGTCAGGCACTGATGTGGATGAGAAGGCCTGGCTCACAGTCTCCGCGCTAATTCATCCAGAAGATGTTCTACCGGGTTGAGGTCAGAACTCTGTACAGGCCAGACAAGTTCCTCTGCCCCAAACTCATCCATATCTTTATGGACCTTGCTTTGTGCACTGCTCCAAATCATTTGGTGGAGGGAGGATTATGGTGTGGGGTTGTTTTTCGGGGGTTGGGCTTGGCCCCTTAGTTCCAGTGAAGGGAACTCTTATGAATATATACAAAATAATTCTGCGCTACCCAAAGAGGGAAGGAAACGAAAGCAGCTAACACGACCAACAAAGTATAAATGGGGAAAGCAGAGAAAAAGTGTAGCGCTATACAATGTCCAACATGAACGCCAATTGGCCAGTCAATATACAGTGAAAGGAATCAACCGTATCTCAGAAATAAACAATAAAAATAAGTAGTCCTCATGAAAACATTTGAAAGGAAAAATTCCGGCATCCAAAATGCAGACAAGCCCACTCCCACCGAGAGAGGAAAAGGCTTACCGGATAAGATGGACCCAACAAGGCATACTCCAAGTTGGGTCGGATAAGGCTTAGGTGGTGAGTGGCTGTGCTTGGCCCAAAGAAAATGTTGTTAATAAGTGATCCCACGGATTACTGTATCCCTCCAAGTGACACCCAGGTCCTGAAGGGTGTAGGCAATCTTGCGGATATGGATGGTCCTGCAGATCCCAGAAGGGTGGGGTATTGCGTGAATGAATCCCTCAAGGCGATATTCCATGGACCAGAAGATGGTGTTAGTAGGTGAGGAAAGAAAAGAAGGGCCACATAGTGTAAATCCAAAAACCAAGATTTTATTTAAAATAAATAGATGTACACTCACATGTAAATCCAAAGTAAAAAACAGCGCTGTGAGAAAGTGGCGACAGTGGGGTCCTACCCGACGCGTTTCGTCTTCATAGACGTCGTCTAGACGAGGGAACTCTTATGTCCTGTACACACGATCGGACATTCCGACAACAAAATCCATGGATTTTTTCTGACGGATGTTCGCTCAAACTTGTCTTGCATACACATGGTCACACAAAGTTGTCGGAAAATCCGATCATTCTGAACGCGGTGACGTAAAACACGTACGTTGGGACTATAAACGGGGCAGTAGCCAATAGCTTTCGTCTCTTAATTTATTCTGAGCATGCGTGGCACTTTGTACATTGGATTTGTGTACACACGATCGGTATTTCCGACAACGGATTTTGTTGTCGGAAAATTTTATAGCAAGCTCTCAAACTTTGTGTGTCAGAAATTCCTATGGAAAATATGTGATGGAGCCTACACACGGTCGGAATTTCCGACAACAAGGTCCTATCACACATTTTCCATCGGAAAATCCGACCGTGTGTACGGGGCATTAAGGCGTCAGCATACCAAGAAATTTTGGACAATTTCATGCTTCCAACTTTGTGGGAACAGTTTGGCAGTTTGTCTTTTGTAATACTGAGACTGCCTTTTTGCAAGACCTTTTGTAAACTACCGCTGTGCCAGGTTGGGCCATGTTATACAGGTCCCGTTGCCACCTTGTTGGAATTTTGTGTTAATACACTTTACTGCATTCCTTGGCTTGAATTGCAATGTGCAATTACTCCACTTTAGGTACCGACTACCTGGCCCTGCCTACACTTGGGGAGCAGGGGCCACCATGGCAGTGTTGGGAGCGCCCTTAGCTCTGGTTCCAAAATTGATGGGTCTAATATCTCACTAATGTAGTGGGAGGCGAGACTAGAGAGTGCTGTTAGTCTCTACCCAACCGGCTGATCGCAGAACTGGCTATTAACTCTCTGGAGGATGATGTCCACCAAGCTAATATGGCACTACCAGAGAATAAATGTGTTAGTTTAGAGCATATCGTGGCACGGCGGACTCACTTTGCTGTAGCACTACAAAAAATATGGAAATGGTTGGAAAAAAAAGACCTGCAAGGGTGTGCTGACATATGTGCTCCAGATAAACTGTTATGAGACCAATTCATTGGAGGGATGAGTGCTGGATATATCTAGGGAACCTTACAAGAATGAGTGAGAGCTCAACCCTCCCTCATTTTCTATGATGTAGTGGTGGAAGCGTTGGCCCAAGAACAGGGGCAACGAGACCGCTGGTATCAATACATGGGAGATGTTTTGTGGGCCTACAATAACACCGTCTGTGCATCAAGCCACAAGACACATTCTGTTCTTCTTGATGTTTGGGCATAGTACTTGCTACTGAATGCCCCAGAGCATACTGCCCCCCAGAATCCCAAAGAATGGATGCTCGAATAGTGGTAACAGTTGAGGAAGGCTAAGCAGAAAATTCTCAAACGCCATCAATACATAGCCGAACTACTCCCACTGAGACTGGATGTCAGTGAAAACCCCAACATTTTAAAGAAGGATCAATTTGGAGCCCCGATGGGTGACCACCTTGTATCGATTAGAAAAACAGTCGTTATCACCACCTATATAATATGGTGTCTGAAGGTCACAAAGCCAACAGGAAATGCCTCCATTAAAACCTGTTGAGGCTCTGTGTGCTGGGACGGGATTGTTTGGTCAGGTCCCTCACCGACTGGAAGGACTCCTACACTACAGACCTCCCTCCTATTCAGGAAGTCCCAATGGAATGGTACTTGCCCCCCATAGAGGCCCTATTTCAGGATCCCGACTGCCCTGGAGGTGAAGACCCCACTGTTCTTTTTGAGGATCAGGCTGCAGACTGGTTTGAGGAATCTGAGTGTCCCGATGAGCCTGTGGACTCCTCTGAGGATGCCATTGCCAACCCAAGTAAGGGTGTTATGCTTGCCCATGATAATCCCCACTCATCTGAGGCTCCTGAGCAACCTCCAGTGAGTGATAATTCTGATATTGAGCTTGAGAATGATGGTGAGGTCCGCCGCCCTATCCGGTCTAAATGAGAGCAGTTACCGGTTAAGTTTCCTGATTGTCTTGTGTAAACGTGTTTGTTATCACTGCTTTTTTGTGCCTTATAACAAAGTATTTCATTATCTTTGCTTGGCTGCTGATGCCAAGGACAGCATCTGTCATAGAAGAGGAGGGAGTGTAGGCAGGTGCAGTTGGGCCTCCCAGCACAGGTGGCGCTGTTACAGCAGCCACCATGCAGAGAGGATGGAGGAGAAAAGGAACTCTTGTTCCTCTGAGGCCTCTGTAGATGTCATCAGGGGAGCAGCCTTCTGATTGGACGCTGCTGCACTGAATGACCTCTGCAGCCATCTTTAATGTAGGCAGTGCTAATAAATAGCACTGTCCCACTGCAGTTGGCTCGTATTTGCAAAGTGGCTAAGTCAGGGATAGGAACCTGCTGGGGAGGGACAGTATGACTAGCCTAAGGAGAGGTTCCAGTGGAGGAGGGACAGAGTAGGGACCTCACGTCTAATGCCGCGTACACACGGTCGGACTTTTCGGCTACAAAAGTCCGACAGCCCGTCCGACAGACTTTTGACGGACTTTTGGCGGACTTGCGGCAGACTTTCTAACGAACGGACTTGCCTACATACGATCACACTAAAGTCCGACGGATTCTTACGTGATGACGTACACTGGACTAAAATAAGGAAGTTGATAGCCAGTAGCCAATAGCTGCCCTAGCGTGGGTTTTTGTCCGTCGGACTAGCATACAGACGAGCGGATTTCTGGGTCCGGCGTAGTTACGATGTAAAGATTTGAAGCATGTTTCAAATCTAAAGTCCGTCAGATTTGCGGCTGGAAAAGTCAGCTGAAAGTCCGGGGAAGCCCACACACGATCAGATTGTCAGCCGGCTTTGGTCCGTCGGAGTCCGTCGGACTTTTGTAGACGAAAAGTCCGACCGTGTGTACCCGGCATAAGCCCCCAGCTACGAACTCTCTCTGCCTGTTGAGTGTCTTTGCTGTCATACTGCCTTCCAGCCACCTTCTTAGTCAGAGGCTATTGGGCATTGTAAGCCTTCTAGAGTGTCTTCTGTAATACTGAGACTGCGTTTTGCAAGATTTTTTGTAAAGTACTTTTTCGTAAAGTACTGCTGTGCCGGGTTCGGCTGTGTTATACAGGTCCTGTTGCCACCTTGTTGGAACTTTGTGTTAATACATTTTTCTGCTAAATGTTTTGCCTTCTGTGTGAAATTACTCCTCTTTGGGTACAGAACACCTGTCCCCGCCTACATGCCCCTAGAGTAAATGCAGCCATGTTTTTTTTTGCAGAAACAGATGTGTGTATGGCTCCATTGACATACTTCCCAACTTTGTGAAATGGGAATGAGGGACACCTATTAGCAAAAGTATGTAGGCATAGGACACACCCCTTGCCACACCCCCTTAAAGGAGAATTGTACAAACAAAAATGATTGGTTTAACCCACAAGTGCTTTTTTTACCACTGCAATTCCTTTATTTTGTATTTTTGAAATATACAAATGCAGCAATTTAGAAATTTGATGAAAGGTTTGGCACTGAGAAACTTTTTGATAGATAAAATGTGCATTTTATATACAACTATATAGATCAGACCGAAATGAGGGACAAATGGGGAGGGAAGAGGGACAGAGAAACTTTTTTTTCAAATGAGGGAAGTCCCTCGAAATCAGGGACAATTAGAAGCTATGCATTGATTCCTATAATGCTGTGTTTGAATGTATACACAACTATAAGCTATATGCATTTAAACTGAGCATTTTAGATGCCTGTGTGAATGAGCCCTTAAGCTGGGTTTCGACGTGTGGCTAAAATCGCTAAGGATCGCTTTTCAGAAGCGATTGACAGGCAGTGAGGAGGTGATGGGACACAATCTCACCCCCCTGTTTTAACCTCGGAAACGCTGCAGCATTGCGCTGCAACCAAATGCATTACACGCAGTTGCAGGCACAACCTAATTCGCTCAAATGGGTTATATTGGGTGGCAGTACTGCCCGGAATGCGAGAGCGATGATAGTTTTTGCCGCAAAGCATTGCAGCTATGGCATGTGCACAACCTCGTCTGCCTGCCTTCACAGCTTAAAGGGGGGGGGGGGGGTGACGGGAGGGGGTGGGGCACTAAAAATATGGCTCAGCCACCTATTTTTAGCACCTTCCTCCAACCATAAGAGTAGATATAAAATAGTGATCTGAAGAAAGCAACAATTTCAAGTTCAATGTTTATTTGAATGTTCATTCATGTAGGAATTGGTAGAATTAAAAAGATGTTCAGAACAATGGATAACCCTTTCATGTGTCTGTTTATTGATTTTCAGATAATTGAATGATTGCATATAAGTGTATTCAAATAGATTTCAAAGCCCAGGAGGCATTGGCCTGTGCATCGCACGAGTTGTCTCCACATGTGTGATTTTTGTTTTATTTTCAGAAGAAAAAAAATGGTTTATCAAATGTGAGTACTCTATTGTCTGAGGGTATCCAAAACTTTTTTATTTTAGATTTGGGCTTTATAGAGAATAATTAAAGAGCCTGTTGACTGCGGACCTGATGTATAATAGTATGCCTATATTGTTTGCGATATGCAGGCTTTCATTTTTACCATGTGAGTGAATTAAAAAAAAATAAATAAAGTGGATAAATCTTAATGCTACACAATCATAGGCTCCTCTTTTTTTAACATGCCACTGGAGCAAGTCTATGTCAGTCTGCATAAGAAGCTGTCCCAAGACCCCAATTTTGCTGGAGGAGCTGTATGGGCGACTAAGGCACCCTAGTGGACAGGCGGAGTACACACCCCTACTGCGAGTATACAGGAGCCACTGTGAGATCTGAGGGACATCCACTGGATACACTAACAAATTAAAGCCAAACTCCAGCTCACACTTTATAATCAGATACAGCAAAGGTTTTTTTTTTTTTTCCTTTTGGAATAAAGGTTTTACATACATTAATAAAAGCAGATCATTGTAAGCACCCCCTCCCTGTCAGCAGTAAATTGTTTGTCTCATCCCTCTAATTGCTACATCTGCCAGAGAGCTTTTTCTTTTGAAAAACAACAGACTTACTGGCAGGATCAACAGGTGATATTATTGGAAACAAATTCTGAAAAGGAAAACAAATGCAGCCACCACATCTAAGAATGTGTAAGCTACAATATAGTAAATGTTTGCTTTTGGGTTTAATATTGCTTTAGCAAAATGTAGGCTTTATCTGGATGTGCAGAGCCTAAATAGTAAAAACCTTAAATGCGAAATGGTTATAAAATCTAATATTTTTGGTGGAATTATTTAGATGTTCTGTCACTGTTTCTCCAATCTATGCCGAATTCCTCCCTGTCTTGTCCTACCTTCACAGTTGACATTTATTCTCCAGCATAATACCCATCAGTAAGGTAGAGATACAAGCAGGCCAGCTTTACCAATCAGCATTGTTATGCGGCAAAATACTAGAAGGGTAGGAGCAGGTGAGATTTAGGGGGCACTAATTAGGAAACATTCTTTGTGTTTTTTTTACGTTCAATAATTAGCCCAGAGTCAGCTGTAAGAACATCAGCCAGAAGAGGAGAAGCCTCAGCAATGCTCAGCACTGGCTTAAAGGGAGCAGAGGTTTGCCCAGAGGGCTGGGCCATGGCACAACACACAACAGGTGGAGAGATGGGAGGGGGCACCAGACTGTAATCCCATTGTAATGTGCCAGGATTTGCAGGTATTGGAGCTGCTGCTCAGAAGGATTCATTTCCAATCCTCTCCTCCTAATTCTCCCTGGAGGAACCAAGACACAGACACAATAACTGCTTCACCAACACAGTTGCGATCTTTTTATTCTCATATAAATAAACTGAGATATATATACATACAGTATCTCACACAAGTGAGTACACCCCTCACATTTTTGTAAATATTTTATTCTATCTTTTCATGTGACAACACTGAAGAAATGACACTTTGTTACAATGTAAAGTAGTGAGTGTACAGCTTGTATAACAGTGTAAATTTGCTGTCCCCTCAAAATAACTCAACACACAGCCATTAATGTCTAAACCGCTGGCAACAAAAGTGAGTACACCCCTAAGTGAAAATGTCCAAATTAGGCCCAAAGTGTCAATATTTCATGTGGCCACCATTATTTTCCAGCACTGCCTTAACCCTCTTGGGCATGGAGTTCACCAGAGCTTCACAGGTGGGCACTGCAGTCCTCTTCCACTCCTCCATGATGACATCACAGAGCTGGTGGATGATAGAGACCTTGCGCTCCTCCACCTTCCATTTGAGGATTCCCCACAGATGCTCAATAGGGTTTAGGTCTGGAGACATGCTTGGCCAGTCCATCACCTTTACCCTCAGCTTCTTTAGCCAGGCAGTGCTCATCTTGGAGGGGTGTTTGGGGTCGTTATCATGTTGGAATACTGCCCTGCGGCCCAGTCTCTGAAGGGAGGGGATCATGCTCTGCTCTAGTATGTCACAGTACATGTTGGCATTCATGGCTCCCTCAATGAACTGTAACTCCCCAGTGCCGGCAGCACTCATGCAGCCCCAGACCATGACACTCCCACCACCATGCTTGACTGTAGGCAAGACACACTTGTCTTTGTACTCCTCATCTGGAGTAAGGAGTACATGGTTGTATGGTTGTAATGACGTCAGGAACATTCCACCACCCAAGACCTCTAGAGCGTGTTGGTGGGGGGGGTCAGAGTCCCCCCCAAATATCAGAGCCTCCCCATCACCACAGAGTCATCCCATCACATCAGAGTCCCCCCGAAACATCAGAGCCGCCTCATCACCACACAGTCTCCCCTTCATATCAGAGCCCCCCCATCATCACAGAATCCCCCATCACATCAGAGTCCCCCCATCACATCAGAGCCCCCCAATAACATCAGAGCCTCCTTACCACCACACAGCCCACCTATCACATCAGAGCCTCCCCATGACCACATAATCCCTCCATTACATCAAAGTCCCCCCATAACGTGGTCCTCCATCACATCAGAGTCCCCCCAAAACATCAGAGCCTCCTCATCACCACACAGCCCCCCCATCACATCAGAGCCTCCCCATCATCTCAAAAAACCCCCATCACATCAGAGTCCCCCCATCACATCAGGGTCCTCCAATAACACCAAAGCCTCCTCACTATCCACACAGTACCTCTATAACATCAGAGCCTCCTCACCACCACACAGTCCCCTATCACATCAGAGCCTCCCCATCACCACAGAATCCCCCATCACATCAGAGTCCCCCCATAACATCAGAGCCTCCTCACCACCACACAGTCTCCCCCATCACATCAGATCCTCCCCATGATCACAGAATCCCCCCATTACATCAGGGTCCCCCCCATAACATCCCAGCCTCCCCATCAGCACAGAGTCCCCCATCACATCAGAGGCCTCCAACAACATCAGAGCCTCCTCACCATCCCACAGTCCCCCTATCACATCAGAGCCTCCCCATCACCACATAATCCCCCATTACATCAGAGTCCCCCCATAACATCAGAGTCTCCTTATCACCACACAGTCCCCCCATCACATCAGATCCTCCCCATGATCACAGAAACCCCCCATTACATCAGGGTCCCCCCCCCCCATTAACATCCCAGCCTCCCCATCAGCACAGTGTCCCCCATCACGTCAGAGTCCCCCAATAACATCAGAGCCTCCTAACCATACAAAACTGTTTTTTATCCTTTATAGTGCAAAAATTAAAAACCGCAGAGGTGATCAAATACCACCAAAAGAAAGCTCTATTTGTGGGAATAAAATGATAAAACTTTAAATTTAGTTTGGGTACAGTGTTGCATGACCGCGCAATTGTCATTCAAAATGCGACAGCGCTGAAAACTAAATATTGTCCTGGGCAGGAACGGGGGAAAGTGCCTGGTACTGAAGTGGTTAAGGAAATGTAAGTTTTGCTGAAACACCATGGACAGCTCCCAACTATCCAGCCTCTCCCAATGTACAGAGGGTTCAGCTAGTACTGAATAACGAATTACTTCTCTGGGAGGGGGAACCCAGCTAGAGGGCATCCATGCCAGCTTTACACTTCAATGTCCTATATGTGCAGCTGGATCTCAGGCTGTAGGACCATCAGAAGTAAGAGATCACCTTTATTTTTTATTTGCAGTCAGTGTCCAGCAATTATTTGTATTATATTGGCTCTACTACAGACAGCTGCATGCAGTCCAAGAGCTCTATAGGTAACTAATCACAATGGCAGCACCCAGAGTGAATTGTCTTTACTCTGTACACCTTAAAGTGGAGCTCCAGGCTCTTTTAGAAAAAAATACTGTAGCTGCTGACTTTTAATGGTAGGACACTTACCTATCCACGAATCCAGCGAGCCGTCTTCACCCGAGCCAATTTTTCAATCTGCTCTTGGTTGCTGCTGCCGCAATCTCGGCTAAGGGTAACCTGCAGTTCACAGCCGGTTCTGTACTGCGCATGTGCAAAGCGCGCTGTGCTTTGTGAATGGCCCAGCAGTGGGGGGGAGGAGGGCAGAACTTCAGGCTAAGTTTGCCGTAGTGAAATCCGCCAGAAGTGGGTACCTGTCAAAACCAGGTACCCACTCCCCCCTCCCTCCGAAAGGTGCCAAATGTGCTAAGAGACAGTAGTAAGAGCCAATGGCTGTCAATCAAATCTTGCAGGTGAGGGGGGGGGGCAGGGGAGTGGGGCCAAGCTGTGCTGTGTGTGTCTATAGAAGCACATAGACAGCTCAGGATCGAGCCTGCAAGAGTGCCCCAAAGTAAAAAGGGAGGAGAAGCAGAGCGCCAGTGCGGGACCCCAGAAGAGGAGGATTGGGGCTGCTCTGTGCAAAACCATTACAGAGCAGGTTATATGACATTTTTTTATTTACAAAACAAAACCTTTCAATCACTTTAAAGTGGGGTTCCACCCAAAAGTGGAACTTCCGCTTTAAGTACTTGTGACTCCCTGACATGCCACATGGCACATAATTTTTTTTTGGGGGGGGGGAGCGGGTACCTGGTTTTCACAGGTACCCAGCTCCTATTTCCTCTCCTGGCACCACGGCACCGAGCGGAAGTTCACCTCTCCCCCCTCCCTCCCTGTAATCTTCTGGGACACAACACAGATCCCAGAAAATTGCCGGCCATTCATAACGTGCAGCGCGGCTCGCGTATGCACAGTGCGCGCCTACACTTGCAATGCCGGCGTCGGGGAGAGGAGAGGCAGAGAAGTGAGGCTTCGTGCGGCCGTATCGCTGGATCATGGGACAGGTGAGTGTCTGTATATTAAAAGCTGCTTACTTTTAAATGGGTGGAACTCGGCTATAAATAGTGGATATGTATGGATTATTTTTGGGGAATTACGATATCATTTAATGTCACTTTAACTAATTTCCACAAACACATTCACTGTGATACTATAGTGTCATCGACACCACAATCACAGAACTGTGTTGTATTAGAAGTATCTAATTGTAGCAACTGTGATAAATAGAAAATAAAATCTGCAACAATGTAGATTTTACTCAGACTATCAGCAGAGAATCCTTCTATACAGGGAGATATGTAAGAAATAAGGTGTTCTCTTCTCCACTGTTAGTTAAAATTTCATGCTGGATAATACAACTGATCCATCACTCGCTCACTGCAGTCTTACACAGTGGCATCCAGAATCTGGGCACCCACAATGGGTGCATATGCAATCTCAGACTCCATGTTTGGTCATGGACTAAAAGCAGTAGTAAAGTAAAAATTCTGACTTTACTCGACAGGTAAGATCATAAAAATCCTTACCTGTAGATGCCTTTGAAACGGCTTGAACTTGTGCTGTTTAGTTACAACACACAAGTCCAAGTTAACTCTGCTACAAACAGATAATAAAATAATCAAATCCTTCCTGCACTATGGTATTATTATTAGGCAGCTTCCAAAACAATAGGCTAATATACAGATCCTATAGAGTCTAATGTGGGTAAGTATTTGCAGTGCCAAAGAAAACCCCCAAAAAATCTAAATATCCATTATACTAAACAATGTGATCAAAAAATGGCAAAAATGATTTTTACAAATAAAGTGCATCAAACTATGCAAAAAAAGCAATCACAAAAAAGAATCAAATGTCAAAAAAGTCTCTATAGATAGAGTTCATCTAACTATGCACCAGTGGCGGTGTGTCCATAAGGGAGCATGGGCACCGCCCCCCCCCCCCCCCCTTTATAACCAATGGATAGATTCATGCATAGCTGCCACCCCCTATTCAGGCGCCCGGCCCCATTTTGTCTAAGCCGCTGGCAACAAAAGTGAATACACCCCTAACTGAAAATGTCCAAATTGGGCCCAATTAGCCATTTTCCCTCCTCTGTGTCATGTGACTCGTTAGTGTTACAAAGTCTAAGGTGTGAATGGGGAGCAGATGTGTTATCGCTCTCACTCTCTCATAGTGGTCACTGGAAGTTGAACATGGCACCTCATGGCAAAGAACTCTCTGAGGATCTGAAAAAAAGAATTGTTGTTCTACATAAAGATAGCCTAGGCTATAAGAAGATTGCCAAGACCCTGAAACTGAGCTGCAGCACGGTGGCCAAGACCATACAGTGGTTTAACAGGACAGGTTCCACTCAGAACAGGCCTCACCATGGTTGACCAAAGAAGTTGAGTGCACGTGCTCAGCGTCATATCCAGAGGTTGTCTTTAGGAAATAGATGTATGAGTGCTGCCAGCATTGCTGCAGAGGTTGAAAGGGTTGGGGGTCAGCCTTTCAGTGTTCAGACCATACGCCACACACTGCATAAAGTTGGTCTGCATAGCTGTCATCCCAGAAGTAAAGCCTCTTCTAAAGATGATGCACAAGAAAGCCTGCAAACAGATTGCTGAAGACAAGGAGACTAAGGACACGGATTACCATGTCCTGTGGTCTGATGAGACCAAGATAAACTTATTTGGTTCAGATGGTGTGAAGTGTGTGTGGCGGCAACCAGGTGAGGAGTACAAAGACAAGTGTGTCTTGTCTACAGTCAAGCATGGTGGTGGGAGTGCCACGGTCTGGGACTGCATGAGTGCTGCCAGCACTGGGGAGCTACAGTTCATTGAGGGAACCATCAATGGCAACATGTACTGTGACATACTAGAGCAGAGCATGATCCCTCCCTTCGGAAACTGGGCCGCAGGGCAGTATTCCAACATGATAACGACCCCAAACACACCTTCAAGACGACCACTGCTTTGCTGAGGGTAAAGGTGATGGACTTGGCCAAGCATGTCTCCAGACCTAAACCCTATTGAGCATCTGTGGGACATCCTCAAACGGAAGGTGGAGGAGTGCAAGGTCTCTAACATCCACCAGCTCTGTGATGTCATCATGGAGGAGTGGAAGAGGACTCCAGTGGCAACCTGTGAAGCTCTGGTGAACTCAATGCCCAAGAGGGTTAAGGCCATGCTGGAAAATAATGGTGGCCACACAAATTATTGACACTTTGGGCCCAATTTGGACATTTTCACTTATAGGGGAGTACTCACTTTTGTTGCCAGCGGTTTAGACATTAATGGCGGTGTGTTGAGTTATTTTGAGGGGACAGCAAATTTACACTGTTATAAAAGCTGTACACTCACTACTTTACATTGTAGCAAAGTGTCATTTCTTCAGTGTTGTCACATGAAAAGATAGAATAAAATATTTACAAAAATTTGAGGGGTGTACTCACTTTTGTGAGATACTGTATATATATATATGCATACTCTGCATTCAGTGTAGACTATATATATATTCAGTGTAGACTCTATATACAGTCAGTGTAGGCAGTGTATTTTTATATATATATATCTATATAAATTTATATATAGATCTATATATAGATATATATACAGTATATACTCTGCATTCAGTGTAGACTATATATGCAGTGCATTCGGTGGTGTACAGTATATACACCCGTATGTGCATGAACTCTGAACACATCGCTGAATTACGGATCATTATGCATTGGTGTGTATTGTCCCATAGACAGAAATGCACCTGTGTTTAGATCAGTATAGAAAAAAATGCTACATTTTTTCACCTGTGTGCAAGAAGTCTCATATAGAATGACTGTAAAGAAAATGCATCTTTACAGATATTCCACAAACCAGCTCTATTCTTATATTCTGTATGCATTCAGTTTTGACAAAGTTCTGAACCTTTAACTCCTAATTCAGTGGTTATAAAACTCTTATTAGACATCTGCACAACAAAAAATTTTGTTTTGTTTTGTTTCTTTACATTTCTGTTGATTCGTAACGATTCATAATTTCGTAAGTCGCGAGTTTTCATATTCGGACTCGTTAGTATTTTCGTAACAGTTATATTTTCCTTGATACGAAATCATTCTTAATTCCGTTTCTTTGATTCGAATATCGTAAATTTGTAAGATAATAATTTTTGTTTATTCAGTACACTACTCGTAATTTAGTAATTCTTACTTTTGTGAGATTGCCTTTTTCATTGATTCATACTTTCGTAGGAAATAAAGAATAATAATCCTATGCTTGCTTTTCTAATAAGTCCTGTACTTACTCCCGTCCACTCCCTCAGTCCCGAGACCTGACTCCGCCTCCTCCTCAACTGAATCTAAAAAGATTCAGGAATGCAGTGTGACTCAGACACAAAAGGGATTATCTGATTGGCTAAAGATATTAAGTAAGGTACATCATTCACTAATACACTGCCCATTCAAAAGAACGATTCCAAAACTCGAAATGACGAACATACATATTAAGATACACTTACACTGTCCGTTCAAAAGAACGATTCGAGAACACGAACAAACAAAATTGCGAACCGACGAAGAAACGAAATTACGAACACACGAATGAAACTACGAACATACAAAATTACGAACAGACAAAGGATTGAAACTACGAAATGCAAATCATTTGTTATAGATGTCATTTTCTTTCTTTTATTGTTTCGGAGTTTCGTATTTTCGTAAATTTGTCTGTTCGTAAGTTCGTATTTTCGCGTGTTCGTTATTTTGCCTATTATTTCTAATTTCGTAATTTTCGTATTTTGGTTCTTTCAGCTATTCGGATGTTCGAATTGATCTGAATGTACGAATACTAACAAATTTGTATGAAAATCGTTAAGAACCTTATAGCACATGTCTAACTCTTATATAATTCAGTTTTCCGCTCAGTGGCCCATTGAACTGAAATCTTTGCTGTAACAGGCCCCCCCCGAGATGAGTTTATTGTCTATCCCCTCCCCGGCTCTCCATTACACCATCATCACAACACAGGAATGTCAGTTGGGTCATCTCCCTCCACACAGTGTCATGGAAATTCCACTATACACTGCGCGAAATCTATGTCACTTTCAGCCTTTTGGTATAATGCATCTTAGTACGACCCTGTTTCCCGTATATTCCCAAGTAAACAGACATGATCACCATCCTTACACCCTTAGCTCCACAGCTCGACTGTCTGATCATGGGAGCAATCTTTATTTATATAACAATAGAGCTTGGTTGCTTCAGCCAATCAAGCACAGGCATTCCTTCAAACAGGAGGAGTTATACAAATCTCAACCAATGACTAGGGGAGTCTTATGGGCGTGTCTGGGCGGGGCAGTGTGTATGATTTCCCGCCCCCTGTCTCTGTAAGCCATCATCTTCAGCTAGACAAAGAAAGCCACATGGCTGGCCTTGGAATCATGGACACTGTCCCCGACCACAACGCACACAAAGACTTGTTTTTACCGTTGGCGTGAATCCTTATTCTGCGTTGTTCAGAGAACAATCCATACCCGGATTATACTACCATTCCTGAGGATGGGAGATTATCTGCAGGAACACGCCATAGCCTCCCCAAGTGTTGATCAGACACACGAGCGCACATCCCCCATAACCGATAATGTCTTTGTAGAGTGAACACATCCCCCCCAGACGATCGTTCTGTGCATTGCACAGGGGCCCTTCGCTGGCGGACATATCCCCACTCTGCAAACACTTCTCTGAAGCTTTCCACTACCAAAACGGGTCTCAACCAGTGTCAGTCTGCCCCAGTCCGCTCTTTAGAACGGGCTGCAGGAGAACTAACACTGGGAGACACTTCGACAATACATATTAAATACATCTTCATGAAATTTCCACAACAACAGGTAGGTGCAGGATGGGAAAAAAATGGCTTTTGAGCCGTCTCCTCTGCACCTCGCCGTCACCAGTCACCCTAATTAACCTGCCAGGAGATCCCCTGTGAGCTGCGATAATTAAGCACAAGGGGTCCAAAGGACAATAATGCCATTTTGGAAAAAAGAGGGAAATTGCTAATTGGTTTTTACTTTATAAGATACAGGAATACGACTTCAGTGTGTAGCTTTGCAATTTTTTAAAGTAACGTGTTATAGCCAATTGGACATAATTATAGAACATAAAATAAAAGCCAGCACCACTTATAATTTATATTTCAGTTTTGCACTGTAGTAGGTTGAATCACACGTTGCCCCTTTTTCTATGTCATAAGGACTATGACGAGATAAATTCAGATCAATAATGAGCTTCACCCCACATCAGCCGCCATTACATTGCCACAGGATGATGTCTTTGTGGCCTTCAAGCAGGGGTGCCCAACCTTTTAAGAAGCGAGCATCCCTGCAGCGTCACCACCACAGGATCAGAGGGAACACCGAGGACCACATACCTATACAGATGAGCCTTTTATATGTTTTTATCCTGTAAGTGTGTTTTTACCTGGTGTCATTAAACATCATTTGTTAATACTACACTCAGGTGGCGCTTTCTTCTCTACCCCTCTTTTAAGAAGCGAGGGCCACTTTTGCAACTTGCTAACCAGTCGTGGGTCACAATGAGCAGAGCGGGCAGATGACAGGTCCGTGTCCACTCTGTATGTACAGAGCAGACAGGGACACAGCCCCTTCTACTCTATGGGTCCTCCGGTCCGATCCACCCAGACAGATAGGGAAGGATCCCCTTCTGTTTTTTTAAGTGGATTGGATTGGAGATAGGCGGGTGTAAACAGACACAAGTCCATCTGCCGCTCTATAGAGGTGATTGGTGTTCACCTGAAAAACAGGCAGGTGGACCCGATTGGACCGATTGTGTGAAAGGGGCCTAAGGCTGCATTCACACTGATGCACTGCGGTTTACCTGCACCTCAACTGACCTCAATCTTCACTTCTTCCTCAGGATTCTTGCAGGTATCGCTGGCTGCTGCTGTCCTACAGGCGGGTATGGCTGCTGCTGACTGTCCTCCAGGGTTGGTACTGCTGGTGGGTGCTACTGGCTGGTACTGCTGGTGCGTCCTGCAGGTGGGTACTGCTGGTGGGAACTACTGGTGGGTACTGCTGTTGACTGTACTCCAGGGCTGGTACTGCTGGTGGGTACTGCTGGCTGGTACTACTGGTGGGTACTGCTGGTGGGTACTACTGGTTGGTACAGCTGGCGGGTACTGCTGGTTGGTACTGCTGGTGGGTCCTACTGGTGGGTACTGCTGGTAGGTACTGCTGGCTGGTACTGTTGGTTGGTACCGCTGGCAGGTACTGCTGGCTGGTACTGCTGGTGGGTACTGCTGGTTGGTACTGCTGGCTGGTACTGCTGGCGGGTCCTGCTGGCGGATACTGCTGGCTAGTACTGCTAGTGGGTACTGCTGGTTTGTACTGCTGGAGACTACTGCTGGTTGGTACTGCTGGCGGGTACCGCTGGCTGGTACTGTTGGTGGGTAATGTTGGTGGGTATTGTTGGCTGGTTCCCGACCCATCATCCCCGAGCATCAGTGTGACAGGAGGAGCCTGCACTGGAGGAAGCATGCAGCTGCAGTAAAGAGCAGAGTCGATGCTTCCTGTATAGCGATCTGGGGTTGCCGACCCGCCATCCCAGAGCAGGAGGTGGCGGGTCACATCAGAGGGCACCGCAGCCACATGTGGCCCACAGGCCAGCAGTTGGGCACCCCTGCCTTAAAGTTTATGTTACCCTAACATTTCATATTCCTGATATGTGTCTGTTGTACCATGTACTTGTGTTAAAATGTATCCTGCTCTCTGTGTATTACTTCCTTTGTGTTTTTGCCAGTCCTTCTGCTTTCCTATTTCAAACTGACCACGCTAGGCATGAGAACTCATCCACCTCGTGTGGTCAGTTTTTTGGCTGTGCTGGGAGAACAGCCTGCTTTTCCTCCTAAGATCAGACTTGTGCTGTCACCCCCCCCCCCCTCCTCACAGCCATTCCCTGAGAAGATCAGTGGACTGCTGGTTCTCCACCCCCACCTCTCTAAGCCCCTTATGCAGCTGAGAACAAAGATTATGTGATCACTTATAAAAAAAAGAAAGAAAAGGGTATTTATAATGTTTTTATATATATATTTACAAATGTTTTGTCTTTCATTTTTATTTTAAACAGGACAGGGGTTTATAAATATATTAAAGGACCCGGTTACCACATCCTATCCTAGTAGTACATGTACTTAAGGAGCGAATTTCTTACCTTCAACCAGACAGGGTTGACAGGGGAATCCCTCCCACAGAGCCATTGGGCTTGATTTACTAAAGGCAAATAGACTGTGCACTTTCCAAAGTGTAGTTCTTCCAGAGTTTAGTAAATGAGGTAAAGGCCCAGTCAAGGTCCAGACCTAAATCCAATTGAGAATCTGTGGCAAAATTGCTGTACACAGACGCTCTCCATCCAAGCTGACAGAGCTTGGGGTATTTTGCAAAGAAGAATGGGCAAAAATGTCACTCTCTAGATGTACAAAGCTGGTAGAGACATCCCGAAAAAGACTTGCAGCTGTAATTGCAGTGAAAGGAGGTTCTACAAAGTATTGACTCAGGGGGGCTGAATACAAATGTACCCCACACTTTTTATATATTTATTTGTAAAAAAATGTTGAAAAACATTTATCATTTTTCTTTCACTTCACAATTATGTGCCACTTTGTGTTGGTCTATCACATAAAATCCCAATAAAATACATTTACGTTTTTGGTTGTAACATGACAAAATGTGGAAAATTTTAAGGGGTATGAATACTTTTTCAAGGCACTGTATACACAAGTGGTTACAGCAACAGCTTTCTTTTTTTTTGGATAAAAGATTTATGCGAACAAATAAAAGCTGATCATTTTAAGCACCCCTGTCCGTTTTACATGGCTTGTCTCATCCCTGTAACTGATACCTTTGGAGGAAAGTTTATTGAAAAACAACAGACTTACTGGCTAGATTGCCAGATTAAAATAGATAAAACAATGGCTAAAAAAATAAACGAATGCAGCCACCACATCTAAAAATTGGTAATTGTTTTCTTTTAGGTTTATTACGGCTTTAAAACATTACAAAAACTGAGTTTTCAAAAGGTTGTTTGCATGGTGATCAAAGACAGCCTGGAATCATTGCAGAGTCTGCTGAGAATTTCATTGTGGAGGGAAGGTGAAAAAAGAGGGAAAAAACGGATGCCGGAGAATGTGGAGGGAATGAAACTCAATATTCCCCGACATGTGCACAGACCAATCATTCCTCCAAGCACCAGCTAATTGTACTTTGCTACACTGTGCCGGAGAGATACCTGTGCCAGATGGCATGTTACGCGGGACGCAGCAGGTTGTCAGGTATATACAGTGCCTTGCAAAAGTATTCACCCCCTTGGCATTTTTCCTGTTTTGTTGCCTCACAACCTGGAATTAACATGGATTGTTTGAGGATTTGCATCATTTAATTTACAGAACATGCCCACAACTTTGAAGATGTTTTTTTTTTATTGTGAAGCAAACAACAAAAAGGACCAAATAACAGAAAAAGTAAATGTGCATAACTATTCACCCCTCTAAAGTCAATACTTTGTAGAGCCACCTTTTGCGGCTATCACAGCTCCAAGTCACTTTGGATAAGTCTCTATGAGCTTGCCACATCTTACCACTGAGATTTTTGCCCATTCGCCTTGCAAAACTGCTCCAGCTCCTTCAAGTAAGATGATTTGCGCTTGTAAACAGCAATCTTTAAGTCTGACCACATATTTTCTATTGGATTGAGGTCTGGGCTTTGACTAGGCCATTCCAACACATTTACATGTTTCCCCTTAAACCACTCAAGTGTTGCTTTAGCAGTGTGTTTGGGGTCATTGTCTGGCTGGAAGGTGAACCTCCATCCTAGCCTCAAATCACACACAGAGTGGTACAGGTTTTGCTCAAGAATATCCCTGTATTTAGCACCATCCATCTTTCCTTCAACTCTGAACAGTTTCCCAGTCCCAACTGCTGAAAAACATCTCCACAGCATGATGCTGCCACCACCATGTTTCACAGTGGGGATGGTGTTCTTTGGGTGATGTGTTGGGTTTGCGCCAGACATAGAGTTTTCTTTGATGGCCAAAAAGTTCAATTTCAGTCTCATCAGACCAGAGCACCTTCCTCCATACATTTTGGGAGTCTCCCACATGCCTTTTAGCAAACTCAAAATGTGCCATTTTGTTTTTTGCTGAAAGTAATGGCTTTCTTCTGGCCACTCTGCCATAAAGCTCAACTCTATGGAGCGTACGGCTTATTGTCGTCCTATGTACAGATACTCCAGTCTCTGCAGCTCCTCCAGGGTTACCTTAGGTCTCTGTGCTGTCTCTCTGATTAATGCCCTCCTTGCCCTGTCCGTGAGTTTTGGTGTGCGGCCGTCTCTTGGCAGGTTTGCTGTTGTGCCATGTTCTTTCCATTTGGTTATGATAGATTTGATGGTGCTCCTAGGGATCATCAAAGATTTGGATATTTTTTTATAACCTAACCCTGACTTGTACTTCTCAACAACATTGTCCCTTACTTGTTTGGAGAGTTCCTTTACTGTATCTATGAAGAACTAGCATTGTCACCCTAGGATAGGAAGTGTACCCATCACAGAACACCCCCCCCCTCCACATCTCTCTAACATCGGAGGAAGTGTCCTGTAGAACACAGAGGTGAACTATTGGCTCCAGCTGCTGTCAATCAAATCATGTGATACGTGATTGGGGGACCGAGTCCCGCTGTCTGTGTCAATGGACGCAGCAGTGGGACTCGGGAGTGAGCATGCACGAGTGCTCCCGGGGAAAGCGGATTTCCTGGGGGCACCCGATGAAGAGGAGGGGCCTGGAGCACCGGTGGGGGACCCCAGAAGAGGAGGATCGGGGCGGCTCTGGGCAAAAAGCATTGCACAGAGCAGGTAAGCATAGGCATGGTTTTTATTTTTATTAAAAAAAAACAGAAGCTTTATACCACTTTAAACTGTTTGCGGATGGTGCCAAGTCAGCAGGTGACCATACCGTCTGGACAGGTTAGGGTTGATTTACTAAAACTGGAGAGTGCAAAATCTGGTGCAGCTGTGCATGGTAGCCAATCATCTTCTATCTTCAGCTTGTTCTATTAAAGCGGAGCTCCACCCAATAGGGGAAGCGCCCCTTATTTTCTCAGAAAGCAGGCCCGACAGAACCAAACATGGCCCGGTAGTGTGCATTGCAGTGGCGTCGGCAGGGGGGTGGGGGCTGACCAAGGCTGAATCCCCGAGTGGGTCCCCAAAAAGCCCCGGGTCTCAAGTGGGCACAGTTCTATTAATAGCCCCGAGCACTGCCGAGCACCGCCGAGTGCGGCTGAGTCACATAGCAGGTCCCGCCTTCTGGAGCCTGCAGCACTGATGAATGACCCACTGGTCCAATGCCGGGACCGCGGGATGTGTGACGTCCATCATAGGCGCTGCAGGCTCCAGAAAGTGGGAATTACAACGTGGCCGCCACGTCACCGTGAGATCCCTGCTCGGCGCTCGGCTCTCCTCTCCTCCTCCTGCCTGCTGTGATGATGGGCGCGCACTGCACACCACGGCTCAGCTGCTGCTGCAGGACACATGAAGTCTCCTGGTCAGGTAGGCCAGTGCGTGTCAGGTAGGTCAGTGTATGTATGTCAGGTAGGTCAGTGTGTGTATGTCAGGTAGGTCAGTGTATGTGTCAGGTAGGTCAATGTATGTATGTCAGGTAGGTCAGTGTATGTGTCAGGTAGGTCAGTGTATGTATGTCAGGTAGGTCAGTGTGTGTCAGGTAGGTCAGTGTATGTATGTCAGGTAGGTCAGTGTTGGTCAGGTAGGTCAGTGTATGTGTGTCAGGTAGGTCAGTGTATGTCAGGTAGGTCAGTGTATGTATGTCAGGTAGGTCAGTGTGTGTCAGGTAGGTCAGTGTATGTATGTCAGGTAGGTCAGTGTGTGTCAGGTAGGTCAGTGTATGTATGTCAGGTAGGTCAGTGTGTGTCAGGTAGGTCAGTGTATGTATGTCAGGTAGGTCAGTGTATGTGTCAGGTAGGTCAGTGTATGTATGTCAGGTAGGTCAGTGTGTGTCAGGTAGGTCAGTGTATGTATGTCAGGTAGGTCAGTGTATGTCAGGTAGGTCAGAGTATGTATGTCAGGTAGGTCAGTGTATGCCAGGTAGGTCAGTGTATGTATGTCAGGTAGGTCAGTGTATGTCAGGTAGGTCAGAGTATGTATGTCAGGTAGGTCAGTGTATGTCAGGTAGGTCAGAGTGTCAGGCAGGTGAGTTTAGTGGTCAGCATTGATGGGCACCGGTAAGCCAGGCAGCAACCAGCAAGTGAGCTTACTCCCCCGCCACACAACCCCACCACCCAGCCAAAAAACCCCGCGCCACTACCGCCGCCGCATCCCTGCCCACCCGCGCCGGCCTTGGACTTCAGGCTGAAGCCCCTGGTCTTTTTGCCACCTAGCAACTCCGCTGGTGCATTGTATCATCTAGCCATAGACATCCCAATCAGTATTGATGGGTTTGCGCCAGAAGCGGTCATACTTGGCTGAGAAAGGCAGGCTGGAGAACAAGAGAGGGGCCTGTTCTGCCTGGGCGGCCAAAGGATCACCGTGTCCCTCTCCTGCCGAGCACACACCGCCTGAATGCATTCAGCCGCATTAGGACAGCAGCCTTTTGTGGCCCGGGATACAGTATATTTAACATGGCTAAGTCATATACATGAATAGTGAATTCCCATCACTTGAAACAGGATCATGATCTGTTGTCTAAGCAATCAGAGATTGTGAGATTGTCAACAGCAGTCGGTGACAGATGTGCACACGCTTTGTTCCCCCCCCCCCCCCCCTCCCGGGACCAGGCGGGCAAAGAGGATGGATCCTCTGTAAATAAAGTTATTGTCTGTGTGTACACACACCAAAAAAAAAGACGCCTCGCACTGACACATCGACACCAATGAAGAGCACTGCCGTCTATAGAGCTTCAAAGACTGACTGTAACTGTTTTCTTAGGGGATTATCCTCACAAATCGGACTCATAATCTGCATATACATTCATGACCGGGGGGAACAATCCACAGCCAACCAACTCGTAGGCAAACACGGCGCTTACTGCCTAAAGAGGGAAGTCCATTGCACACGACCGGCTGAATGGCGTTCGACATTTTGTTAGCTCAACGAATTGGTTCCCATGGACGCCTACGCCAGTGATCCGGGACTCAGTATTTTCTGAAGGCAAATTAATCTCCTAATGTTATTAAAGCAAAGGGTTTGTCACTTTCTTTCTTCTCCCCCCACACAGAAGCACCAGTGACATTATACTGGGTGGCAGCGAAAGAGCAGGGTACATCTCAATTGGAAGGTTAAAGCCTAGGTGCCTTCATTTTTTTTTTTTTTTTTTTGGCAAACACCAAACAGGATCTTCAATGAGGGGGCTTGCTTGTTTGTGAATTTAAAAAAGAAAAAAAAAAAGCGTTTTTGAAGTTTGCTTTAAATGACATGATACAGCCTGTGAATCCCAAATTGAACAAGTCAACTGCTAGGACAAAAACTATGATAGAAGGCTTATACACATGGCTGCTTCAAAATAATGCATAATATTAATAAATAAGAGTGATAATTAGATATACTTTATTTAAAATAATAAAGTGAATGATTAACACCTAGGCCTCGGTCACACAAACGTACTTAAAGCAGAACTATAGGCAAAACCTATTGGATAGAGCAAGGGAGGGTTGTAACCCCTGTTAGATTTTTTTTTGTCATCTGTGTCCTATTTTGGAGATTTCCCTTAACTTCCTGTCCAATAGCCAAACAGGAAGTCAGTGGAAATCCCTGCAAATTAAGGGAATCCATTGGGGACTCCCAGGTCACCAGAACTAGTGTCCCCATTGGAAGATATCCCCTCCAGGGGCATTGCTAGGTAGCAAAAAGACCAGGGGCTTCAGCCCAAAGTCCAAGGCCGGCATGGGGGGGGGGGGGTTTAGCTGGGCGGTGGGGTTGTGTGGTTGTGTGGCAGAGGGGTAAGCTCGCTTGCTGATTGCTGCCTGGCTTACCAGTGCCCATCAATGCCGACCACTAAACTCACCTACCTGACACACACACACACTGACCTACCTACCTGGCCTACACACACTGACCTACCTGACCAGGAGACAGACTTCATGTTGTCAGACTTCAGCAGCTCAGTCGTGGTGTGCGAGGCAGCCCAGAAGAGAGGAGGAGAGCAGAGGAGCAGAGAAGGAGAGGAGGAGAGCCGAGCGCCAAGCGGGCATCGATGTGGCGCAGCGGCTGCATTGTAATTCCCGCCTTCTGGAGCCTGCAGCTGATGATGGACGTCACACGTCCCGCGGTCCCGCCATTGGACCAGTGGGATGTCCATCATAGGCGCTGCAGGCTCCAGAAGGCGGGACCTGCTATGTGACGGCCACACTCGGTGGCACTCGGGATCAGATGGGTCCCCACTCGGCGGCAGACGGCGGCGCTCAGGGCTAATGATAAAACAGTGCCCATCTGAGACCTGGGGCCTGTTGGCGACCCAGTCGAGGCTTCAGCCACGGTCAGCCCCCCCTGCCGACGCGCCTGTTCCCCTCTATTACTTTTTTGGGGACAACCCAAAATTTGGCATTTTCTTTTACTTTCACTGTCAATGATAATGGTAAACAGAACAAATAGAGAGGGTGAATCTCTTAAATGGGGATACAGATCGCAATAAAAACTGACGTGGGTTCTAATCTGTTATCTATTTTTTAAACAAAGAATGTGTGTGGGCTTATTTACAACTGACATTTTTGTGAATGAATAGGGTTACTATTCTAAGTAAACCCTTATTTACTTAGAGGTGGATGAAGATAAAGGGGCCAGAGTTTTGGGAAGAGGACCCACGTTGAGGGCATGTAGCCCGGTATAGTTCATTTCCTGGACTGCCAGGCTGCGTGCTCAGATTAAGGGCCTCTTTTTTTCCCCACAGGGTTCCATATCCGAATTGAAGGGTCTGGCATCAATTTTGGGGGGGGGGGGGAACCCCATGCAATTTTTTTAATCTCTATTTCTTATACACCCCCTTAAAATTGATACCAGATCCAAAGGGTCTGGTATTGATTTTGGGGAGGACCCCCGGGTAATCTTTTTTTTTTTTTTTTTTTTTTTTTTTACATGTAAAGCAAAAGTGACATATAAAAAAGATCTTAATTCACTTTTTATGGCATGCCTCTTTTATTTCATAATAAATGCAATGGGGACTCCATCTGCAATACATAGCAGACCCTCATCTTCCTTGATGAGGTCCTGATATGTATTTTTTTTTTGGGGGGGGTGGGGGGTTCCCATTGCATTCTTTTCAAAATAAAGGAAGCTTGCAGGAGAATGTGAATTGATAGCATCTTAAACTACTTTTTCCTGTAAATTGTAAATATTACTTTTACTACATGATAGAGATGCACCATTTCACAGGCAGGAGACCCTCAAGCAGGTTTTTTAAAGAGAGTGCACTTTTAATGTTGCACTTTCAGCATTATTAAATTTACTTTTCCCTGCACAATGATATTTTTTGTATTGGCGTATGTCCCCCGGGGCAGTGCTCAGCCTCACCTTGACCCTTCTTTGCCAATTCCCTAAAAATTGAGAACATTGATTTGACAGATTGACTTCAATGGGGTTTGGATTTAGCATAGCAACTTTTTGTTTTCAATTCTTTTCTTAGCATTAAAAGAGATCATAAATACAATAATCAAGGACAGATTCACTCCCTATTCATAGCCAGTATATGTGTAAATAGCCTAGGCATATCCATGCAAACAGGGTGTGCCAGGTGTGCCTAGGAACACCCTAATCACCCTTTGCAGCACAGATTCCCCAAGCTGTCATTTACTGGCCCCTTCCTTTTCTGAACTGTGTTTACTATGCCTTAGTTTGTGAATGAACAGGAAGGTGCTCAGCACAGAGCCTTTCATTCGCTGTCCAGAGCGGCTGAGGCTGCAGAGAAAGGGACTGGGTATCTCTGTCCTTAGTCCCTTTCACTGTCTCAAAAAGATCAGGGGTCTGTTTAGACCCCTGCTATTTCACCAAAGCCCCCCAACAAGGCTCCTAAAAAATTGTAACACTGTCACTGTTGTACTTACTGACATCATACACTTTCTTACTGACACCAACCTCTGCCCTACTGACACGTTCAATGCTCTACTGACACCATACACTGCCTTACTGACACCGTCCATGTTTTAATTCATTTTAAAATTTTTGTTTACGTTTGTTTGTTTACGTTTATTTATAACATATATATATATATATATATATATATATATATATATATATATATATATATATATATATATATGTAGGACCCTCTTCCTTGGGTAATTGCTAGAGTTAGTTTTTTGGCCAGTGCAGGTAAATTTAGGCAGGCCTAGCTCCTGTTCGTTTTGATCTGGGGGCTGGGGAGTGGTTTAGTATAGGCTGGTGACTCACAGGGTGACAGGTGGAACTACTACACTCAGCGGCCCCACGGGGGTACCGCTACACACACACACACATATATATATATATATATATATATATATATATATATATATATATATATATATATATATATATATATATATATATATATATATATATATCTATATATATATATATATATACATATATATATCTATATATATATATATATATATATATATATATATATAGATATATATCTATATATATATAGATATATATAGATATAGATATAGATATATATATTTATATATCTATATATATATAAATATATATATGTATCTATATATATATATATATATATATATATATATATATATCTATATATATATATATATATATATATATATATATATATATATACATACACACGCACGCACATGCACACACACATGTGTTTGAGCTTCTGTGTGCACATCTTAACCACTTAAGCCCCGGACCATTTGGCTGCCCAAAGATCAGAGCACTTTTAGCAATTCGGCACTGTGTTGCTTTAACTGACAATTGCGCGGTAGTGCGACGTGGCTCCCAAACAAAATTGACGTCCTTTTTTCCCCGCAAATAGACCTTTCTTTTGGTGGTATTTGATCACCCCTGCGGTTTTTATTTTTTGCGCTATAAACAAAAAAATAGAGACAATTTTGAAAAAAACGCATTATTTTTTACTTTTTGCTATAATAAATATCCCCAAAAAATATATAAAAAAACATTTTTTTTCCTCAGTTTAGGCCAATGCGTATTCTTCTACATATTTTTTGTAAAAAAATGGCAATAAGCGTTTATTGATTGGTTTGCGCAAAAGTTATTATTAATGGTGGCAATCCAATCAGCGATTTTTATCAAGACTGCGACATTATGGCGGACAGATCGGACACTTTTGGCATGATTTTGGGACCATTCACATTTATACAGCAATCAGTGCAATTAAAAATGGCAGTGAAGGGGTTAACCACTAGGTGGTGCTGTAGGGGTTAAGTGTGTCCTAGGGAGTGATTTTAACTGTGGGGGGGAGGGGCTATGTGCGACACGACACTGATCACCGCTCCCAATTACAGGGAGCGGTGATCAGTGTCCTGTCACTCTGTAAGACGATCGCGGGTAGCCCCGCAGACATCGAGTTCGTGGGACCCGCCATCACACTCACGGAGATCACGGCGGACGCAAGCCTGCAAACCGCTTCTCAAATGGCAACGTACAGGTACGTTAATCTGCCTGTACGTGCCTTTTTGCTGATGTATATCGGCGTTAGCCCGTCGGCAAGCGGTTAAAGTGGATGTAAACCCAAATTTTTTTTTCATAATGAAGACTTCTACCTGGTACAGTAGAGGATGTCAAGTAATCTGTGCCCAGTCTTACCACGAAGAGTTAACCCAGCTCTGAGCAATCCTCTTGTCTTTTTTTACACTCTGCAGATGCAGTTGCCCCAGAGCTCAGTACATGAGGAGAAACTTGCAAAGGGCACCCAATCAAATGCAAGGAAAATAAATTTAAAAAAAAACAGAATTTTTGCTTGCACATGATTGGATGATGGAAGTTAGCAGAGCTTCCAATCATTTAAAAAACAAATCCCGAAGGTGTGTCAGCCGCTGCTACTGCAGATAGCTTTTCCAAGGGCGATAGCCAGATCCTAAGGGGTTGATTTACTAAAGGCAAATAGACTGTGCACTTTGCAAAGTGCAGTTGCCCTCTGCAAGTGCAATTTCTCCAGAGCTTAGTAAATGAGGTAAGGCTTGATTTTGCAAAGAGTACCCGATCCTGTGCAAGGAAAATTAAAAAAACAGCACTTTTGCATGCACATGATTGGATGATGGAAGTCAGCAGAGCTTCTGCTCATTTACTAAGCTCTGGAGCAAGTGCACTTGCAGAGGGCAAGTCTTTTTCCCTTTAGTAAATCAACCCCTAAGTGTGTGGAGAGCTTACAACACATGTCCAAATTGGAAGATTTCCCCTCTACTCCTGCTTTAATGACAATTCAAAATACTGGATTTTTTTTTTAGTCCCGGGGACAATGGTTCCTAGGACCCCCAGAGAGGGCGAATCAATGAAAATTATTATTATTATTATTATACAGGATTTATATAGCGCCAACAGTTTGCGCAGCGCTTTACAACATGGGGCAGACAGTACACTTACAATACAAATCAATACAGGAGGGATCAGAGGGCCCTGCTCGTTAGAGCTTACAATCTAGAAAATGATTGAACAAGACTTTCTGAAGGGTATGCTATGTCATTGTCAGCAAATTGTTTCTACTGTCCAATACCAAGATGTATATACTGCCTTTACATTGCCTGCAAATCCTCCTTCTGCACCCCGTGACCCCCCAAGCTAAGACATGTGCTATATACTAATATAGATTTTTTGGATTTCTTTTTTTTCTTCAACTGAGTTTTCCTTAGTTATTTTATTCTATTTCCCTCTTGCACCAGATGAGCTGGTAGTTGCACTCTTTGCCTGCTCTGTGCAGCGACCAGATGTTATTGGATTCACTGTAACAAAAGCATCATCTCAGCACCGTTAAACTTCCCTCCAAATGAAATTAAGCAGATTATCCAGCAATTTTCTGCTCTGTTAATATGCTTGCTTAGTTCCATCATCCTCTCCCGGCGTTGCTCCCATATGTTCTCTTAAACGGCTCTCTCCTGACATACCCCATAGGAGTTCAACTATTAAATTTGTTGTCCATGAAGTATGACCCGTGAACATATAGCATTACAGATTCGGATTGAGCGGTTCCCCCCATATGTTTACATAGACGCTGTTTAGGTTTATGTTACCTATTCATCTTCGATCGTTCTTGGCCCGCATGCCCGTGAGCCAGCCGTGCCAGACATTACCAGGCAGAATACGTTGTGATGTGTCCTCTCCTGTGTAAAGATGGTGCGGTGCGTCTTACCATATGGTATGTCAGAACCTGCTTTTCCCCCTCTGCTCCATTAATATCAATATGCAGAGGAGTGACGCTTGCTAACAACCTTTCTTTGGGATGTACTCCAGGCATATGTAAAACAACCATGCAATTTTAAATAATATTAATCAGAAAAAGGTTACATTTAAAAAAAAAAAAATTGCAAAAAGTTTCAGTTTTTCGGTTAGGTTAGAGCCATGGCCAGTTTTTAATGTTGTGTATGGCCAGGTAGATCTTGTAGGAAATTAGATCTACTCATACACCCAGAAATCACGTGCAGGCGTGTGCAAAAACTAAGGGGTTGATTTACTAAAACTGGAGTGCAAAATCTGGTGTAGCTGTGAATTGTAGCCAATCAGCTTCTAACTTCAGCTTGTTGAATTATGCTTTGACGGAAAACAAAAAGAAAACTGGAAGCTGATTGGTTTCTATGCAGATCTGCACCAGATTTTGTACTTATTTTTCAAATTTTCAGGAGCATTAGGAGATTTCTGTAAAATGTTGCCATTTTAGCAAAATGCATTGGCGTTAATGATGAAGACAAAATGAACAACTTCACTTCCAAGGCAATTTTTTTTTACATTTTTCACACTTAAAAAAATTAACATTTGCTAGGAAATTACTTAAAAAACCCAAAACATTATATTTTTTGCAGAGGCTCTGGCGAAAAAAAAAAGCAGGGAGCAGTTGCAATTTCTTATTTTGCACAATAATTATGCAGCTATTTATCAGATTTAGATTCAGAATACTTTAATAATCTCAAGGGAAATTATTACAATTTTTAAAAGCATATTTTTAGGAAAAAATACAATAAAGTTAGTTTTAATGCACACAAATAAAATAAAATACACATTTTTTGTCAAGACTGAAAAATCTCAAAACTATGGCACCAAAATGTTTTAATAGGTGACAATATAAAAGCCTTTACGGGTTACCAATTTATGCCCAGTACACACGATAGGATTTTCTGATGGAAAATGTGTGATAGGACCTCGTTGTCGGAAATTCCGACCGTGTGTAGGCTCCATCACACATTTTCCATCGGAATTTGCGACACACAAAGTTTGAGAGCAGGCTATAAAATTTTCCGACAACAAAATCCGTGGTCGGAAATTCCGATCGTGTGTACACAAATCCGACGGACAAAGTGCCACGCATGCTCAGAATAAATTAAGAGACGAAAGCTATTGGCTACTGCCCCGTTTATAGTCCCGACGTACGTGTTTTACGTCACCGCGTTCAGAACGATCGGATTTTCCGACAACTTTGTGTGACCGTGTGTATGCAAGACAAGTTTGAGCCAACATCCGTCGGAAAAAAACCTAGGATTTTGTTGTGGGAATGTCCGAACAAAGTCCGACCGTGTGTACGGGGCATTAGAGTTATCTATGAATTGTGGCCCTAGAATTCTTGCTCTCATTCCAATGTTCGTGATGATACCTAACATGTGTCGCGTAGTCGCTGTTTACATCCAAATGTGGCACCCACGCACACATTTTCGTTTTACATTTTTATTATTTTCACTTATTTTATTATAATTTATTTTTGTAAACTTTGTTTAATTTTTTCATATTCATTCTCACTGTAAAATTAAAGCAAAGTACCATTACTGGACAGCTGATGGCCAGCTGAAAAAAAAAAAAACAACAACATAAAGCCTATGGCTGCAGCTGCCGCCATGACCTTGTTTTAACCACTTCAGCTCCAGGATGTTTTAAAACGGCTAAGGATATGAAGTGGTAAAAGTTGTTTTTGGTAGTTTTTAGGGGGTAATGGGTTTGAACTAGCCTCGGCCTGTTCTTGCAACAAAATTAGCCCAAAAAAAATGGAGGCATCAAAATAAATACAAAAAAAGTAAAGACAAAAACAAAAACTTTAAATACTAAAAGAAACTAAACTGCGCTAAATATATAAAAAAAAACTCAAAAAAAAGTAGATTTCAATTAAGTGAGATTATCAACACTAAAATTTGGCAAAAATTGGTAATTTTGCAGTAAAATCAGTTTCTCTTAAATTACTCTACTTATCCCCAATGATGAACTGGCAGACAACAAGGCAGCTGTCAATCATTTGTTGTTATACAATGCCCAGCCTGTGTGCACAGGAAGGGATTAAGGCCAACTGATGCCCTAAGCACACCCCTTCCATTGCTTAAATGACAAGATATTAAACATAATAGATTCTGAAGGTAAAGTAAGAGATTAAAAAACTCAGTTTTCTTCCAAGTCAGGCTCCACAGTTATATTGAATTTTAACTTTTATTTTTGTTTTTAACACTTTTCACAAAAATGTAGTTAACAGTAGGCAATATAAGCAAAGTATTTACTTATTACAAGAAGAATATAAAAATTTTAACTTTAAATTTTTCTTTATAAAAATGGTTATATAATAGGGGGAAAAATACAAATATAAAATTGTATTGAAAACTAATATAATAACCCTCCCAAACCATATAAAGCAATATTAATCTGATAATACACTATACAAACTGATTTTAGATCTGCCAAAATATAATGTAATAGGAGGACACACAAATGATGCATTCAGTTTCTATCACGGCAGGCAGACCCTCACACTACAGATGACGGTAGATTTAATCTTTTTATTGCCACTGTTGTATGTCATACGTCGGGGGGGGCAGCGGAGAGTTTTCCCCTCCTCAAGCTGATTTTCAGCTTTTTGATGTATAGCCACCCAATTCTCTATTTGTGACCTCCGCATGCGATTCCCCTGCCATGCTACCTGGGCTCCGCTGTCCCACCTGTGGTACCAGAACCTGCATGGCGGGTGTTGCCAGCTGCAAAGAACTTGGTAGCGATCATTTCAAGTTCCTGCTGTCACAGTGGAGCACGATCTTTGGAATGTGGGTGAGACATCAGGGGTCTTTTGGACTCATTAAAGAGACCCCGTCACAAAAAAAATTCATTTTCTAACAATTCAGATTAAATTACAACAGTTAGGGGCTAGGTGACAGTGGCGGCCCGTCCATTAGGGGTGCCGCCCCCCGATCCATGCGTCCGACCTCCTAATCTACATGCAGGGCGTCAGACGCATGGACTCTGATTGTGTTTTTTTTTTTTTTGAAGCACGTGATTAGAGATTAGGTTTTAATAGGGTTCAAAAAAGGGTGGGCTCGGGGCGCAGAGCACTGAGCCCACCCAGTTGTGTGACAATATCGAATGAATATTCGCTATTGTCTTCCTGATTCTCCTCCCAGTCAATCGAGAAGTGTGTCCTGATCCTGAGACCCATCATCTAATTAGCTGAAAGGAGAAGCAATTCTATTGGTTGCCTAGGGGGAGGAGGGGGGAGACGCACAGCGGAAGCCGCCGTGATGCAGAGGAGGAGGAGACGCAGGGGTAGCCGCCGCCCGTCGCACAGAGGAAGCGCTGCCCGCGATCTAGGATGGGGTAAGTGCTGGGCTGGTGAGTGGGGGGGTTGTTAGGGTGACCCGACCAACCGACTGGGGGTGGTGTCTTCTGTGGGTGCATTGTTTGCTGCCCCCCCCCAAAAAAAATATATGATACCCTTAGTACCTGCTTATGCTGCTTACTAATTAATCCAGGACTGTGTAAAAGTGTTATGTGCGATGGAGGTACCCCCTTCGTGACCAGACCAATTTTCAGCTTTCAGCGCTCTCACACTTTGAATGACAATTACTCAGTCATGCAATACTGTACCCAAATGAATTTTTTGTCCTTTTTTTCATACAAATAGAGCTTTCTTTTGGTGGTATTTGATCACCTCTGGGTTTTTTATTTTTTGCGCTATAAATGAAAAAAGACCGCAAATTTTGAAAAAAAACGCATTTTTCTTAGTTTCTGTGATAAAATTTTTCAAATTAGTAATTTTTCTTCATAAATTTTGGCCACAATTTATACTGCTACATATCTTTGGTAAAAATAACCCAAATTAGTGGATATTATTTGGTCTTTCTGAAAGTTAGAGAGTCTACAAGTTATGGTGCAAATCATAAAAATTGATCACATCTGATGCACTGACGGCCTATCTCATTTCTTGTGACCCGAACAAGTCAGGAAAGTACAAATACCCCCCAAATGACCCCTTTTTTGAAAGTAGACATTCCAAGGTATTTAGTAAGATGCATGGTGAGGTTTTTGATGTTGTCATTTTTTCCCACAATTCTTTGCAAAATGAAGATTTTTTTTTTTTTTTTCCCCCCACAAAATTGTCATTGTAATAGGTTATTTCTCTCACATGGCATGTATATACCACAAATGACACCCCAAAATACATTCTGCTACTCCTCCTGAGTATTACGATACCACATGTGTGGGACTTTTTCACAGCCTGGCCACATAGAGAGGCCCAACATGCATGGAGCACCACCAGGTGTTCTAGGAGCATAAATTACACATCTAATTTGTTGACTACCTCTTACACTTTTGAAGGCCCTGGAGCACCAGGACAATGACATGTGACACTGACGTGGCACTGATGACAAATGGCACTGATACGTGGCACTGATGTGGCACTGATGACAGATGGCACTGATACGTGGCACTGACGTGGCACTGATGACAGATGGCACTAATACATGGCACTGATGACAGATGGCACTAATACGTGGCACTGACAGATGGCACTAATACGTGGCACTGACAGATGGCACTAATATGTGGCACTGATGACACATGGCACTAATATGTGGCACTGACGGCATGTGGCGCTGATGACAAATGGCACTGATAATTTGCACTGATGACATGTGGCACTGATGACATGTGGCACTGATGAAAGATGGCACTAATGACAGATGGCACTAATACGTGGCACTGATGACAGATGGCACTAATACGTGGCACTGACGACAGATGGCACTAATATGTGGCACTGATGACACTGATGACAGGTGGCACTGATACGTGGCACTGATGACACTGATGACAGGTGGCACTAATACGTGGCACTGATGACACGTGACACTGATGACAGATGGCACGTGACACTGACAGGTGGCACTGATGACAGGTGGCACTATGTGGCACTGATGACAGATGGCACTATGTGGCACTGATGACAGATGGCACTATGTGGCACTGACAGATGGCACTTATACGTGGCAGTGGGGACAGATGGCAGGGGCAGATGACAGGGCAGATGGCAGGGGCAGATGGCAGGGGCAGATGGCAGGGGCAGATGGCAGGGGCAGATGACAGGGCAGATGACAGGGCAGATGACAGGGCAGATGGCAGGGGCAGATGGCAGGGGCAGATGACAGGGGCAGATGACACCTTTTTTTTTTTTTTTACACTCACCGCCGCAGCGGTTCCGCTCTCCCTCCTCACACGCTGTCTCTGTGTGAGGAGGGAGAGCCGGCGATGAGAGATGATCTCATATGTTTACATATGAGATCCTCTCTCATTGGCACCGCCGATCGCACCGTAAACGGCCGCTGTCATTGGCCGTTTACGGTGATCTGTGACTGGCTGTGTCCGAGGGACACGGCCAGCACAAAACTTCCGCGATGCGCGCTCGCGGGAGCGCGCAATGCGGAAGTAAACAGGAGGACGTCCAGGGACGCCCTCCCGGCAATTGGAGTCCGCGCTGTAGCCGTCTTTCGGCTATAGCGCGGACGCCTAGTGGTTAATATTTCGTCACCCATGCTGAAAAACAACTTTGACGAACAAAACCATTGTGCTGTCCCTGATACAATTAATACAATTGTTCAGGAGATTCCCCGATTGATTGAATAAATTGCAAACGTATGCATGGTCAAGTTTTCAAGTGGTTACAAGTCCAGAAGTTATAAAGCTTGTTTGAGCTGTCAGCAAACCGAATGGGGCAGGGATCTGAAAGAGGAGAGCTCTGACAAGTCCCCCTTCACACAGCACACAGGAGCAGAGCTGAGGCTGTCAATCACAGGCTATGTGCTGAAGATCCCTCCCCTGTCACCTTTTTTCTATTGGTGTCAGGAAAACTTGTCAGAAGTGATTCATGCTGACAGCAGAGCAATGAAACAGCAGACATAAGTTACACTTAGTGCTCTGGATTGAGAAAAGTACACGCTATAGAGGGATATGCTTTGTTTACATTTCATGCCTCAGGTTTACAATCACATTAATTGACACTTCATTTAATTCTATGCACAGCAGTTAGTTGAGTTATATCGCGAAAATGCAACGTTACAAAAAAAAATCTCAGAGCACGCCAAAGAAGCATTAACTGAACTAATAGGGATCCAGGCAAATTGCCTAGTCTATGCAGGGGGACTGTGTCGAGCAACAAGGTTGGTGCGAATGGAACCCCTAATGGTATATTTATCATTGTTTTTTTACCAAGACACTGTGGGGTTGATTTACTAAAACATGAGAGTGTAAAATCTGGTGCACTGTTCATGGTAGCCAATCAGCTTCCAACTTATTCAGCTAAGCTTTGAGGCTTCGGTCACACTAAATCTGACTTTGAAATCGTGCGACTTCACTTAAAGTTGCACAATTTCAAAGCTGCATGTCAGTGGGACTTCAGGTGCAACCTGGAAGACATCTGTGCGACTTCATGCACAAATGTTTATGCAAGCTGCACCCGAACTTGCAAAAATTAGATGGAGTCAGAGTCGCACCAATTTGACCGGGGGGCTGACAATAAAACCTGGAAGCTGATTGGTTTCTAAGCAGAGCTGCAACAGATTTTGCATGCTCTAGTTTTAGAAAATCAATCCCTGTTTTTTTTAAAACATTGTTTCATTTAGGCTGGGTTCACATATATGCGGGTCCAGTTTCCGTGCAGAGTCTGGTACGGTTTACATTCCGAGGTTCAGGTGCGAATTTGACACCTAAATCGCACCTGAAGCGGACTGAAAAACGCACAGGACCTCTTTTCAATTAGCACCGCAACCGGCTCCAATGAAAGCCGTCCTGGTTCACACGTTATGCGATTCAGATGCAGTTCAAAATGCATCCTATTAGCATATACAATAAGTGAACCAAGCCTTCAAAAAAGACAAAACCTGTTAGTGCTAAAGCTGTGTACGTATACTGTAGTTTCAGCACCATGGAAAGCTAATGCCAGGAGAAGAATAAAAAGCAAACTTCCAGTTATTTAACAATCCTCCATCCACTGGTGTTCACCCTGGGTAAGCTCTGGTGTCAGATGAGGTCAGAGCTTACATGGGTCAATGGCATTACTGTCCACATTAGGCATAATAAAAAAATCTGATATAAAAATAGTTTAAACATTTATATACAGTATATAAAAAATAAAATAAAATAGACCTAAAACAATAATAGTAATTATATAAAAATGCTTAGGAATGTAGAATTTAATTTGCATCCAATAATTTCAGCTGATCACTGCAATAGATCATTCAGTAAACTGAAAGCTGTGCCGTTAAAAAAAAAAGTAAAAATGTACAGTAATGAAAGTGCCACATGTACAGTATTACATTTAGTACAGTGGGGTGGATTTAATCTAAAGGCAAATAGACTGTGCACTTTGCAAATGAGCTCTGCTGACTTCTATCATCCAATCATGTGCAAGCAAAAATTATGTTTTTTCATTTTCCTTGCACATGATTGGGTATGTTTTGCAAAGTGAAGGTTTAGCTCATTTACTAAGCTCTGGACTAACTGCAAAGTGCACAGTCTATTTGCCTTTAATAAATCAACCCCAATGTTTCTTATAATGATTGTAAATGCTATTTTTTTAAAAATTACAAACAGGTTTATACATAGCTACTCAAGAGGCCCCGATCCTCCTCTTCTCAGGTTCCCAGCCAGCTCTCCTGGTTCCTTCTCTTCTCTGGTTCTCAGCCAGCACTCCTGGTTCCTTCTCTTCTCTGGTTCCCAGGCAGCACTCCTGCTTCCTCCTCTCCCCGGGTTCCCAGCCAGCACTCCTGGTTCCTCCTCTTTTTGGGTTCCCAGCCAGCACTCCTGGTTCCTTCTCTTCTCTGGTTCCCAGCCATCACTCCTGGTTCCTCCTCTCCCTGGGTTCCCAGCCAGCACTCCTGGTTCCTCCTCTTCTTGGGTTCCCAGCCAGCACTCCTGGTTCCTCCTCTTCTCGGGTTCCCAGCCAGCACTCCTGGTTCCTCCTCTTCTCGGGTTACCAGCCAGCACTCCTGGTTCCTTCTCTTCTCTGGTTCCCAGCCAGCACTTCCTGGTTCCTTCTCTTCTCTGGTTCCCAGCCAGCACTTCTGGTTCCTCCTCTTCTCGAGTTCCCAGCCAGCACTCCTGGTTCCTCCTCTTCTCGGGTTCCCAGCCAGCACTCCTGGTTCCTTCTCTTCTCTGGTTCCCAGCCAGCACTCCTGGTTCCTTCTCTTCTCTGGTTCCCAGCCAGCACTCCTGGTTCCTCCTCTTCTTGGGTTCCCAGCCAGCACTCCTGGTTCCTCCTCTTCTGGGGTTTCCATCCAGCACTCCTGGTTCCTCCTCTTCTCTGGTTCCCAGCCAGCACTCCTGGTTCCTCCTCTTCTCGGGTTCCCAGCCAGCACTCCTGGTTCCTTCTCTTCTCTGGTTCCCAGCCAGCACTCCTGGTTCCTTCTCTTCTCTGGTTGCCAGCCAGCACTCCTGCTTCCTCCTCTTCTCGGGTTCCCAGCCAGCACTCCTGGTTCCTTCTCTTCTCTGGTTCCCAGCCAGCACTCCTGCTTCCTCCTCTTCTCGGGTTCCCAGCCAGCACTCCTGGTTCCTTCTCTTCTCTGGTTCCCAGCCAGCACTCCTGGTTCCTTCTCTTCTCTGGTTCCCAGCCAGCACTCCTGGTTCCTTCTCTTCTCTGGTTCCCAGCCAGCACTTCTGGTTCCTCCTCTTCTTGGGTTCCCAGCCAGCACTACTTGTTCCTCCTCTTATTGGGTTCCCAGCCAGCACTCCTTGTTCCTCCTCTTCTCTGCTTCCTAGCCAGCACTCCTGAACACATTTAACCCTTTGAGGGTTATTAAGTATTATTTGCAAAGTGAAGCTTCACTTCGTTTACTAAGCTCGGGGGCAACTGCACTTGCAAAGTGCACGGTATACAGTGGAACCTTGGTTAACGAGTAATGGGGTTAACAAGCGTTTTGAAAGATGAGCAACTTTTATTTAAAAATTCTCACTCGGTTTGCGAGTGTTGTCTCGCAAATTGAGCAGAATTCAAAGCTAATGGGGTCTGCAGTACCGCATTTGGCCAGAGGTGCGGGGGCGCCGGTGGCACTTGGAACGGTTCAGAGCCGTACGGAGCTGTTCGGAAATACTCAGAATCACTCGGAAATACTCGGAAACACCCGGAAATACTCTGTTCCCGAGTGTTTCCGAGCCTTTCCGAGGCTTTCCAAGTTCAGCCGAGCTGTCCCCGAGCATTTCTGAGGCTCTCTGGCACCCCCCCCCACCTCTGAACACATGCGGTATTGCATACAATAGAAGTCAATGCGGAACTAATTATCTTCGTTTCCATTGACTTCTATGGGGAAACTCACTTTGATATGCGAGTGCTTTGGATTACAAGCATTCTCCTGGAACGGATTATGCTCGTAATCCAAAGTTCCACTGTGTTTGCCTTTAGCAGATCTACCTCAAGGTTGGGAGGTCTAGAGATCTCAGCACTTCTTAAAAATGTCATGATGTAAATGTAGCAAAAACGTAATTCTCTCTGTTTTACTAAAGCTTACAGGAATGGCGCTGAGCATTTTGCAATGTGTTACGTGGCCATAGATATTTGGCTTTGTTTCGTTTTGCTGACATTTAGCTAACAATTCTCTTCTGGGTCTCAGAAAGGTAACAACTTTCTTATTTGGGTCCTCAAATTAAAAAGCTTGGGAATTCTTGATTCAATATATTAATGATGCTATTTTTCAACATTTTTTTCCTCAATTTAGGTCCAGTCACCGAGGGTTGGATTGCCGGGTACTTTGCTGAAGGTTACAGGAGAATTGCTCCTAAAATGTATCCACAGAAGTGTCACATTATGGGACAGACTTTGAGCTGTTGGTAACAGAAGTCGGTGACACACGGGAAGGTCCTCGGAGAGCAGAATTCCCACATCTTTTTTCACTGCATGATTGATGTGCTCGGGGACACAAAAACTGAATGTAGCAGGTGAGTAAATGATTAAAATTTCATGAACCAATCTTGTAAAAAAAAAAAATAAAGACAAGAGATTCTGACATCTGTAGTCAATTATATAATCCGCCACTGTGCAGGATTTCCTATAGTAACACTGGAATGTAATAGGGAATCACCAGTATAGGAAGGTGTCCTGTAGGGCTACAGTGATCTTAGGGATGGGATGGGAATAATCCGATACAGACCTCTACTGAGAAAATATACAGGATGTTAAAATACCAGTTTCCTGGCTGCCATACTACCTTTAGTAACTTCTAAGTCACCGACCCAGAACAAGTAGATTATAAATTCTAATTTTACTCTGATTTTCCTGATCTGCCTGTTTGTTCCTGGTCATTATTTCAAAATACTGAAGCAGTCCATAGATATTAGATGACTAGTTTCACAATGCAGCTAAATACTACTGTAGCACTTTCCCTGCAGGAGCTTCTGGTAGGCTGGGTCCTCCTGCTTTCATGGTAGATGACCCACCAGGTTTTAACGTGAACTGTTAAGGCCCGTACACACGATTGGATTGTTGGCCAACAAATCCATGGAATTATGTCAGAAGGGCATTTGTCTCCAACTTGTCTTGCATACATACGGCCACACAAATGTTGGCCAACAATTATTATTATTATTATTATTATTATTATACAGGATTTATATAGCGCCCACAGTTTACACAGCGATTTACAACATTAGGGCAGACAATACAAGTACAATACAATTCAATACAGGAGGAATCAGAGGGCCCTGCTCGTTAGAGCTTACAATCTAGGAGGGAGGGTCAAGTTATACAAAAGGGTAATAGCTGTGGGGGATGATCTAATGGAGAAAATAGTGCAGTTATTAGATGGAGGCAGGATAGGCTTCTCTGAAGAGGAAAGTTTTCAGGGATAAAAGTGGATAAATTTGGAGACAGTCTGACAGATTGGGGTAGGGAATTCCAGAGGATGGGCGAGGCTCCGGAGAAGTCCCGGAGGCGGATATGGGAGGAGGTGATGAGGGAGCTAGAGAGCAGGAGGTCTTGGGAGGAACGGAGATGGCGATTAGGTTGGTATTTTGAACGTAGTGACGTACTAGACGCACTACGTTGTTTTTCAGCTCTTTAGCGCCACCCTTTGGGCTCCTTCTGCTAATTTCGTGTTAGTAGAAGTTTGGTGAGTGTTGATTCACGCTTTTCTTTTCGGGTTTTTCATGTAGCGCTTTTCAGTTAGTTTCTGAATGGCCGTTCGTCAACCAGACATGTTGCGGAATCGGAGGAGATAACGTGTTATTTATTATTGGCCTTGGAGTTATTGCTTTGACATTATTTTTTGGGTTGAATAATAATGATTTGATTTGGTATATTTTCTATATTTTTGGATGTATAGAGTGCACTTTTTGTTCTGTTGGCAGATAGCATGTCTATTTTTTTTTTTTAATGCACAATAAAAAAAATTTGTAGAATAATACTTGGTTATGTGTTTTACTTCAAATGACAGTTTGGGAGTAGGCAGTTACATTTTATAAAATACAATGTAAAATTAACAAGAGACACCAACATAGTTGTATCTTTGATCTTAAAAACGACGGGATAATGGTGTTGTGGTAACTTGCCCAAAAAAAAAAAAAAAAAAAAGCATAATAATATTATTCTTGATATCCCTAGAAAAAAAAAAGCCTTTGAAAATTAATTTGCAATAACTCCATCAGTATCACCAGCAAAGCAGCTTCATTATTATCCCATTAAAGAAGAAGAGAATTGTGCGCTGCATTTGGAGATTTCATAATTTGCCACGTCACGAATGTTAATTCTCCATTACAAACGCTAGTTTACAAGACCGACCGCTTATGGCTCGTCCTTGCTTCCGAGCATGCGTGTTTGTACTTTGGACTTTTGTCCGGCGGACTTGTGTACACATGATCGGACAATCCGACAACACACATTTGTTGGCGGAAAATTTGAGAACCTGCTAGCAAACATTTGTTGGCGGAAAGTCCAACAACAATTGTCTGAAGGAGCATACACACGGTCGGACTTACCGCCAACAACCTCACATCCAACATTTCCCGTCGGAAAGTCCCATCGTGTGTACGCGGCTTAAGACAGGACAACTCGGGTTGCTGCAGGCTGGTTGGTAAGTGAGCTGGGAATTTTTCTTTGGTGTTTGTTGACAACATCGCCCTTCCATGTGCTCTTTGCTGTTAAGGCCAGTTATAGGTTGGGGTGGTTGCCATTTGTTTGTAGTGTTGGTGAATTGGTGAGGGGATGCACTGGATACCTTTGCTGCCATTGTACTATTGCTGGGTGTCCAGTTCCTGTACCTTTAAGAAGGAGTGGGCTCCATTATTATATACAGTATGTGCTCCAACTTTGGAGGCTCTCAAAATTTAGAGTTAGTACTGCAGTACACTAGGGTATGTAACATACCCAGATAGCAAGCAATTGTGCTGCAAGTTTGAAATGACTTGCCAAGCTATTGCTAGACTTTCCAGGCTTCACAAGTTTGTTGCACAATTGCAGCAAGTCCACGTTGCATGGCTCCAGATCAACCTTCTTTCAAACATTCAAACGTGCGGCAAGTTCTGGTTCAGTTATGCTGTGCAATAGTCATCCCACCACAGGGGTCACTGTAGTCTTCCCGCTGGTGTCCATGGGAGACATTCAAGTCTTGGGGACACTCTGGGGTTGCATTGCTAAAGGCAACTAGACTGTGCCCTTTACAAAGTGCGGTTTCTCTCTGCAAGTGCAAATGCTCCAGAGCTTAGTAAATGAGGTAAAGCTTTACTTTGCAAAAAATACCCAATCAGATGCGAGGAAAATAACAAAACAGCATTTTTGCTTGCACATGATTGGATGATGGAAGTCAGCAGAGCTTCTGCCCATTTACTAGGCTCTGGAGCAAATGCGCTTGCAGAGTGCAACTGCACTTTGCAAAGTGCACAGTCAATTTGCATTTAGTAAATCAACCCCTGGGTGTACAGGCCAAATGGAGAAGGATCTCAGTGACTGTTGCTCTTGTTAACCCCTGCTGCACAGAGTATATGGCTTGCCTGGCCTGGGACACGGCTAAAGGTGCCCCAGTGATGTCCACTTTATGTCCTTTTACTCAACGGAGTGGATTAAGAAGCTGCTTTTAAGGGTGTCCTCATTCTACAGCTCCCTGAACCCCATCCAAGTTAGTCTGCAGTAACCTTTTAAAAAGTCAGATTGTTTTATGAGCCTGAGGAATGAAAGTTACTATTTGCCTGGCTGCTGCTCCACTACCCTGTTTCCCTGAAAATAAGACCTAGCGTGATTGTCGGTGATGGCTACAACATAAGCCCTACCCCCAAAATAAGCCCTACCCTGTTTCCCCGAAAATAAGCCCTACCCTGAAAATAAGACCTACAAGGACTTTTACTAGGGCTTATTTGGGGGGTAGGGCTTATATTGCAGCCATCACTGACAATCACGCTAGGTCTTATTTTCGGGGAAACAGGGTAGTAGGAAAAGAACTTTGGACACAAAACAGTGGCCTTTGTGTGGGTAGCGCTACAATGCACTGCAATTTAATATAATTATGCCAAAAAACTGAAATGCAGTGTACACAACTCACAGACGCAACTGTACAGTAGATAAGAGCAACCATTAGAAAAGGTGGGGCTTAACTAATATAAATATCTGTACTTTTCCACACTGCATATATTTTTTTGTTTTACAGGTGATACTCGAAAAATTAGAATATCGTGCAAAATTTCATTTATTTCACTAATGCAACTTAAAAGGTGAAACTAATATATATGATAGACTCATTACATGCAAAGCAAGATAGTTCAAGCCGTGATTTGTCATAATTGTGATGATTATGGATAACAGCTCATGAAAACCCCAAATCCACAATCTCAGAAAATTAGAATATTGTGAAAAGGTGCAATATTCTAGGCTCAAAGTGTCCCACTCCAATCAGCTAATTAAGCCATAACACCTGCAAAAAGGGTTCCTGAGCCTTTAAATGGTCTCTCAGTCGGGTTCAGTAGGAATGACAATCATGGGAAAGACTGCTGACCTGACAGTTGTGCAGAAAACCATCTTTGACAGCCTCCATAAGGAGGGAAAGCCTAGAAAGTTAATTGCAAAAGAAGTTGGATGTTTCCAAAGTGCTGTATCAAAGCACATTAATAGAAAGTTATGTGGAAGGGAAAAGTGTGGAAGAAAAAAGTGTACAAGCAGCAGGGATGACCACAGCCTGGAGAGGATTGTCAGGAAAAGGCCAAAGTGTTGGGGACTTTCACAAGGAGTGGACTGAGTCTGGAGTCAGTGCATCGAGAACCACCACACACAGACGGATCCTGGACATGGGCTTCAAATGTCATATTCCTCTTGTCAAGCCACTCCTGAACAACAAACAATGTCAGAAGCGTCTTACCTGGGCTAAAGAAAAACAGACATGGTCTGTGGGTCAGTGGTCCAAAGTCCTCTTTTCTGATGAGAGCAAATTTTGCATCTCATTTGGAAACCAAGGACCCAGAATATGGAGGAAGAATGGAAAGGCACACACTGCAAGATGCTTGAAGTCTAGTGTCAAGTTTCCACAGTCTGTGTTGATTGGGGAGAAATGTCATCTGCTGGTGTTGGTCCACTGTGCTTCATTAAGTCCAGTCAACGCAGCCGTCTTCCAGGAGATTTCGGAGCACTTCATGCTTCCTTCCGCAGACGAGCTCTATGGAGATGCTGACTTCATTTTCCAGCAGGACTTGGCATCTGCCCACACTGCCAAAAGCACCAAAACCTGGTTCAATGACCGTGGGATTACTGTGCTTGATTGGACAGCAAACTCGCCTGACCTGAACCCCCTAGAAAATCTTGGCATTGCCAAGAGAAAGATGAGAGACATGAGACCGAACAATTCAGAAGAGCTGAAGGCCGCTATTGAAGCATCCTGGTCTTCCATAACACCTCAGCAGTGCCACAGGCTGATAGCTTCCATGCAACGCCACATTGAGGCAGTAATTGCTGCAAAAGGGGCCCAAACCAAGTACTGAGTACATATGCATGCTTATACTTTTTTATGCTTTTCAGAGGTCCAATATTGTTCTGTGTACAATCCTTGTTTTATTGATTGCATGTAATATTCTAATTTTCTGAGATTGTGGATTTGGGGTTTTCATGAGCTGTAAGCCATAATCATCACAATTATGACAAATCACGGCTTGAACTATCTTGCTTTGCATGTAATGAGTCTATCTCATATATTAGTTTCACCTTTTAACCACTTGAGCCCCGGACCATTATGCTGCCTAAGGACCAGAGGTCTTTTTCCAATTTGGCACTGCGTCGCTTTAACTGCTAATTGCGCAGTCATGCAATGCTGTACCCAAACGAAATTTGCGTACTTTTTTTCCCACAAATAGAGCTTTCTTTTGATGGTATTTGATCACCTCTGCGGTTTTTATTTTTTGCGCTATAAACGGAAAAAGACCGAAAATTTTGAAAAAAAATTATATTTTCTACTTTTTGTTATAAAAAAAATCCAATAAACTCAATTTTAGTCATACATTTAGGCCAAAATGTATTTGGCCACATGTCTTTGGTAAAAAAAATGTCAATAAGCGTATATTTATTGGTTTGCGCAAAAGTTATAGCGTCTACAAACTAGGGTACATTTTCTGTAATTTACACAGCTTTTAGTTAATGACTGCCTATGTCATTTCTTGAGGTGCTAAAATGGAAGGGCAGTACAAAACCCCCCCAAATGACCCCATTTTGGAAATTAGACACCCCAAGGAAATTGCTGAGAGGCATGTTGAACCCATTGAATATTTTTTTTTTTGTCCCAAGTGATTGAATAATGACAAAAGTATATATATATATATTTACAAAAAGTTGTCACTAAATGATATATTGCTCACACAGGCCATGAGCATATGTGGAATTGCACCCCAAAATACATTCTGCTGCTTCTCCTGAGTATGGGGATACCACATGTGTGGGACTTTTTGGGAGCCTAGCCGCGTACGGGGCCCCGAAAACCAATCACCGCCTTCAGGATTTCTAAGGGTGTAAATTTATGATTTCACTCTTCACTGCCTATCACAGTTTCGGAGGCCATGGAATGCCCAGGTGGCACAAAACCCCCCCAAATGACCCCATTTTGGAAAGTAGACACCCCAAGCTATTTGCTGAGAGGCATATTGAGTCCATGGAATATTTTATATTTTGACACAAGTTGCTGGAAAGTGACACATTTTTTTTTTGCACAAAGTTGTCACTAAATGATATATTGCTCACACAGGCCATGGGCATATGTGGAATTGCACCTCAAAATACATTTAGCTGCTTCTCCTGAGTATGGGGATACCACATGTGTGGGACTTTTTGGGAGCCTAGCCGTGCACGGGACCCCAAAAACCAATCACCGCCTTCAGGATTTCTAAGGGTGAAAATTTTTGATTTCACTCTTCACTGCCTATCACAGTTTCGGAGGCCATGGAATGCCCAGGTGGACAAAACCCCCCCAAATGACCCCATTTTGGAAAGTAGACACCCCAAGCTATTTGCTGAGAGGCATGGTGAGTATTTTGCAGCTCTCATTTGTTTTTGAAAATGAAGAAAGACAAGAAAAAACATTTTTTTTTTCTTTTTTCAATTTTCAAAACTTTGTGACAAAAAGTGAGGTCTGCAAAATACTCACTATACCGCTCAGCAAATAGCTTTGGGTGTCTACTTTCCAAAATGGGGTCATTTGGGGGGGGTTTGTGCCACCTGGGCATTCCATGGCCTCCGATAGGCAGTGAAGAGTGAAATCAAAAATTCACGCCCTTAGAAAGCCTGAAGGCGGTGCTTGGTTTTCGGGGTCCCGTGCGCGGCTAGGCTCCCAAAAAGTCCCACACATGTGGTATCCCCGTACTCAGGAGAAGCAGCAGAATGTATTTTGGGGTGTAATTTCACATATTCCCATGGCATGTTTGAGCAATATATCATTTAGTGACAAGTTTGTGCAAAAAAAAAAAAATTTGTCTCTTTCTCGCAACTTGTGTTGCAATATAAAATATTCCATGGACTCGACATGCCTCTCAGCAAATAGCTTGGGGTGTCTACTTTCCAAAATGGGGTCATTTGGGGGGGTTTTGAACTATCCTGGCATTTTATGCACAACATTTAGAAGCTTATGTCACACATCACCCACTCTTCTAACCACTTGAAGACAAAGCCCTTTCTGACACTTTTTGTTTACATGAAAAAGTTATTTTTTTTTGCAAGAAAATTACTTTGAACCCCCAAACATTATATATTTTTTTAAAGCAAATGCCCTACAGAATAAAATGGTGGGTGTTTCATTTTTTTTTTTTCACACAGTATTTGCGCAGCGATTTTTCAAACGCATTTTTTGGGGAAAAAACACACTTTTTTAAATTTTAATGCACTAAAACACACTATATTGCCCAAATGTTTGATGAAATAAAAAAGATGATCCTAGGCCGAGTACATGGAAACCAAACATGACATGCTTTAAAATTGCGCACAAACGTGCAGTGGCAACAAAATAAATACATTTTTAAAAGCCTTTAAAAGCCTTTACAGGTTACCACTTTAGATTTACAGAGGGAGTCTACTGCAAAAATTACTGCCCTCGATCTGACCTTCACGGTGATACCTCACATGCATGGTGCAATTGCTGTTTACGTTTGACGACAGACCGCCGCTTGCGTTCGCCTTAGTGCGAGAGCAGGGGGCGACAGGGGTGCTTTATTTTTTTTTTTTCTTTATTATTTTTTTGCTTTTTTATCTTATTTTTAAACTGTTCCTTTCATTTATTTTTTTTTAATCATTTTTATTGTTATCTCAGGGAATGTAAATATCCCCTATGACAGCAATAGGTAGTGACAGGTACTCTTTTTTGAAAAAATTGGGGTCTATTAGACCCTAGATCTCTCCTCTGCCCTCAAAGCATCTGACCACACCAAGATCGGTGTGATAAAATGCTCCCCCAATTTCCCAATGGCGCTATTTACATCCGGCGAAATCTAAGTCATAAAATGCTCGTAGCTTCCAGTTTCTTAGGCCATAGAGATGTTTGGAGCCACTCTGGTCTCTGATCAGCTCTATGGTCAGCTGGCTGAATCACCGGTTGCATTCTCAGGTTCCCTGTTGAGACTGGGGGGCATTCCCTCCCACGGCTTGTAAAAGCAGTCTAGAGGCTAATTAGCCGCTAGGATTGCTTTTACATGAAAGCCGACCGCTGGCTGAAAAGAATGATACCAAGATGATACCTAAACCTGCAGGCATCATTCTGGTATAACCACTCAAAGTCCTGAATGGCGTACCTGAAGACAAAAAATTGGTTAACAATAAAGCACAGTAAACGGTAAAGTATAAAAAATTGCATACCTGAAAAGCAAACATGATAAAACATAATAACAATAAAACATTGCAGAATAGAATACAGTAAAAAAGAGCAGAACAATAGAGAGAGAATAGAGAGAGAGAGAACAATAAAACGACAACTATTTTTTTTTATTTTATATATTTTTTTATTTTTTTTACACTTTTTTTGTAACTAACTTTTATAACTGTAACCGGTTCCAGGTTCGGGTCTCTCAAAATGCGATGGCATCTTGGGAGACCCTGTGAAAGTGTGCCTAGTCTGTGCAATGCTGTACCCTACGCTAATACTCAACTAGTGCATGGTAGCGTTCAAAACATTCACCAATGCAAAGACCAGGATTGTCAGGACAGGAGGGACAATAATAACGGGTGTCACGCCTATATCCGCGCTTGCTGCAGACACGACATCTTTTTTGGGGGGTTCGCTGGGTAGGGGTACTCGGGAGGACATAAAGAAAATGCCTCTCATGCATCCGACTGCACTTGGTTGGGGATGTGAATGGGGGAAGTACGGGCGCTGCAGAAGCGGTGGGTTCCCAATTAGGATTGGCGAATGCAGCAGGAAGGGCATTATGGGCACGACGGGCCTGTTTGTCTTCTTCTTGGTGGCAGCGGGACACTACTTGTGCTTGCCACCTCACTAGCTTGAACTGCACTTATGGGACTCGCCACGTCACCAAGTGTTACTGCAGTGCTGGTTTGACTACGACCGGGGTGTACTAGGCTGCTGGTGCTTGCCAGTTCACCAAAACGCTACAAAAAAAACTGTTAGCGATCGCAGGGATCAGGCCTGACTCTGCGAAAGCTGCAGTTATGTGTTTAGTGTTTTGTAAGTGACAGTGATCGATCGATACTGCACTTGGGTGGGCTGGGCTGGGCCGGGCGGAGGGGCAAAACGCAGGTGCTAGCAGGTATCTGGACTGATCCCGCTAATACTGCGTTTTTGGGAACCCTAAACTGCTGGGGACGCTAGTATAGATCTGATCGGATCAGATATTGATCCGTTCAGATACTACACCACTAAGAGAGGTGTACGCTGCGTGCGTGGGTGTTAGCGGTACTGGCGCTAACCTGACGCTGCCTGGGGCTGGTGCTTGCCAGTTCACCAAAATGCTACCAAAAAAACTGTTAGCGATCGCAGGGATCAGGCCTGACTCTGCGAACGCTGCAGTTATGCATTTAGTGTTTTGTAGGTGTCAGTGATCGATCGATACTACACTTGAGTGGGCTGGGCCGGGCCGGGCGGAGGGGCAAAACGCAGGTGCTAGCAGGTATCTGGGCTGATCCCACTAACACTGCGTTTTTGGGAACCCTAAACTGCTGGGGACGCTAGTATAGATCTGATCGGATCAGATATTGATCCGATCAGATACTATACCACTAAGGGAGGCGTATGCTGCGTGCGTGGGTGTTAGCGGTACTGGCGCTAATCTGACGCTGCCTGGGGTGACGCATATCACCGCCGGGCGATCAGGGGGCTAAACCTTTATTCGGTAATAAACGGCGGGTGTCCTGACACTATAAAAAATAAATGAACTAACCAGCGTCACCTGTAACGGTTATACGGTGATCACTGGTGAAAGGGTTAACTAGGGGGCCATCAAGAGGTTAAAACATTTATTAGGTAGTATATGGGGGTCCCTGACGCTATAAAACGCTGACGGCGAACCTAAATATTTACGTCCCTAACTAGCGTCACCAGCGACACTAATACAGCGATCAGAAAAATGATCGCTTAGTGACACTGGTGACGGGGGGTGATCAAGGGGTTAAAATTTTATTGGGGGGTTTAGGGGGGTATCCTAGACCTACAGGGGGCTAACCCTAACTGTCCCAACACTGTAACTGTCACAAACTGACACCAATGCAGTAATCAGAAAAAAAAAAAACTGCTTGGTGTCAGTTTGTGACGGGGGGAAAGGGGTGATCGGGGGGCGATCGGGGGGGGGGGGGATCAGGGTGTTTTGTGTGCCTGGCATGTTCTACTGTGTGTGTGTGTGTTGTGCACTCACATAGATGTCTTCTCTCCTCGTCGCCGGAACGGAAAATACCGAGCCGAGGAGAGATGACATCACTTCCTTTGCTGCTGTTTAGCATACAGCAGCAAAGGAAGATTCTCATTGGCCGGCGGCTATCGCGAGGGGGGGCCACGAACGGATGGCCTCCCCCTCACCTCCGATCGCCGGGGGACAAAACAGGACCGCCTCAGGCACCGGGGGGGTCCGATCGGACCCCCCACCCGTGGGAGGCAAATCACGTATATGTACGTGATTTTGCCTGCCCGTGCCGCCTTGCCGAAGTACATTGGCGTGAGGCAGTCCTTAAGTGGTTAAACCGGAGGTCCACCCTTTTTTTACTTACAAGAAATGGCTGTTGCTAGGCAGATCGTCCTAATCTGCCACTTCCTACACCGCGGTGATCTTCATTCTTCTCCTTCTCGCGTTGTCTTATGGGGAATGGGGCGCGCTGTGTTCTGGGAACTGCGCGTGTCCCAGAACACAGCCGGCCATTCACAAAGCGCATGCGCAGTAAGAAAGGGCAGTAAAGCCGCAAGGCTCCACTGCCTGTTTCCCTTAGTTCGAATGGCGGCGCCGGGACCCGATACAATGGATGAATCGGCCTCGGGCCACCGACATCGCGAGCACCCTGGACAGGTAAGTGTGCTTATTAAAAGTCAGCAGCTACAGTGTTTGTAGCTGCTGACTTTTAATTTTTTTTTTTTTCAGCTGGTCCTCCGCTTTAAGTTGCATTAGTGAAACAAATTTACTTTTGCACGATATTCAAATTTTTTGAGTATCACCTGTATATGTTTTTTTCGTTTTTAAAACAATGTTTTATATCTGTTTGTGTAATATGTATTTTTTTTTTATTTCATTTAATTTTACAAAAAAAGACAGGATTCATAGTAGAAAAAACCTTTATCGGTAACATTTTTTGTTGTCTGAATGGGGACCTAATTGAAATTTAGAACAATAATATTAAAGAGGAAAGTGTTTGTTTTTTTTAAACCACCCCCTATCCATACCTATTATTGTCCTTAATACATGCTCCAATGTTCAGTAAATCCAGCAATGTCTTACTGCGATCTGCTGCTCAGGTGCCACAGCTCAGATTCCATGCCACTGTCTTCTATCCTGATATCATGGTATCCAACAGCCTCTTCCAGGGTCAGGTAGCCAGCCCCCAATGACACGTGCCAGCTTTGCTCACCGGACACAGTGAGTCGTTGCTCTTGCAGTCTCCTGGGATAAGTATCTCAGGGGCTGATGGAGCAGCCTGAGGACATGTGATCCTCAACTAGGCAAGAATGAACATAGGGGGAAAAGGAGGGGGTGAGCCAGACAAAAAAAATAATTAAAAAAGTAAACAAAATAAAAAAAAATTGGTGATTTCAATTGGGAGGGAGGGAGTGCACGGAGCTAAAATGGATCTGAGGAGTGAAGATCTAAAGTGGGCCTACCCTCAGAGATAAATTGTATTGCTAAATGTGTGTATGCAAAGTAATATATAACACCTCCCGGTATTCATTGCCTCTCACAAAGACCACACTGCTCCCCCTGATGATGCCTTGATTTGCCTTTCTCTCCAGAAGGACTAAGCCATCTTTGTTCAGCCATCATCCAGGATCAGCATCTGCTTGATAGACTAATGCCCCGTACACACGGTCGGACTTTGTTCGGACATTCCGACAACAAAATCCTAGGATTTTTTCCGACGGATGTTGGCTCAAACTTGTCTTGCATACACACGGTCACACAAAGTTGTCGGAAAATCCGATCATTCTGAACGCGGTGACGTAAAACACGTATGTCGGGACTATAAACGGGGCAGTGGCCAATAGCTTTCATCTCTTTATTTATTCTGAGCATGCGTGGCACTTTGTGCGTCGGATTTGTGTACACACGATCAGAATTTCTGACAACGGATTTTGTTGTCGGAAAATTTTATATCCTGCTCTCAAACTTTGTGTGTCGGAAAATCCGATGGAAAATGTGTGATGGAGCCCACACACGGTCGGAATTTATGACAACAAGGTCCTATCACACATTTTCCGTCGGAAAATCCGACCGTGTGTACGGGGCATAAGATGCGGCTGACATGACACAATCATATAAAATCTGGTGCCTAGGCAGTTCTTGGATGTGTTCACAAATTCCTGCTGCAGTCTCTTCTGGTGACTAGAGATGAGGTGAACACACCTTGGTTCGCTTCAAGCAGCATTTGGTGAGCAACATTAGCATGCCGAATCTGAACCCTTTGAAGTCAATGAAGGCTTCTCTGGGGGGACATATACCAAAGCAAAAATATTTTTTTTTAAATTCTGCCACCAAGATTCCAGTGACATCAGTGGTCGGTGACATCAAATATGGTCCATGACGTCAACTGGGAGACCCCACACCTTTATTCATATTAGCTGTCATCCGCCAGAGCAGTCATTGGGGTAAAATCATGTTGGTGGACGGTGAGATGTTTTATCTTTTTTTTTTTTTTTTACTTTACTACATTCCTCTTACTCATTTACATGGGGGTAGCATCTGGGGGCCTCCTTATTGTTAAAGAGAGCTTTTAGATTCTGATACACCCCCACTACCCACCCTGCAGATCCCCAAAACCAGGGTTTGGGGTGAAGAGGGCCTTGATCCCCATGACTAAGCTCCGGGGGTGGAGTGTTGGGGATCTTAGTTGGAGACCGGGCTGAGGTTGCCACTCTATTCACACTGCACACCCAGACTGCATACCTGGTAATAAGGATATTCCAGCGGTGATTTAAGCACAAGGACCCGTACCCCCTCTTTTCGTTTGTGCTGCTCCTTGTGGACTCCGCTGGCCTGCCATGCACGATGTGTATATGATGTGATGCTGTTATTCATCCAAACATACTGAAGCAATTTTACATATGCTTCAACATCCTACGTTGCATACCTATACCTATATATTATTCTATCCTGCAAAGAGGCAATCTTAAACTGGCGTTATGGAGATCGGAACTGGAAGTATCACCTGTTAAATCACCATTTGGCACTGGTCTTAGATACGACTACAGCTGCGTGCACTAATCATACAATGTATCTTCACAGGAAACCCCTGAAGAAGGAATTATACTTATAATATTCCGAAACATGTTGGGTCTTTAATATATCATGCCTGTATGTGTTTCTGTTATTAGAACCCGCAGTAACATGATGTTAGTGAAAGATCTGTATGAGGTTTTCATTGTTTTTAATCTAATATTCTGTGCAATTTTTGAATAAAGTATATATTTTTTTTACTATTTACTAGTTACTTCATACCAGTCATATACCTATTCAATATATTTACCTATTTTTTCCCGATTGTGGCTTGGGGTTAAATTTCAGTACCATTAGTGTTAACCCTTAGCCACACTCGGGATTGTATTGCAGGATCCTGGTGTGGTATACTTACCTTGTCCCCAGGATCCTGCGATGTCCCCCCGCTGTGTCCTCCGCCCGAAGCCTCTGTGTGCCGGGCTCCATTCCCTGCAAGCATCGCGACGCATGGGGGCGGAGCCTGGCAGCAAATTAAAAAAATGTAAAAATCATAAAACATACAGTACACTGTAATCTTACAGATTACAGTACTGTATGAAATTATTTCACATCCCTTTTGTCCCTAGTGCTTTGTCCAGTGCCCTGCATGCAGTTTTATATTATATATACTGTTCTTTCTGCCTGGAAAGTGGAGATTGTCCATAGCAACCAAAAAGTGTCCCTTTACATCAAAAGTGGTTTTAGACCAGCTAGAAAACAGCGATAGTAAATTAGAACACTTGCAGAATTGAGCGATAGTGAATCGTGGGGAAATTCATTTTATTATTATTATATTATTATTTTTTATAATTATTTATATTTATTTATTATATTATAATTTATGATTTTGTGTTTCAAACTTTATCATCCCCGGATATCTACTAGACTCTGGTTTGGACAGATTTAAGTGTGTTATTGCTAAGAATTACAGGCCTACAATATAAAACGCCAAGTTTCTATGCAAAATAATTGTACCGCTTTGAGACGCAAAAATCTGACATAATCATACCGCCAGGGAGGCTACATAAAATACTTTTGCCATGTGACGTGTCAGCAATTTATTAATGCAGGCATGTGAAGCTCCACTTGAAGTATGTCCATGAAAGGTATACTTGTCTATGGCAGGCATCAGCTATACCTGACACAGGGATTTACTCATTGCTGTGACAGATTAAAACTTCTCAAATCTCACAGATGACTACCATTTGGGGCAACCTGCTGCTGTTTGTGGACTAAAAACCCACACTTCTGTTTAGACAACACACACAGGTTAAGCAGGTTGAAAAAGGCTTGACCCAAGCCTGTCCTCAGGCAAAAATAGGCAGAAACCCAATGACTGCCCAGCGTTGATCACCTTGAAAACAAACAGGAAGGAACTGATTTAGAACTAAATCCTTTTGCATGATCTGGAGAGAAACAAATTGTCTGTCTCTCCAGAGGGAAAAGAAGAAAAAAAAAAGTTTAAATCCTTAGAAAAGGCAGCAGTGTGCCATGCAATTAGCAACATGTCATCTATTCACTGCTAAGGAGACACCTAATTGGTAATAAGGTGACTCACAAATACTGAACACCTTTTCAAGTTTTTTTGCATGCCCCCCCCCCCCCCCCCCCCCCCTCTCTCCTTCACCATTTCTGATTGTGTAACAAGCTCCTTTGTCTATGATGTACAGTGGTCCTGGAAGAGAAATGCATGAAATCAAAAAAAGAACAAGAAGAAATAAACTGGTACCTGTGAAGAATTGCCTTGTGAAGGTGTGTGAACCGCGGGTCACGCGGAGTTTGCTAATGAGAAGTTTGGCATTTCAACTTGATGAGGACTGAACGCAAGCCGTTTACATGGTGCACTTTGCTTCTTCGCCCCGGTCCGCGAGCCGTGCAAGTGTAATTTTTTTTTTTTTTTACCTTTTTAACACTGAGAATGAAATGCATTCAAATGATCAACATGACTTTTTGATAAACTTTTTTTTAAAGGTTGACTCCACTTTTTGATTTAGACTTGATATTTCGATGAATGACTAAACTTTTTAATTGATAAACATATATGTAAATGTTTGCCTCCCTGTGTTGAACTTGAGCTATTTCATTTTGTAATAAAGTAAATGTATATCTTTTGATGTTAATAATGTTATCGTTATTCGGACCAAATCCCACTTCTGCACTGCGGTAAGGCAAACATTGCGAGGAATGGTATCCCAGCGCACCTTCCCCGCTGCAGCTAAGTTGTAGCATGCTGCAACATATGGCAGTGTGTTGTGTTCCAAAAAAGGGTCATGTCCAATTTTGGATGTGTTGCCAACCTATTGAAAATACTGTATTTATCAGCGTATAACACGCACATTCATTTTAAGAGAGAAGTTTCAGGAAAAAAAATTACATTTTAAATAAGCAACTTTGAAGCAAAATAAGGGTCAGTGCTCATCTGCAGCCTCACTATTGCCATCAATGCAGCCTGATCAATGCACATCTGCAGCCTCACAAGTGCCATCAATGCAGCCTCATCAGTCCACCTCAATGCAGCCTCACAAGTGCCATCAATGCGGCCTCATCAGTCCACCTCAATGCAGCCTCAGAAGTGCCATCAATGCAGCCTCATCAGTCCACCTCAATGCAGCCTCAGAAGTGCCATCAATGCAGCCTCATCAGTCCACCTCAATGCAGCCTCAGAAGTGCCATCAATGCAGCCTCATCAATCCACCTCAATGCAGCCTCAGAAGTGCCATCAATGCAGCCTCATCAGTCCACTTCAATGCAGCTTCAGAAGTGCCATCAATGAAGCCTCATCAGTCCACCTCAATGCAGCCTCACAAGTGCCATCAATGCAGCCTCATCAGTCCACATCAATGCAGCGTCACCATTGCTATCAATGCAGCAGCCTCACCATTGCCATCAATGCAGCAGCCTCACCAATGCCATCAGTGCAGCAGCCTCACCAATGCCATCAGTGCAGCCTGATCGATGCCCATCTGCAGCCTAGAGGGGACAGGGAAGGGGGCGGGACGAGCGCCGACAGATTACATACAGTGAGAAGGCATTGTTCCAAAACCATCTGCCATGTATTTTTGAAATAGTCTTTTTAGTAGAGAAAGCCAATGCTGTTTAAATTGACCCTTTATGTAAACAATATGAAAGCATGGATCCATCCTGCCTTGTATCACCGGTTCAGACTGGTGGTGGTGGTGTGATGGTGTGGGCAGTAGTGTATTTAGGTTTTGTGCTGCCCTAGGCCTGACTAAACTTGTGCACACCCTAATTTAACTATGACCCACCCCTTCCTGTCAAGGCCACACCCCTTGCTGTTTAAGACCCGCCCTGAAATTTTCGAGTGGGGACACTAGTTCTGAGGGCCTGGGGGGAGGGGCAATGGATTCCCTTAATTTGCATAGATTTCCTCTCACTTGCTTTTTGGCTGTGGGGAAGGAAGTGAAGGGAAATCTCTGCAATGGGACAGGGATAGTAGAAAATAAACTGACAGGGGCTATAACCCTCCCTTACTCTTTCCAAAATGAAAAAAAAAAGTGTTGCCTATAGTTCTACTTTAAGCACAAATTTCTGATAATTTTATGGAGAGGACTAAGAAGATATAACCATGCCAATGGTGCAGCAGAAAACATATAGCACAGTGAGGAAGATTTGTGGTCCAGGATGATAGGAGAGTCAAAATTAGAAGTGGCGCAACACCCCCCCCCCCATAGTTGCGGAATGCCGACCGCCCGCATACCGGAAACAGTGTGGCCGCTTTACGGGGGCACTAGACTTTTTTGCCTCTCAGCCCAGTCCGCCCCATAAGACTGGCGCTACACTAACAGCGCAAGCCCACGAGGACTCTTTCCGTGCTGCCCCCCTACAAAGTGCTGCCCTAGGCCTGGGCCTTGTCGGCCTAGGCCAGGATACAGCGTTGGGTGTGGGGGATATTTTCTTGGCACACTTTGGGCCCCTTAGTACCAATTGAGTATCGTTTACAATCCTTGGCCTACCTGAGTATTGTTGCTGACCATGTCCATCCCTTTATGACTACAGTGTACCCATCTTCTGATGGCTCCTTCCAGCAGGATAATGCACCATGTCACAAAGATCAAATCATCTCACCACTGGTTTCTTGAACATGACAATGAGGTCCCTGTACTCCAATGGCCTCCACAGTCACCAGATCTCAATCCAATAAAGCACCTTTGGGTTGTGGTGAAACGGTAGATTGGCATCATGGATGTGCAGCCAACAAGTCAAGTGTGATGCTATCATGTCTATATGAACCAAAATCTCTGAGGAATGTTTCCAACACCTTGTTGAATCTATGCCATGAAGAATTAAGACAGTTCTGAAGGCAAAAGTGGGTCCAACCCGGTACTAGCAAGGTGTACCTAATAAAGTGGCCAGTGAGTGTATATCTGTGTTTATATTTATATGACAAGGTTTCTATTAGGTTGCCTTGATCTGTTTTTGTAATAAAAAGCTGGTTGAAGTTGCTACAAAATTGCCCATGTGTATGGTTAGATAAGACTTGTGGTAGGGACATTGGACTAGAAAGGACAAACATTATTGGCATTTTGGGTTGAGCAGAGTCATTTTGGTGAAATTGAGATTGCCGTTACAGATTATTCTAAATTGTGCCAAAGTCTAATTCTCCATTTCACTCAATGATTTGCTTAGGCAAAACATGCCTGGGAAAAAAAAAGTTTAACTAATTTTAAAAGTTGTATTTTCTTGGGGGGGGTCTTCTTTTTTAATGAGAAAAAACAATACCCTCTGGGTGATCAATCTACACGGCAGGGATTTTAGAAAACTTTATAGCAGATTCCTACTTGTTGTTGCTCTGAAGAAACAGCCTGTTTGTTTTACCATGTCCTGTGCAAACTGATTTTGAATGGGAGGGTCTGGTTCATTATAATCACCTGGTGCACTCTCAGAGTTCTGATGAGAAAAGTCGCAGGGTCTGTATTCCCTTTATAAATGTTTAACCCTTGGGTAGTATCCCACCAAATCTGAAATTTATATTGCAGATGGTACTTAAAGGGGTTTTAAAGTCTAAATGTTTTTTACCTTAATGCATTCCTTGTATTAAGTCAAAAAATGTTTAGGTGTCAGCATCGACCCCTCAGCCCCCCTTTACTTACCTGAGACCACATTCTCAGCGCCGAGCACGTCTGCAGATCTTTTCTCCCCTCACTTCCGGGTCTCGCTGGCTATAATATATTTTTTTATATAACTCATCATAATAATTTTTTTTTTTTTCTATATGACTCATCACTATACATGCAGACACTTTGGGTATATTTATATATTACCTTAAATGTATCACTTAAATTCACACAAACCTTTACTCATTTGTTACCAGATACCCCTGTCTGTTGACTCACACATCAGCACTTTTGTTTATGGAGACCATCCCAGGCACCTTAACATCATCCCAAGCTGGTTATGTACAACACGCCGCCTCAGCTCCCGTGATGTGGTTTATGTCCCTGGTTCACGTGTCTCGCTCGCCCCATATCGCACTCACGGCCGGGGTTGGTGAGTGTGCTTGTTTAATACTATCTTTATCCCCCTCTATTAGAGTGTGGTTTATCTTGTTTGTATAATTCACAGGAATCTGTCGCATGTGCTCCTGACGAGTGGAGATGCATCCACGAAACGCGTAGAGCTACCTGATACACACAATAAGCCCTGATGATCTCATTATTATGAACCTAGTACCCTTAGAATTATACCATGCGAACACAGGTGCCGGGCATGCTGTTTTTGACATTTGCAGGCCATATTGCTGTTCTATATATCATCAATTGATCATTAGGATTATATTCTTATTTATTGTTTATTTCTATATACCTTGTACCACTATGTCTATACCTTGTGCTTATATGTATATATATGAAATTACTCTATTTTGATATGAATAAAACTATTTTCTATCACCACCTCCGCATTTCAACCGCTTCATTTAAAGTCCCAATTCCCCTTTAATGTATTCGATATAGGGATGGAGGTTCCTACCCAGGCCTCATATAAAGTCCCAAGCCTTCCTCTGTTTCCACGGGTCTCGCTGGCTTTGCTGGGGCACCGGGAGCCATTGGCTCCCAGTGCTGTCAACCAAAGCCAGTGACAAGGGAGTGGGGGGGGGGGGGCGCGAGTCATGCTGTCTGTGTCAATGGACATAGGAGAGGGACTCGTGTTCAAGCACGTACAAGTGCCCCAATGGTAAGCGGCTTCCCATGGGGGTACTGACCAGGAGCGCTGGCGGGGGTCCCGAAATGAAGTGGTTCCCGTCCGCTCTGTGTGATTCTATTGCACAGGGTAGGTAATTATAGACATGTTTGGGTTTTTTTTTGTTTTTTTTTTATTTCCCTTTACAACTCCTTTAAAAATTGTCTCATATCTTAGTGCAGAAATCAGTGAGCCAATCACAAATGCAGAAAATTATTGCTTTCTGCATTCTGGGGGCGTTCTGTATACCAAGGATGTACAGAACGCCTCTAGGTTTCAGTGGCAGCAGATTGAAAATGAAAGGTAATTTGAATAACATTAAATTACAACAATGCTTGTGTAGAAATTGTATATGCTATATTATTTTTTTTTAATTTGCTATTTTTTATCCACAAAAGTGGAGTTACCCTTTAAGTATTTTGTATTCTTTGTGTTTTCTTGTCTTTTTGGGGTATTTAATCATTATTTGTGTACTGTTGCCATACATTTTTTGAATTGTTCATTGTTACAAAAAGACACAAGTCCATCAAGTCCAACCTATGTGTGTGATTATATGTCAGTATTACATTGTATATCCCTGTATGTTGTGGTCATTCAGGTGATTATCCAATATTTTTTTGAAACTATCGATGCCCCCCGCTGAGACCACCGCCTGTGGAAGGGAATTCCACATCCTTGCAGCTCTTACAGTAAAGAACCCTCTACGTAGTTTAAGGTTAAACCTCTTTTCTTCTAGTTTTAATGAGTGGCCACGAGTCTTGTTCAACTCCCTTCCGCGAAAAAGTTTTATCCCTATTGTGGGGTCACCAGTATTGTATTTGTATATTGAAATCATATCCCCTCTTAAGCGTTTCTTCTCCAGAGAGAATAAGTTCAGCGATCGCAAACCTTTCCGCATAACCAGGGCTTTTTTTCAGGGGGAACTTGGTTAAACTCAGTTCCACCACCTCTGGCTCAGACCCTTTGGTGCCTGCTCACCACAATCACTTGTAAACACAGAAGTCTGGTTTCTGTGTTTACAAGTGACAGCTCTGCACTCTGTATGCAATGCAGTCCTGGTATTCAATGCCCCTTTAAGACCCTCCTAATGTTTTCGTGAAATTTGACTGTACACACCCACTATTTGATGTGAATTGGAGGGTGTGTGTAGGGGGGGGGGGTTTTGTGGGGCCGTGGTTAAGTTCCAGCACCTATTGTTTGAAGAAAAAAAAGCCCTGCTCATAACTAATATCCTCCAGACCCTTTATTAGCTTTGTTGCCCTTCTTTGTACTCGCTCCATTTCCAGTACATCCTTCCTGAGGACTGGTGCCCAGAACTAGACAGCATACTCTAGGTGCGGCCGGACCAGAGTCTTGTAGAGCGGGAGAATTATCGTTTTATCTCTGAAGTTGATCCCATTTTTAATGCATGCCAATTTTCTGTTTGCTTTGTTAGCAGCAGCTTGGCATTGCATGCCATTGCTGAGCCTATCATCTACTAGGACCCCCATGTCCTTATCCATCCTAGATTCCCCCAGAGGTTCTCCCCCCCAGTGTATAGATTGTATTTATATTTTTGCCACCCAAATGCATTATTTTACATTTTTCTACATTGAACCTCATTTGCCATGTAGTCGCCCACCCCATTATTTGTTCAGGTCTTTTTGCAAGATTTCCACATCCTGCGGAGAAGTTATTGCCCTGCTTAGCTTAGTATTGTCCGCAAATACAGAGATTGAACTGTTTATCCCATCCTCCAGGTTGTTTATGAACAAATTAAATAGGATTGGTCCCAGCACAGAACCCTGGGGGACCCCACTACCCACCCCTGACCATTCCGAGTACTCCCCATTTATCACCACCCTCTGAACTTGCCCTTGTAGCCAGTTTTCAATCCATGTACTCACCCTATGGTCCATGCCAACGGACCTTATTTTGTACAGTAAACGTTTATGGGGAACTGTGTCAAATGCTTTTGCAAAATCCAGATACACCACGTCTACGGGCCTTCCTTTATCTAGATGGCAACTCACCTCCTCATAGAAGGTTAATAGATTGGTTTGGCAAGAATGATTCTTCATGAATCCATGCTGATTACTGCTAATGATACCGTTCTCATTACTAAAATCTTGTATATAGTCCCTTATCATCCCCTCTGTAACTCCCAGTGATGTATTTTGGGCCCTTTTTAAATATTGGTGCTACATTGGCTTTTCTCCAATCAGCCGGTACCATTCCAGTCAGTAGACTGTCAGTAAAAAATTAGGAACAATGGTCTGGCAATTACCTGACTGAGTTCCCTAAGTATCCTCGGGTGCAAGCCATCTGGTCCCAGTGATTTATTAATGTTAAGTTTCCCAAGTCTAATTTTAATTCTGTCCTCTGTTAACCATGGAGGTGCTTCCTGTGATGCGTTATGAGGATAAACACTGCAGTTTTGGTTACTGAAGCCCCCCGATTCCCTCGTGAAGACTGAGGAGAAGAATACATTTAATACCTTCTCCATCTCCCCATTCTTTGTAACCAGATGTCCTTCCTCATTCTTTATGGGGTGAATATGGTCTGTCTACCTTTGTGGAAAAAAAAATGTAAATAATGAGACGAGTGAGGGTCTGTTTTCTGGTACAGGTTTGGGCTAGTTGAATGGAACTTCTCCAATCCCAAGGAGCCATTTAAAGCCCATTTCACCCCTAAACACCAACAAAAGTTAAGGCTAATTTCACTTTACCCATGGACAATGCATTGTGGCAAAATAGCTTATTTTCCAAATTTTCCACTTTTTGGTTTATTATTATTGAACAATAATAATAACAATAATAATTCTATTATTATTATTATCTTATTATTGACAGACTATTATTGACTTATTATTACGGCTTTTTGTAAAGTTATTTGTGGACCATGAGAAATCCATAGACAATAGAGTCATAATTCCATTGCAGGTGAAAAAATGGAGAATGAAATAAAACAGGATTAAACACGGCTCTTCAAAACTTGAATCAGCACAAACGGGCTTTACATCTTGGAGGCTGTCGTGAGACATTTAAAGGGACGGCAGGCTTGCATATTATATGAGGAAAGCTGCATCAGATTGCAGAAATTTAACAGGATTACAATGTAACATCCAATCAATAGGGATAAACACTGTGCCATTAATGGTGTTACAGCAGCCAGGGGATCACATGTGAAAGCAATAACATTGCCCCAAGATTAAAGGCAGCATGTTCTAATCCCTATGGGAGTCGCAGCTCCGGTAAAGAGGGCCTACATATGTCCTGGGCATACTGAGCAGCTGGGTGATATCCTTACACTCCGTGTAGGCTTGGAGCGGGTGACCATTTTTTTTTTTTTTTCTAATTCTTATACGTCATAATGTTGAACAGCCATATGTAGAGGCAGTAATAGTCACAATAATTTCCTGGATTGTGTACAGCATTGACACAGTACATAAATCCATTGACTCCACATGACTCCCTGCTCCAGAGGAGCTTACAATTTAATGTCCGCACACACTCACAGGGCAGATTAAGTCAATTAAAGTAATTGTGGTCATATTGTAATCTTAAATCCAATTATAAAACTCATGTAAGTCTAAGTATAATTTTCAAAAGTTGTTTCAATCTTTTTAAAGTGTATCGATGGTCAAAATGTAAAATGATATGTAGCGCACGCCACATAGGAGCCGCAAGTGAACTGGGATCCCCCTTCCTGCACAGCCAGGCACACCGAATTTCCACAGGCTGCCAAAGTGAAAGAACAGTCCAGTACTTTGTCTCTGTATTTTTATTGAGGGGATAAAACTTGGATGGGGAGTAGGGGTATTATGGGAAACCCACTTGACTTTAACCACTTGCCGACCAGCCGCCGTCACTATACCTGTACGGCGGCTCGCGCGGGCACGTGCCTGGTGGCGGCACGCTCTTGCTCCCGCTCTACACTGCGTACCCGCGGGTCGGGCGGACTGGATGTCCGCTGGCGACCCGCGATTGCCTAGTACAGAGGCAGAACGGGGATCTGCCAGTGTAAACAAGGCGGATCCCCGTTCTGACAAGGGACATGTCAGAGATCTTCTGTTCCCAGTGATCTCTGTCATGTCCCAGTGAGCCCATCCCCCTACAGTTAGAACACACCTAGGGAACACGCTTAACCCCTTGATCACCCCCTAGTGCCCCCTTAGCTCCCTTGTCACCTCCTCCCATGCTCGCCTCCAGGATTTCTCCAGAGCTTCTCCCATCTTTTGTAACTCCCTACCCCAATCTGTCCGACTGTCTCCTAATCTATCCATCTTTAGACGATCCCTGAAAACCCTTCTCTTTAACCTCCCTGGCGGTATTATTATTTCAGATTTTTGATGCTCAAAGCAGTACAATTCTTTTGCATAGAAATTTGGCGTCTTATATTGTAGGTCTGTAATTCTTAGGAATAACCCACTTAAATCTGTCCAAACAAGAGTCTAGTAGATATCCCGGGTATGATAAAGTTTGAAACACGAAATCATAAATTATAATATAATAAATAACTATAAATAATTATAACAAATAATCATATAATAATAATAAAAATTATTCAATAATGTAATCAAATCAAAAACACAGAAATTTGCTCAGTTGCAGAATTGTCGCTGTCATTACTTTCAGTGTTTGATGATGTATTTCCCCACAAATCACTATTGCTCAATTCTGCAAGTGATTCTAATCTATCGCTGTTTTCTAGCTGGTCTAAAACTGCTTTTAATGTAAAGGGACGCTTTTTAATTGCTATGGACAATCTCCAGTTTCCAGGCAGAAAGAACAGTATATATAATATAAGACTGCATGCAGGGCACTGGGCAGACCACTGGGGACAAAAGGGAGGTGAAATTATTTCATACAGTAATGTAACCTGCAAGATTACAGTGTACTGTATGTACTGTGTGTGTTTCACTTTTTGAATTTGGCGCTGTGCTCTGTCCCCGTGCATTGCAACGCTCGCAGGGAATGGAGCCCGGCTCTGTGATAGATCGAGCGGAGACACAGCCGCCAGCCCGCTGCACACTGCGGAGAGACATCGCAGGATCCAGGGGACAAGGTAAGTAACTTTGCCTGGATCCAGCGATGCGATCCCGAGTGTGGCTCGGGGTTACCGCTTTTCGTACTGAAAGTCCACCCCGGGCCACACTCGGGAATACCGCCAGGGAGGTTAAAGAAGCTTATCCTGCTTCAAACTAACGCTGTTTTACTTCCTCCATCAGCTCAACCCCCACAGCCATTACCTTTTGTATCAATTGACCCTTCCTTTTTAGATTGTAAGCTCTAATGAGCAGGGCCCTCTGATTCCTCTTGTACTAAATTGTAATGTAACTGTAATGTCTGCCTTTATTTTGTTAAGCGCTGCGCAAACTGTTGGCGCTATATAAAACCTGTATAATAATAATATAATAATAGTGTTAACCCCTTTCCTGCCAGTGTCATTTTTACATTGATCGGTGTATTTTTATAGCACTGATCAATGTAATAATGTCACTGGTCCCCAAAAAGTGTAATTCGGGGTCAGATTTGTCCGCCGCAATGTCACAGTCCCGCTATAAAATTGCAGATCGTTGCCATTACTAGTAAAAAAGAATAAAATAAATAAAAGTCCCTAAATCTATGCCATAGTATGTAGACGCGATAACGTTTGCGCAAAACAATCTATACGCCTATTGCCATTTTTTTTACCAAAAAAATGTAGAATAATATATATCGGCCTAAACTGATGAATAAATGTGTTTTTTATAGATTTTTTGGATATGTTTTATAGCAAAAAGTTAAAAAAAAAAATTTTTTCAAAATTGTCACTGTTTGTTCTTTTGTAGCGCAAAAAATAAAAACCGCAGAGGTGATCAAATACCACCAAAACAAAGCTCTATTTGTGGGAAAAAAAGGACGGCAATTTTGTTTGGGTACAGCTTGGTGCGACCCTGAAACTGTCAGTTAAAGCGACGCAGTGTCATATCGCAAAAAAACGGCATTAAGAGGGCAAATCCTTCCGGTCCTTAAGTGGTTAAACAACTTCAGGGACAACTCTCCTATATACAGTTTATATACAATTCTTTCTCTTCCTCCAGCACTTCACTTGCTTGCAAGACCAGACTCAGCTGGGACAGTTTTAGTGAATCTGGCAAAGCACTCAAACAGATTAACCACTTCAGCCCCGGAAGGTTTCACCCCCTTCATGACCAGGCCAATTTTTTACTTTAACTGACAATTGCGCGGTCATGCGACACTGTACACAAATAAAATTGCTGTCCTTTTGTTGTCCTGCTGCTCCTTGAAGATGTCACATGACAAAACGTACGTAGGGCGAGGTGGGGAGGCTGATGCCAATGTGTCGGTTCACACTCTCTATGGTATGTCCAGAGGTGAACAGCCAGTAAAGCTGAACATGTTTTCCCTAGTGCCGGATAGGCACTTTTTACATGTGAGTGGATTATATACACTTTTAAAAAAATAAAGCCTGCGGTACGTTTTGCACTATGGAAATCTCCTTCCTTATCTTTGTTTTCTCATTGAACGCTGTGATTTTTTAAGGTGGGATCCTGACCAAAGCCTGTGAGGAGAGTGAATTGCAGTCGGTGATCCCTGGGAGATATTTTGGCTTGTTTGCTGGTTTATAATTTTACCAGCATATGAATCTGGTGAGTCCATTCTAGTGAGAGTGGTGAAGGATTCACACTGTAGTGGAGCACTTGGGAACTTTGGCGCAGAGCAGTTTGGACTTCACATCACAATTTTCAAACAACAACTTTTTGAACAATTTTTTATATTTCTTATATTTTCACGTTTTCCTTCGAAGTTTCATGGATTGTTATATAAGCACTTTAGTGATACAATTTTGAATCTTTTTTTGCACTATTGTTTGATTTGCACTATTTTATGCACTAGCACTCTGTTAATATTTTGCACATATTTTTTTCTAATAGGTTTAATAAGTATAATTGTGTATGCATTTATGATTTATTATTTTATATGCATATATATTTGCACATTAACACTGAGGATATTTGACATTGGTGTGAAGACACGCACTACACTTACCACATTATATTGTTTGTTTATTGATATTTGCAATAATTCGAGCAGCAGCTGTCCTTTAATATTGTTTGTGCACACATATCTGTGGCGCTGTTACTTTGATACATTGATTGGTTTCTATGCAGAACTGCACCTGATTTTGCACACTCCAGTTTTAGTAAATCAACTCCTTTGTTTTAACATTCAACCATTCTTTTATTCTTTTAAGTAGAAAAAAAATGTAAGAGAACATATAGGCTTTGATCAATCTCAATTCAGCAATACTAGTCCAACGCAAATAATTCACCAGATTAGTCTAACTCACAATATGGGCTATACCGACATGCCAGGCATAATTTAGTTGCAATTTATAGCGGTGGCGGCCGGGGGTAATTTTTTGGGGGGGGGCGGCAAACAGTACCAGACCCCCGCCCTCCTCAGTTCAGTAGGTCGGGTGGATCTGGTGCACTCACCCAATCTATGGTGGGCAGTGCTTCTTCCGGGCTTCACCGGTGGCTTCCCTTGCTCGGCGGTGACGGCTTTCCGTTCCCCTGCTCTCCATGGGCATCGCGACGGCTTCCGTTGCCTCCCTCCTCCTCGGAGGCCAATTGGGACTCTGTTTTCGGCCAATAGGAAAACGGGTCTCAGACCTGCCTCTGAGTGGCCGGATTGAGGATCAGTGTTTCAATAGCGAATATTCATTCGCTGTTGTAACACCTGGGTGGGCTCCTGGAACAATGCTCTGCGCCACAAGCCCACCCTATTTTGAAGCCTATTAGAGCATATGGCTCTAAACAGGTGCTTAAAAAAATCACCCCCGCCGCTGTAATTTATGTGCCCGGCGTCCTGAAAGTGGCCAGATGCATGAATAGGGGAAGGCGGTGTCCTGTCAGAATAGCGGTCGTGGATATAGCATTGGGGTGGTGGCCGTGGATAGAGGGGGTGGCCCTCCGGCGCTCCTAATGGACGGGCCACCACTGATCTATAGTGTTAGTCCCAAATGCAGCTATTGTGATATATATGTGTCCTTTTCTGGATAATTTGTTCATTATACTCTTAGCAAGGTCAAAAAGATGCTTATTTGGAATCCACATGCATGGACTTTGGTAAAGCTTAGCACTTAGAACTTAGATACAGTGTGACCTAAGTACTTCCCACCAGGATATACAACTGTAATAACCAAAGTCCACAATTGGCTGGTTTAGTGCAATGTGACTCCTCAAAATGAAATTCTTTCATATTCACAGTATCCATCCAAATGGTTGTAGATTCACATGTATCTGCTGTCACCAGACAAGTAATATCAGCATTGGTGTTTATGTTGATTTGTCATGCCCCTACGAGCGAGTCCCAGAAAAGGACGAAATGTGCCAGAGCACTTTACATTTTGTCAGTGGGAGAAGTGCTCTTTTACACTGGTGATCAGGCAGTGAGCTGTCTCCTTACAATAATGGCCAGTGGCATAACGACCCCCCCCCCCCCCACATTGGTGGTAAGTGTAAGAAGACTGGTGGTCAGGGGAAGAAGAACCCCTTACATTGTTACATTGGGAGACAATAGGAAGAATGTCCATTACACTGGTGGTCAGTGGGAACAGAGCCCCTTTTAATTGGTCAGTGAGAAAAAAGTCTTGTTACACTGGGAATCAAAAGGAAGAATACCCATTACATTGGTGGTCAGCGGAAGAATAACCCCCTTATTGGTTATCAGTTTTAGAAAGATCTTATATTGGTGGTCGGTGGGGGAAGGACTGCTTAACATTGATGGTCAGTAGGAGAAGAACCCCTCTTTATTGATCAATGGGAAGAATGTCTTGTTACATTGGGTGTCAATAGGAAAGATGTCTGGTTACATTGGGTGTCAACAGGAAGAATGCCCTTTATACTCATGGACAGTGGAAGAAGTGGTGGTTCTACCTTACATTGGGGGTCAAAAGGAGAAGTGCTACCTTACATTGGTGGTCAAGGGGAGAGGTGCTACTTTACATTGGTGGCCAGTGGGAGAGGTGCTACCTTATATTGGTGGCCAGTGGAATAGGTGCTACCTTACATAGGTGGCCAGTGGGAGAGGTGCTACCTTACATTGATGGCAAGAGGGAGGAGTGCTCCCCTACATTGGTGGATACTCTATGGGCTGTCTCCTTACTTTAGTGGTCAGGCAAAATGACTCTCTCACATTGGTGGTCAGAGTTAAAAAGGTCTTACATTGATGGTCAGCGAAATAAGGACACTGTTACATTGATGGTCAGCGGGAGAAGAACCCCTCTTTATTGATCAATGGAAAGAATGTCTTCTTACATTGGGCGTCAATAGGCAGAATGCACATTACACTGGTGGTCAGTGGGAGAGGTGCTACCTTACATTGGTGGTCAGCAGATGAGGTGCTACCTTACATTGGTGGTCTGTGGGAGAGGTGCTACCTAAGATTGGTGATTGGTGGGAGAGGTGTTTCCTTACATTGAAGGTCATTGACTCTGCTGAGTGACATTGGTGCTGGAACTATGTAGGCTCAACGAGGCAGAAAATCAACCTGCTACTGATCAACGAACCCAAGAAACCTCTGCAGGAACCCTAGTTTAGAAAGTCTGTTCTTCATCTTTTACACTATAAACCACACTAGGTACAAGGCATTGTCCTTGAACTTGTCTTGCATCATTCCCCATATTACACAGTCCATTAAGAACAATTATGGCAAAAATGCGATGTGGTAGTTTTACTATTGTCTGCTTTTAAATTTGATATTGTCCAAGGCTAAATCTTCCTAATTTATGTACTAACACAGCACAGAGTGCAACAGATGGTTACAAGGACCCTGTCACTGTTCCTGTGCTGGATTCCCATTGCATGGCTGATCCAGCTAATGGGACCGATCCTTGCCCTAGGGGAACTCAAGCTTTGTACCTCTTCCAGCGCTGGCTGACCTGCTCATCATTAGGAAGGAGCTTACGTTAACCCCTTCATTCACAGCTGAAAGGGTATTAAAAAGAGTCACATGACTTCATTTCGTTCATGTTTCAGCTCTCTGCTAGGTAACAGCAACCTAATAACGGATTACAGAGGCTTATTACTAGTGAAAGCTGATACGTTACAATTAATCAGAATATGCTGAAGGGATACAGGCTAATGATGTACATTACCGAGTTGTTCTTTAAAATGTGAAACATGAAGGTGTTCCAAGAGTAACCAGTCAGATGTTTGATTTGATTATCCTGCATGAAACAAAATGTGATTTAAATTTGATTGGCGTATATAGTTGTTGTATATATGGTTATAGTAAATTAAAGTGTACAGAAAACCAAAACTTTTTTTTTTTTGCTTTAATTTTAGGATAGTTTGGTAAAAAGTTAAAATGTAAGTCATTTTTTTTGTCCTTGTTCATTGTCACCTGGAATGAAAAGAAGGGGCAATCCAACATTTTGAGTTGTCCTCAGAACATGAAAGGGAGAAAACCTTCCTATAGAGACAACTGGCTTAAAAGGGATTCCCTCATCTCCTGTTGGGTGTCAATCAACCTGGAAGAGATATGGTGGCCATGGCAAGAGAAAGATATGGAGCACAGTGCAAAGCCATGTGGAGGGTAAGTACTGCTTTTGTCCTTATGGCCATTGTCACCTGGACTGAAAATAAGGGACAATCCAAAATTTCGAGTTGTCCTCAAAACAAGAAAGAGGGAAAACCGTCCCGTTCTGACAACTGGCTAAAAGGAATTCCCTCACCTCCTCTTGGGTGTCATTCAACCTGAAAGATCAATGGTGGCCAGGACAAGGGAAAGATACAGAGCACAATGCAAAGCCATGTGGAAGGTAAGTATTGCCGTAAGATCTTTCTTAACAGGACTAAGGGAGGGAGGGAAATTTTGTAAAATAAAATTACTGGGGTTCTGTTTTTAGGAGAACTAGTTACTGCTTGACTCACACAGGAATCTAAATATTCCATATTAAAACATTATAGTGTAGCACTTCTCCCATCTAATTATGATGCAATCAAAAAAAAAATTAAAATAAATAAAAAACATCCATGCATGCTATCCCCATGAAAAAACTCTTATGCCCCGTACACACGGTCGGATTTTCCGACGGAAAATGTGTGATAGGACCTTGTTGTCGGAAATTCCGATCGTGTGTAGGCTCCATCACACATTTTCCACCGGATTTTCCGACACACAAAGTTTGAGAGCAGGCTATAAAATTTTCCGACAACAAAATCCGTTGTTGGAAATTCCGATCGTTGTACACAAATCCAACGGACAAAGTGCCACACATGCTCAGAATAAATAAAGAGATAAAAGCTATTGGCCACTGCCCCGTTTATAGTCCCGACGTACGTGTTTTACGTCACCGCGTTTAGGACGATCGGATTTTCCTTCAACTTTGTGTGACCGTGTGTATGCAAGACAAGTTTGAGCCAACATCCGTCGGAAAAAATCCTAGGATTTTGTTGTCGGAATATCCGAACAAAGTCCGACCGTGTGTACGGGGCATTATGCCCCGTACACACGATTGGACTTTCTGACAACAAAACCGTGGAATTTTGTTCCAAGGGTGATGACCCCAACTTGTCTTGCATACACATGGTCACACAAATGTTGACCAACAATTACGAACGTGGTGAAGTACGTACAAGACATATGGCGAGCCGATAAAAAGTAGACATGTGCACACTGAAATATTTCGTTTCGGAATTTCGTTTTCGTCGGAAAAATAAATTTATTTAGTTACTACCGAAATTCGTTTTATTTATTTATTTATTTATAAAGCATTTGTTTATGTCGGATCTTTCGTTTTTCGGATTCTGCACTTTCGTTATCGTTTGTTAAAGCGATAACGAAAATACCTGAAATTCAGACAAAAATGCATTTGACCGAAAACGAATGCACATGTCTAATCAAAAGGAAGTTCAATAGTCATGTGATATCTCCATTACGAATGCTACTTTTACAAGTTGGACCGCTTCCGGATCGGCCTTGATTCCGAGCATGCGTGTTTTTGTACTTTGGACTTTTGTCCGACGGACTTGTGTACACACGATCGGAAAGTCCGACAACACGCATTTCTTTGTGGAAAATTTGAGAACATGCTAGCCAACGTTTGTTGGCGGAAAGTCCGACAACAAATGTCCGATGGAGCGTAACACGGTCTGACTTTCCGCCAACAAGCTCACATCCAACATTTCCCATCGGAAAATCTGATCGTGTGTACGCGACATAACTCACATACGTGACCAAAAGTGATATCCATATACTTATTATATAACAACAAATATTGCCACAGCGTAATTTTTGTATGTCATTTTAATAAAAAAATAAATATAAATAGATATAAAGTCCAGTGTGTAAAAGCTAATTGCCCTAGTGCAAAGTTCAATTTATAAAGACAAAATGACCAGATCCTTAAAAATGTCACCACTGTGGAATTATTACATAGTTCCTCATCAAGTGAACAACTTCCAATTTCCCCCGGTGTCTACTCCTTTCCACCATGTGATATATAAGTATACCCCCACCTTCTTGGATGGACCTCACAGGTAATATGGGTCTAATACAGCTTTAAATCATGACTCCAGGGTCCCTTCACAATAGCAGCGACAATCTTCACCTCCACGCCCCAGCAAGGGTCAATGCTCATATTAAGACCTCTTTCACACTGAGGCATTTTTCAGGCGCTAAAGGGCTAAAAATAGCACCTGTAAAGCGCCTGAAAAACTCCTCCCCTGCAGCCCCAGTGTGAGAGCCCGAGTGCTTTCACACTGGAGCGGTGTGCTGGCACGACGTTAGAAAAAGTCCTGCAAGCAGCATCTATGGAGCGATGGAGGAGCGGCGTATACACTCCTCCACCACTCCTCCACCGCCTCTGCCCATTGAAATCAATGGGCATCGCTGCTGAAGTGTCTGCAAAGCACTTCGGCAGTGGCACTACATGGGCGCATTTAACCCTTTCTTCACCCGCTAGCAGGGGTTAAAAGCGCCCCGCTAGCGGACGAAAAGCACCGCATAAACTGCGGTAAAACGCCACCAAAACTAGCGGCGTTTTACCGCTTACGCGGCCGCGCTGTGTGTGTGAAAGATTGAGCTTAATTAATTAAAAGATTTAAAGATTATTATTAACTAGGCTTTTTTTAGCTGTAGCTGTGTTTTGCCGCGTTTGTGTTTAGAAGCGTTTAAAAAAAAAAAAAAGAATTTTTAAATTTCTTTTTAAATAGCCAAAAATGAAAAACGGCTGTAAATGAAACGCGTCTAAATGTGAGTTACCGTGTTTAGACGTGTTTGGTGCTTGAAATGCCTCTAAACTCAGCTTCTGAACGCATTTTTTGATGTTCCAAAAAATGCCTCTAAACTCAACTGCCTAGAAATGACTATAAACCAACCTGTGTACATGTACTGATAAGATAACATAGAGGAGAGTTCAGGAGCAGTTGAAAAAAATGCCCAAATGCTCCTAAGGCCCCTTTCACACTGGGGCGGTGGGGGCGTCGGCGGTACAACAGCGCTATTTTTAGCGCTGCTGTACCGTCGTTCTTGCAGCGGTATTCGGCCGCTAGCGGTGCAGTTTTAACCCCCGCTGGCGGCCAAAAAAGGGTTAAAATCCCTCGTACAGCGCGGCTATAGCCGCGGTATTGCCGCGGTATAGCCGCGCTGTCCCATTGATTTCAATGGGCAGGAGCGGTGAGCGGTGAATACACCGCTCTTTCACCGCTCCAAAAAAGCGGTTTGCAGGACTTTTTTCACCGTCCTGCCTGCGCACCGCTTCAGTGTGAAAGCCCTCGGGCTTTCACACTGAACAAACAACGGAGGCTGTTTAGGGGCGGTTTGCAGGCGGTATTTTTAGCGCAATACCGCCTTCAAACCGCCCCAGTGTGAAAGGGGTCTTAAGGTCCGTTTACCAGCAGCAGTGTACATGAGGGCTTGCAGAGAGGAAAAAAAAAACAACTGTGTGTAAAAATAAATAAATAATATTGGGACAAAAGATGGATAAAATAAACCTTCAGGTGTTATAACCCTCCCTTACTCTACCCTAAATGTAAAAAGAACAGTTTGACTATAGTTCCACTTAACAATAATTTTTTTCTTCCTTGAGTAGGCTTGTCTATAACTTCATAGTCTTCTCTTTCAAAGTGCAAATTTTATTTTGCAAATTTGATCTGTTTATAATGATGCTAGATTTATATGACTGCATATACAGTGGAACCTTGGATTACGAGCATAATCCGTTCCAGGTAGTAATCCAAATCACTCGCATATCAAAGCGAGTTTCCCCATAGAAGTCAATGGAAATGAAGATAATTAGTTCCGCATTGACTTTTATTACATGCAATACCGCATGTGGCCAGAGGTGGGGGGGGGGCGCCGGAGAGCCTCGGAAATACTCGGGGACAGCTCAGAAAGCCTCAGAAAGCCTCGGAAAGGCTCGGAAACACTCGGGAACGGAGTATTTCCGAGTGTTTCTGAGTATTTCCGAGTCATTCCGAGTATTTCCGAATGGCTCCAAACCGTTCCGAGTGTCCCCGGCGCCTCCGCACCTCTGGCCAAATGCGGTACTGCACCACCCATTAACACATGCAAACCGAGTCAGAATTTTTTTTAAAAAAAAGTTGCTCATCTTTCAAAACGCCCATTAACCACGTTACTCGTAAACCAAGGTTCCACTGTAATAGCACATTGTGATACCTCTCGCCGCTCTATCCACCACCATCCTCCCTGTTGTTTCTTCTTGGAGTTTACATGCCATCTTTTTGACCATTGAATGGTGATGTAATGCATGTGCGAAAGAATGACATCATCCAGCCACTCAGCTCTATTTTTGTCATTTTTCAGATGCAGGGAATGGCCAGTGATATTACATGGCACCAAGCATGCTCCATAGGCAGTGTACACCAATAAAAATATTGTTATACCTGTTAAAAAAAATATTGCTAAGAGCAAGAATAAAGGCCAAAAAACAAAAGAGGGCATGCAAAGTATTTTTCACTAAAAATGAATTAAAATAACAAATGAGATGAAGGCTTTTTAAAATGTTGTGTATTTTTTTGATGCAACATTACAAAAATAAATAGAGAAAAAAAAAATTAAAAAGAGAAAAAAAAGTGCTAAGGGGAGAATTTGATAAAAAAAAAAAAAAACACAACAAACAAAAAACTTTATTTTACTCAAGCATGGTTTCTGGAATTGACATTGTTGGTCTACATACAACGTGCGGTTCACATTATTGCTATGCTGTGACTGCAATGCATGTAATTCATTCTGCATGGACCTCCAAGCACCTTGCCAATTGGCATGATGCCACACACCACAACCTGTGGCAATACACTAATGTGCGTTGCATTGCGGTGCAGTGCTCTGACAGAAAAGGTGCAGGTCTGGTTTTTGGGACGTTGCAGTGAATTGTCAGCCCATTCATTTCAAGCAGCGCATGTTAAAGCACGTAAAAAAAAAAAAAAATGCATATTTTTGCTAGTTTTTTATTGCAAGGTACATCAAGTATGAAACCAGGTTTAGCATTAGATAAATACATTATAGCATTGTATCAATGTATTTATAGATAAAGCCTGCAAACGTTTATTTACAGGCTTCATTCACACAAGAGCTACTGCATGTAGGAGATGCTTTCGGGGGTTCCAGGAAGGAATATAGAGTACAAAGTACTTCCATATCTGCATTAAATCTTACACTTCATCTGAGTGTACACAAGTGAACGGCCCATTCGGCAGTGTAGAAAAATTGATCCGTGACAGTCATTTAAGCCTATGTCAAGGCAAAATAATAAGAACAGTTCCATACCAATCAATATCCAAATGGATCAGACACATGCTAGATCCACCAGAAGCCTTCTACATCCCTGGTGTCCTCATCAATAACATCAGATCAATCATTGTCACACTAAACTTGGCCTGGGGCTACATTTAAAGGTAGACCATAGAATGAGACCTGCTTAAAAGCTAATTCTTACCAAATAACACTTCAGCTACGAAGAACTGCTGTACTGATAATCAAATGACGCTCCCCGATGGGTTCTCTGCAATGTACAAAACAATACAATATCATTATGTCCATCCAAAAGTGAAATAATCATTCTAGAAGGAAGTCTCCCTTTAATACAAACATATGAAGTTACATTCATAGTTACAAGGCCTATTTCTCTATATATAGTTCGTGGCCATATTTTCTTAAAGTGCTACTCCAGGAATAATGCACTTTTTAAATTGTGATTGGCCAAAAGAGGGAACGTGTAATGCTTTGTCAACTACATTCTGATGGCTGCTGGGGATGTTTATTCTGCCATTAGCTGCGGCTGCTGAGATATCCGGCTCTAGTACAGTGATGATAGTGAGATGTTTTCTCTCCACCTCGTCCATTCCCAAAACATCTTGTATTCTTTTCACTGAATACAAGACGAAAAACACAAAATATGAACCCCCAGCATTGGTGTGAGTGGACACAATAATAACCCCCAGCATTGGTGTGAGTGGACACAATAACAACCCCCCAGCATTGGTCTCAGTGGACACAATAATAACCCCCAGCATTGGTCTCAGTGGACACAATAATAACCCCCAGCATTGGTCTCAGTGGACACAATAATAACCCCCCAGCATTGGTCTCAGTGGACACAATAATAACCCCCAGCATTGGTCTCAGTGGACACAATAATAACCCCCCAGCATTGGTGTCAGTGGACACAATAATAACCCCCAGCATTGGTCTCAGTGGACACAATAATAACCCCCAGCATTGGTGTCAGTGGACACAATAATAACCCCCAGCATTGGCGTCAGTGGACATAATAATAACCCCCAAAATTAATGTCAGTAAATGTGCAATAATAACCCCCAGCACTGATGTCAGTGGATTCAATAATGTCCCTCAGCATTGGAGTCTGTGGCAACAATATCAACAATCAGCACTGGGGTCACTGACAGCAATAATAACCCCCCATCATTGGAGTCAGTGATCGCAATAACAACCCCCAACACTGGCGTCAGTCAGTGGACACAATAATAACCCCCAACCTTGATTTCAGTGGATGCAATAATAATCCCATGGTGGCAACTATATCAACCCTCAGCACTGGGGTCACTGACAGCAATAATAACCCCCAGCATTGGTGTCAGTGTTAGCGATAATAACCCCCCATCGTTGGAGTCAGTGGATGCAATAATAACCCCCCCCCCAGCATTAACGGCAATGAGTGCAATATTAACCCTTAGCATTGGTGTCAGTGGATGCAACAATAACACACAGCACTGGAGTCTGTGACAACAATATCAACCCTCAGCACTGGGGTCACTGACAGCAGTAATAACCCCCAGCATTGATGTCAGTGTATACGATAATATCCTCCATCATCGGTGTCAGTGAATGCAATAATAACCCCGAACACTGGCGCCAGTCAGTGGACACATTAAAGTGGCGTTCTGGCCAAAATTATACTTTTTAAATAAAAATACCCCTATAATATACAAGCTTAATGTATTCTAGTAAAGTTAGTCTGTAAACTAAGGTCTGTTTTGTTAGTTTATAGCAGTAGTTTGTTATTTTATAAACTTACAGCAGGCCGTGGCCATCTTAAGTGTGGGCATCTGAAGCCAGACTGTATTTCTTCCTGGATCTCATCCTTGCAGATCTCGCACATGCTCAGTGCAGCACAAGCAGTGTAATAGGTTTCAGGTCAGGTTTCCATAGCAACGGCAGTTTCAGAGGAAGTTGCCGCCCCTTCCCAGAAGGCATTGCAAACAGGAAATAATGCGATGGGCCGCGGCCAGGGAGCAGGAAGTGAAAAATGAATACAGCAGATATACAGTAGGTGCTGAGAAAAAAATAAAAAAAAATCCAATTTGTTTACAGTGCACAGTTTAGTGAGGGATGCTGAAGAGTTGTAAAAGTGGGTGGAACTCCACTTTAATAACCCCCAACCTTGATTTCAGTGGATGTAATAATAAGCCCCATCATTGGTGTCAGTACTAATAACCCCCACTGATGGTCACTGGCAGTGAAATTTAGCCCCCACCCCCCACTTTGGTGGTCACTGCCAGTAAAATTTACCCCCCCCCCCCAGCATTGCCGATAACTGGCAGTGAAAATTAAGAGTTTTTTTGTTTTTTCATGCTCTCCCATTGTTATTATTATTAATATACAAGATTTATATACAGTCAGGTCCATAAATATTGGGACATCGACACAATTCTAATCTTTTTGGCTCTATACACCACCACATTGGATTTGAAATGAAATGAACAAGATGTGCTTTAACTGCAGACTTTCAGCTTTAATTTGAGGGTATTTACATCCAAATCAGGTGAACAGGGTAGGAATTACAACTGTTTGTATATGTGCCTCCCACTTTTTAAGGGACCAAAAGTAATGGGACAGATTAACAAACATCCATCAAACTTTCCCTTTTTAATACTTAGTTGCAAATCCTTTGCAGTCAATTGCAGCCTGAAGTCTGGAACACATAGACATCACCAGACGCTGGGTTTCATCCCTGGTGATGCTCTCCCAGGCCTCTACTGCAACTGTCTTCAGTTCCTGCTTGTTCTTGGGGCATTTTGCCTTCAGTTTTGTCTTCAGCAAGTGAAATGCATGCTCAATCGGATTCAGGTCAGGTGATTGACTTGACCATTGCATAACATTCCACTTCTTTCCCTTAAAAAACTCTTTGGTTGCTTTCGCAGTATGCTTCGGGTCATTGTCCATCTGCACTGTGAAGTGCTGTCCAATGAGTTCTGAAGCATTTTGCTGAATATGAGCAGATAATATTGCCTGAAACACTTCGGAATTCCTCCTGCTGCTTTTGTCAGCAGTCACATCATCAATAAATACAAGAGAACCAATTCCATTGGCAGCCATACATGCCCACGCCATGACACTAACATCACCATGCTTCACTGATGAAGTGGTATGCTTTGGATCATGAGCAGTTCCTTTCCTTCTCCATACTCTTCTCTTCCCATCACTCTGGTACAAGTTGATCTTGGTCTCATCTGTCCATAGGATGTTGTTCCAGAACTGTGAAGGCTTTTTTAGATGTTGTTTGGCAAACTCTAATCTGGCCTTCCTGTTTTTGAGGCTCACCAATGGTTTACATCTTGTGGTGAACCCTCTGTATTCACTCTGGTGAAGTCTTCTCTTTATTGTTGACTTTGACACACATACACCTACCTCCTGGAGAGTGTTCTTGATCTGGCCAACTGGCGTGAAGGGTTTTTTCTTCACCAGGGAAAGAATTCTTCGGTCATCCACCACAATTGTTTTCCGTGGTCTTCAGGGTCTTTTGGTGTTGCTGAGCTCACCGGTGCGTTCTTTCTTTTTAAGGATGTTCCAAACAGTTGATTTGGACACACCTAATGTTTTTGCTATCTCTCTGATGGGTTTTTGTTTTGTTTTTTCAGCCTAATGATGGCTTGCTTCACTGATAGTGACAGCTCTTTGGATCTCATATTGAGAGTTGACAGCAACAGATTCCAAATTCAAACAGCACACTTGAAATGAAGTCTAGACCTTTTATCTGCTCCTTGTAAATGGGATAATGAGGGAATAACACACACCTGGCCATGGAACAGCTGAGCAGCCAATTGTCCCATTACTTTAAAAAGTGGGAGGCACATATACAAGCTGTTGTAATTCCTACACCGTTCACCTGATTTCATTGTAAATACCCTCAAATTAAAGCTGAAAGTCTGCAGTAAAAGCACATGTTGTTCGTTTCATTTCAAATCCATTGTGGTGGTGCATAGAGCCAAAAAGGTTAGAATTGTGCAGATGTCCCAATATTTATGGACCTGACTGTAGCCCTAATAGTTTCCGCAGCACTTTACAATGTAGGGAGACACTACACCAACAGTACAATTCAAAACAAGAGGGTTAGAGGAGCCCTGCTCCTGCGAGCTGACAATCTAAGAGGGCGAACTGATGAGGGGAGTAGAAGACTTGGTTGTTAGCTGGAGGCAGGCAAGGCCTCCTTGAAGAGATGAGTTTTCAGGGATCGCCTGAAAGTTGACAGAGTAGGAGATAACCGGACACATTGGGGTAGTGAGTTCCAGAGGATGGGAGAGGCTCTGGAGAAGTCCTGGAGATGAGCATGGGAGGAGGAGACAAGAAAGCCTAAGAGCAGGAGGTCTTGGGAGGAGCGGAGAGGACGGTTTGGGTGATATTTGGAGATAAGATCGGTGATGTATCTAGGGGCAGAACTGTGAATGGCTTTATATGTTATTGTGAGTGTTTTGAATTTTATTTGTTGAGCAATTTGAAGCCAGTGGAGGGATTGGCAGAGAGGAGTGGTGGACACTGAGCGGTTGGTAAGGTGGATGAGTCTGGCAGCGGCATTCATGATAGACTGAAGAGGGGATAGCCTATGTAGAGGCAGGCCAATGAGGAGGGAGTTACAATAATCAAGGCGAGAGATAACAAGGGAGTGAATAAGTTGCTTAGTGGTGTTAAATGGTTAGAAAGGGGCGTATTTTGGAGATGTTTCGGAGGTGAAGTCTGAACGATTAGGATAGCGATTGGATTTGGGGGTGAAAGGACAAGGAAAAATTATGAGCTCTGTTTTAGAAGTCTATGCAGCCCAAAACACAGCAAAAAGAATTGCCTGTTTTTTTCTACGTCACATGGAAGTAGGGTGACCACATTTTCAAACTGCCATTCAGGGACACCCCCCCTTGTGCTGTAATGTATCGCAACACAGCCGGGGCGGCGGGTGCACGCTCTACACAGAAGCACTGATCATGCCCCCCAAAAAGGTTGAGGAATCAGGGATTGTGCCTCTGCAGACATTTCCAGGACAAGTACTGTCAGTGAATAAAGCGGTGATGTGGTGGCCTTTTTTGGGGGGGGGGGGGGCATCAGATCGGCCCGGGGGGGGGGTGGCTGTGTCAGTTTCTTTCCAGGACACTGTATTGTCCTGGAATGAAGGTGCCCGGGACCCGGGACAGACCTGCAAAATGCGGGTCTGTCCCGGGCAATCCGGGACACGTGGTCACCTTACATGGAAGCATTTTGCATAGGTGTGAATAGGTCATATAGACAGTAATGTAATCCCTCTTGTTGCTAGACCGATGAAGTACAACAAACTACACAGGTGTGAATGAGGACTTAGGCCGGCTATACAGTACATGGGTCGAATTCAAAAATCTTATCTAAGAATTTTCATTCGAATTTCGCACAATTAGTGGGCCGCAGCAATGGACGATTTTCGTGCGGCCATCGAATTTGATCGGGCATGTTGGAAAGTTTCTGAAAAACAAACGATTTTCTAATTAAAAGAGAAGTCTGGGGGCTTTTTTACCCCCTATATCATACTTACCTAGGTGGATGCTGCATCTGTCCCCCAGTGCCTCTACACTGAGAACCGAGCAATCAAACACATTGCTCAGTTCTCACAGCTCTCCGAGCAGAGAGCTGCAGACTGTCAGTCCTCGCTCATTGGAGCTCTGGGCTGTGGAGGGGGCGGGGATGTCTGGCTCAGGCTCTCATCTGCTCGCTGAGAGGCTGAGCCGGGTGTCGGTCCAGTGACCTGGTGGATCCAGACTTCCATTGTGGCGATGACGCGGTGCCTGGACTGATTCCCGTGACGTCAGCAGAGAATGGACTTCAGACCGCTCTCTGCTGAAAATGAGTCACAGGAGTGCAAAACTAATTGCACTCCTGTGATCCATAGGAGAAGTACAGCCAAACGAGTATTGGCCAATGGCGGCCTGTTCAAAGAGAGCGCACAGGCACCGCCTCCCCTATCCATGTGTCCGGCCCCCTGATCTACATATCAGTGGCACCAGAACCATGGATTCCAGTGCGCGGTGGTGGGTGTTTTTTTGAAGCACCAGATTAGAGCCAGAGGCTCTAATAGGCTTCAAAAAAGGGTGGCCTCGGAGCGCAGAGCATTGCGCTCCGAGGTCACTCAGTTGTGTGACCATAGCAAATGAATTTTCATTATTATCACACTAAAGTTCCTCCCCGCTAATCAGGAGACAGGTCTGTGAAACCTGTTTCCCGATTGACCAAAGCGCCAGGTGATCCTATTGAATGCCTAGCGCTTTGGCGGAAGAGGAGACATGGCGGAGGAAGCTGGAGGAGCGGACATCCGGAGCTGCCCGCACTCTAGGAGAGGAGGAGAGGACACCTCAGCCCCGCCACACAAGTGGGTAAGTGCCGGACCGCCCGCGGGGGGGTACTGTTTGTTTGCCACCCCCCAAAAGAAGAACCCACCAGCCGCCACTGGTAATGGCTATACTTCTCCTTTAACCTCCTCGGCGGTATTCCCGAGTGTGGCTCGGGGTGGATTTTCAGTACCAAAAGCAGTAACCCCGAGCCACACTCGGGATCGCATCGCAGGACCCAGGTACAGTAACTTACCTTGTCCCCACGATCCTGCGATCTCTCACCGCACTGTGTATGTGAGCCGTCCTCCGTTCGATGTATCACAGTGCCGGGCTCCATTCCCTGCGAGCGTTGCAACTCACAGGGATGGAGCACGGCGCCAAATTCAAAAAGTGAAACACACAATACATACAATACACTGTAATCTTACAGATTACATTACTGTATCAAATAATTTCACATCCCCTTTTGTCCCCAGTGGTTTGTCCAATTCCCTGCATGCAGTTTTATATTATATATACTGTTCTTTCTGCCTTGAAACTGGAGATTGTCCATAGCAACCAAAAACTGTCCCTTTACATCAAAAGCAGTTTTAGATCAGCTAGAAAACAGCGATAATTGCAGAATTGAGCGATAGTGATTTGTGGGGAAATTCGCCATCAAACACTGAAAGTAATGACAGCGACAATTCTGCAACTGAGCAGATTTCATTGTTTTTGATTTGATTACATTATTGAATCGTTTTTATTATTATTATTATATGATTATTTGTTATAATTATTTATAGTTATTTATTATATTATAAATCATGATTTTGTGTTTCAAACTTTATCATACCCGGGATGTCTACTAGACTCTTGTTTGGACAGATTTAAGTGTGTTATTCCTAATGCCGCATACACACGAGCGGAATGTCCGACAGAAAAAGTCAGACGGGAGCTTTTCATCATATATTCCGATCGTGTGTATGCCCCATCGGACTTTTTACGTCGAAAATTCTGATGGACCTAGAAATAGAACATGTTCTAAATTTTTCCGATGGAACCAATTCCTATCGGGAAAACCGCTCGTCTGTATGCTGTTCCGACGTACCAAAAACGACGCATGCTCTGAAGCAAGTACGAGACTGAAGCTATTGGCTACTGGCCATTGAACTTCCTTTTTCTAGTCCCGCTGTATGTGTTGTACGTCACCGTGTTCTGGACGGTCAGAATTTGGTGTGATCGTGTGTATGCAAGCGGAATTCCATCGGAACTCCGTCGGAAAAACCTTTAGCCTGGGTTCACACTATAATGCGCTGCGGACCGCACAGGAGCGCTGTGCGTCCCTGTTCACCGTTTCAGGGACGAATCAGGGCCGATTCTATGCCTGAATTCGGCCCTGAAACGCAGCCAAAGACGCACAGCGTTTTTGTGCAGTGCGCACCGCAGCCGCCCCGGAGATATGTGAACCGGCTCCCTAGGGAGCCAGTCACATTCTCCTGCTATGCGAATTAGAGGTGCGGAAACGCACCTCTAATTTGCATAGGTGCGAACCTGGGCTAAGAGTTTGTTCCTACGGGAAAACCGGTCGTGTGTACAGGGCATTAGAATTACAGACCTACAATATAAAATGCCAAATTTCCATGCAAAACATTGTACTGTTTTGAGCATCAAAAATCGGAAATAATCATACCGCCAGGGAGGTTAATGATGGGAGAATTGTGCGAGAAATATAATTGAAAAAGAAATGAAAATGTGCGCAAGAAAAGAAAATTCCCAGAAAGAAAAGAAGGTTCCTGGCCATGAAAATTCTTTTCTGTAGCAACATGAAATTGATGGCTTAGTTGGTCGTATTTCGAAATCAATGGTGGCACCATCGGATCACAAAACACACAAAATTAATCATTTTTGAAAGAAAATCTGGAATTTGACCCATTAGGGTGCATTAATGTCCATCAATGTTCATTTTGAATGGGCTACGATTGCAAGGAAAAATAGACGTGTATCCATTTTCCCAAAGCAGTGACCCACAGTATATGGCCATGCAGCGCGGGTGCGTTGGGTTAGCACACAGGGGAGCCATTCATTGGTTACCACAACCTAACAATGTTAATGAACCCTAAAGCAAAGAACCGCCAATTAGATATGACATGAGCGGACATTACCGGGGTTTATTGATGACCTGAGATGGACCAGGCTTCATAATACCTCCCCTTGTAGCATTGTTGGCTTTCATTGTACACGCTGTTAAAGGGGAGCTGTGAACTCGTGTATCACTTTCCAAAATTCCTTTAAAGAAAACTTTTTTTTCTGATTTAATTGGCGGCTCCTCTCTGAGAATAGGAGCGGTCCTGGCGATAGAATCCCTCCAGACGGTGAAAGGTCTCGCTGTGCCCCCAGCCTCTGCCTTCTGCCTGGCTCCCACTGATAACCGGCCACCTGGATCCCCGGCTCCATTCCCAGGATGAGACAGCTGATTCACGGGGCCCGGGTCACAGCATTCACGTCCCACATAATCGCCGGGGCTGCCCCTGTAACTGAAATGTTGGTGTCTAATAAAAGCTGCCAGTACAAAAGAATGGAACAATGGCTGCTGTGTATCAGCGACCCCGTCCAGTCTTTGTAAATCTTCTCATTTGTATCGCTTTCAGTTACGCCAAACTTTGCGATCTAACAGAGGCATCGTTCTTAAAGAGGAGCTCCACCCTCCCTACTTTATATTCCTTATGGCGGTCATATACACTTTGCTAAATGCTTGATTTCTTTCCTGATCGATCTATAGTTGACAACCCATTTGATCGATATGCCACACATGGGGAAGTGGATTTTTGAACAAGGCTGCTTTTATACGGCTCCGTTGCAAAAACGTGGAAAAAAACGCAAATGCCCTTTTTGCCGCATTTCCGGTGCGTTTTTCACCCGTGAGAAAAAGAAATGCGACTCAATAAACGCACCAAAATCGCAACGCCAGGTGTGTTTTTGCTGCATTTTGTGGTGTGAAGAGTTCCATAGGATTTAATGGTTATGCCCCGTACACACGATCGGATTTTCCGACGGAAAATGTGTGATAGGACCTTGTTGTCGGAAATTCCGACCGTGTGTGGGCTCCATCACACATTTTCCATCGGATTTTCCAACACACAAAGTTTGAGAGCAGGATATAAAATTTTCCGACAACAAAACCCGTTGTCGGAAATTCCGATCGTGTGTACACAAATCCGACGCACAAAGTGCCACGCATGCTCAGAATAAATAGAGAGATGAAAGCTATTGGCCACTGCCCCGTTTATAGTCCCAACGTACGTGTTTTACGTCACCGCGTTCAGAACGATCGGATTTTCCGACAACTTTGTGTGACCGTGTGTATGCAAGACAAGTTTGAACCAACATCCGTCGGAAAAAATCCTAGGATTTTGTTGTCGGAATGTCCGATCAATGTCCGACCGTGTGTACAGGGCATTAGGCATTTTTCTTCCTCTTACAGTAAGGAAAAACGGAACGGTGTAAAAGGGCGGAAGGAAAAATCCTGGACGGCCGCACACCACTGAAGGCATCTTTATTGAAAGATTAAAATCCAAAAACAGTCATATCTGAAGCATAGAAAACAGAGAAAAACCACTAACGCGTTTCACATCACAAACAGAAGCTTAGTCATAGCGGTGTAAAATGGCCCTAATAGTTAGGATATAATTGTAACTTCTGATCGTAAGTTATGATCACATCTCTCTTTCCACAAAGTCATTTTATGATCCGATCCATCAAATTACAATCATATCGCAATGCTGCCGATTGATGCAGAGTCAAGCCAGATGCAGTCCAGTGCGTATTTATTCTGCATCCAAAATGCTTTGACAGTGCTTAATATGGGGCCTTAGTTCACGCCAGTGCGTTCCAGTGCAGTCAACAAAAGTAGAACAAGTTGCATTTTTTTCTGTATGAAACACATCTGTAACGTGACAAAATACATCGAAACCACACAGGAACAGATCAAAAACACACTGGAATGCATCAAAACCCCACCAGAATGCATAAAAAAGGCACCGGAACACATCAAAAACACACCAGACAGCATCAAAATTGCATCAAAAGCGCACCAGATTGCATCAAAAACACGCATGCAGAATTGCACCCACAACGCAAAAATTGTGCTGTGAATCAGCCCTCAGTCTAAATCGATCAAAATGGAAGTTATGGTTTATTCGTTTGTTTGCCGTTCCGATCATTTTAATTGAACCGCACATCGACCGGTTAATACATTTGATACAGTGTTATGGTGTGAACATATCACACATAACACTATATAAAAATGTAAAAAAAAAAACCATGCTTACTAGATCATGGAGTCCTATGTTGTCTTCTTCTTACACTACTCTTCTCGGGCGCCGCCCTCCTAAGTGAAAAAAAAATGAAAAGTCAGCAGCTACAAATACTGCAGCTGCTGACTTTTATTATTAGGACACTTAACTGTCCTGGAATCCAGCGGTGTCTTCATCCCAGCCGATTTTTCAATCAGCTGTTGGGCGCCGCTGCCACTAAGGGAAGCCGGCAGGGAAGCCTTGTGGCTTCACAGCGGGTTCCCTACTGCTCATGTGCGAAGCGCGCTGCGCTATGTTAATGCCCCGGCGGTGGGGGAAAGGAGGAGGGGAGCCAAACTTCCTACTGACCTCGCCGCTGCAAAATCAGCCGGAAGTGGGAGTGGGTACCTGTCAAAACCAGGTACCCGCTTCCCCCTGAAAGGTGTCAAATGTGGTAGCGGAGGGGGGAGGAGGCAAATAAGCGGAGCTTCCCCTTTTGAGTGGAGCTCCACTTTAGGATCCAGCACATGTGCAGAAACATTGTGGGGTCTCTACCACTCTGCTGGCAAAGCCCTGAAACGTCACTGTGCGAGATCTGCAAACTGCCATCCAAGATGCATGACCAAGACATCCCAGGAGGTCATTTGTGGGATCTTGTGCATTTGCAGAAATGTAGAGGGGTCATGGAGAGACCTCTTCCTCCTGTAAGAGGAAGGTGGAAAGAAGCAGAAGAGAGGACCTTAAAGGGGTTCTAAAGGCGCAAGGTTTTTTACCTTCAAACCTTCTCTGTACAGCAGCGCCCCCAGCCCTCTAATACTTACCTGAGCCCCATCTCAATCCAGCGATGTGCTTGAGAGCCTCAGCTCTTCGGGGACTCTCACTCCTTATTGGCTGCTCCCGCTGCTGTAAATCACAGCCAGTGAGCCAATGAGGATAGGGAGAGGGGGCTGCAGCTTTGTGTGTGAATGGACACGGAGAGCAGTGGCTCAGGAGTGATCCTGCTTGGGTGCCCCCATAGCAAGCTGCTTTCGCTGGGGGCACTGGGCAGGGGAGAGGGGCTAGGAGTGCTGGCGGGGGATCTGGGCTGCTCTGTGCAAAACTACTGCACAGAGCAGGTAAGTATAATTTGTTTGCTGTTTAAAATAAAAATGGAAACCTTTATTATTACTTTAAGGAAAGGGGTGAAGGTCCATCTAAAGCTGGCCATACACCAGTAGATTTTTGTTGGAGCTTTTGAACAGAAATTCAGAAAAATCCTTCGTCCAATCATTTGATAGTACCAACATTGACTCAAAAAATTCCACATGAAAACCCTGAAAGATTTTGTTCAATTGCCACCCCAATAATTTGAGTTTCATTTCGGGATGCACATTACAAAAAAGTCCAACTTTTTTCAAAAGAAAACCACATTTACATTTAGAATTTTGTTTGTTGGAGAAAAATGTTGCATCCTTCCCCTTCGATTTTACTTGTCACTATGGTTGAAAATGATCATCAACCTAATGCCACGGAAGCAGAATTTTAGTAAAGGGAAAATGTATATTTTGTTTTTTTTGTTTGAATTTTCATTTTGGATAGAATAAAGGGGTATTATAACCCCTGTCAGGTTTTTTTTGCCATCTGTATCCCATTGGAGAGATTTCCCTTCACTTCCTGTCCCATAGCCAAACCAGGAAATGAGAGGGAATCCTTTCAAATTGAGGGTCCCCAATGGAAGATTTCACCTTTATTCCTGTTATAGTGACAACCCAAAATTTGAGATTTTCCTTCTTTCTTTTTGTCACCAGGACAAATATAGAGGGTGAATCTAATCCCTCTCTTTGCTATCTAAAATAAAATAAAAAAAGTTTTGCCTTTAGTTTAGAAATTGAAAATTCCAAAACAATTTTACTTCAAACAAAATTCTATTGGTGCATTGCCAGCTTTACAATGAATTTCAAGTTTCAACTGCTGCTCCCCTATAGGAAGAAATCTGGGTCTGTATTGAAGCTCGCATCAACGGACAAAAAGACCTTCATCAGCAATTACAGAAATGTCTCACCTTAATAGATGACTGGATGGCCACCAGCTCCCTCAAACTTAACGGATCAAAAACAGAGCTTCTTCTCCTACATGCCAACAAAAATTCCAAAATAAAGACTCCGTGGACACCTCCCACCATCCTTGGACAGACCATCTCCCCAAACACCAAAGCCAAGAGTCTCGGAGTCATTTTTGACTCAGGAATGACAATGGACGCACAAATAGGATCAGTGGTGAGCGGATCCCACCATCTCCTTCGTCAACTACGCAGACTCATCCCCTTCATCCCAGAAGAGGACAAAGCGGCAGTTGTGGGAACAATCATCAATTCCCGACTCGACTACGCAAATTCGCTCTACGTAGGACTACCCCAATATCAGCTTGCGCGCTTACAACTCATCCAAAACACGGCGGCAAGACTGTTAACAGGAAAAAAACCCTGGGAATCCATCTCACCCTCCCTAAAGAGCCTTCACTGGCTAACCGTGAAGAATCGGATCACATTCAAGACCCTCTGCCTCACCCACAAATGCGTACGAGGGAACGCCCCACCATATCTCCGCGAGAAAATAAAACACTACACACCGAATCGCAGTCTTCGATCGGCTAACCAAAACCTCCTTACCGTTCCCAAATACCGCTACAAAGCAAAGGGAGAACGAAGATTCGCAGTCCAAGGACCTCGACTATGGAATGCTCTTCCAACTAACATCCGCATGGAAGAAAACCACCAGGCATTCAGGAAAAAACTAAAGACCTTCCTTTTCTGAGAAAGCTGACATCAGAGAATACATCCAGCGCCTTGAGGCGATTCAGTTCGCATTTGCAGCACTTTACAAATCATTCATTCATTCATTCATTCACCAGTCCTTAGTTGTGTTGGCTGCATTCGTTTTCCTTTGTTCCCCCCGGTGATCCTGCCAGTTGCACATTTTCTCTAGTAGGGTGACAACATTCACTCGCTGTACTTTATCTATGGAGGAGTAGCGTTGTCATCAGACACTGTTTTCCTTGTTTGGACTACAGAACACCTACCCCTCTCATCATCTTGATACAGTGCATCCGGAAAGTATTCACAGCACTTCACTTTTTCCACATTTTGTTATGTTACAGCCGTATTCCAAAATTAATTAAATTCAAAATTTTAATCAAAATTCTACAAACAATACCCCATAATGACAACGTGAAAGAAGTTTGTTTTGAAATATTTTCAAATTTATTAAAAATAAAAAATGCAAAAAAAAATCCCAATACAGAAGTATTCACAGCCTTTGCTCCAATACTTTGGTGAAGCATCTTTGGCACCAATTACAGCCTCAAGTCTTTTTGAGTATGATGCTACAAGCTTGGCGCACCTATTTTTGGGCAGTTTCTCCCATTCTTCTTTGCAGGACCTCTCAAGCTCCGTCAGGTTGGATGGGGAGAGTCGGTGTACAGTCATTTTCAGATCTCTCCAGAGATGTTCAATCGGGTTCAAGCCTGGGCTCTGGCTGGGCCACTCAAGGACATTTCACAGAGTTGTCCCGTAGCCAATCCTTTGTTATCTTGGCTGTGTGCTTAGGGTTGTTGTCCTGTTGGAAGATGAACCTTCACCCCAGTCTGAGATCCAGAGCACTCTGGAGCAGGTTTTCATTAAGGATGTCTCTGTACATTGTTGCATTCATCTTTCCCTCCATCCTGACTAGTCTCCCAGTTCCTGCCACTGAAAAAAATCCCCACAGCATGATGCTGCCACCACCATGCTTCACAGTAGGGATGGTATTGACCAGGTGATGAGCGGTGCCTGGTTTCCTCCAGACATGATACTTGCCATTAAGGCCAAAGAGTTCAATCTTTATTTCATCAGACTAGAGAATTTTGTTTCTCATGGTCTGAGAGTCCTTCAGGCGCCTTTTGGCAAACTTCATGTGGGCTGTCATGTGCCTTTTACTGAGGAGTGGCTTCTGTCTGGCCACTCTACCATACAATAAGGTGATCAGATTTTTAAAATGAAATCTGGGGAGATATTTTTTTTTTTTACTAGTAATGGCAGCAATTAGCGATTTATAAAGGGACTGCGATATTGCGGCGGGAAAATCAGACACTAAGACCCCTTTCACACTGAAGGCGTTTTTCTGGTGTTTAAGACCCCTTTCACACCAGGGAGTTTTTCAGGCATTTTTCAGGCACTTGAGCATTAAAAAAAGCGCCTGTAAAGCTCCTGAAAGAAGCCTCATCTGCAATCCCAATGTGAAAGCCCGAGTGCTTTCACACTGCCAGCGCCCGAAAAATGCTGGTAAAGTGCCGCTTAGGACCCCTTTTACACCGGGGCCTTTTTCAGGCAATTTTCGGGCGCTGGCAGTGTGAAAAAGGGCTTGGGGCTTCGGCGCACCCCGCCGATAGCGGGGGTTAAAAGCGGCCCGCTAGTGGCCAAAAGGCGCCGATTAAACAGCAGTAAAGCGCTGCTAAAACTAGGGGCGCTTTACCGCTAACGCAGCCCCCGCCCGAGTGTGAAAGGGATCTAAGTGATACTTTTGACACTTTTTGGGGTCCAGTGACCTTAATACAGTGATCAGTGCTAAAAATATGCACTGTCACTGTGCTAATGACACTGGCTGGAAAGGGGTTAACAGCAGGGGCGATCAAAGATTTAAATGTGTTCCTAACCAGTGTTTTCTCACTGTGGGGGAGGTGTTTTTACTAAGGGAAGGCATGGATCCCTGTCCCTGCTTTGCAGGAACACAGGATCAATGTCTTCCATACTGAAAGAACGGTGATCTGCCTTGTTTACATCGACACGCCGCTGTTCTCCATGTGTACAGAGCGATCGTCTCCGATACCCAGAAATGCAGGATCTTGTATATATACATGATCCTGCGCGGCGTGCACCTTTGTATCGATTTTTAGCTGACAGCTTCTCCTTCTCTCCCTCCAGTGGCTGTTAGCTAAAAAGCTATACAGGGAGATCGGTGTTCACAGCTGTCCCTCCAGCCGCACCGATCATCCCCAGCTGATCTGTGTGCTGCTCCCCTGGCCCCCTCCATGTCCTTTTGTCCTTTTCTGCCCCCCCCCGTTCTCCTCCAGCCCCCTCCATGTCCTTCTCCGCCCACCCCCCGTTCCCCTCTGGCCCCCCCTCGTCCCCTGCAGCCGGACCCCTCCTCTCCCGCTGGATGCTGGGGGAGCTAGTAATAAGACACAGTGAGCAAGATCGCTCCTGTGTCCTGTGATTACTGAGCAGAGTAAACTGTGTTTGCTCTCCTCAGTTTATGAATGAACAGGAGCCTCTGTCTCCTGTTCATTCATCTTTAGTGCTGAGGACTGGACTGGGGAATGTGTGTTCTCAGTTCCTTTGTCTGTCTCAAAGGGGAGATGTCAGGGGTATGTTTAGATCCCTGGCATCTCACCAAAGCCCCCCCAAAAGTATATAAAAAAAAATATTGTAAAAAAATTCTAAAAAAATGAAAAAGTGTAAAAAAATAAAAATAAAAAACTACTGACATCACTGCCCTACCAACACTGTCCACTGCCCCAACTCCTTCCCCCCCAAAAAGCATGAAAAAAAAGTGAAAAAAAAAGAAAAACAAATTAAATTGTAAAAAAAATCAATGATTAAAATAAAAAAAAAAAAACTACTGACACCATCCACATAACAGCCACCCCCTTCCCCAGAAGCACTGCGAAAAAATATTGAAAAAGTGATTTAAAAAACATTTTGCCGTGGGGGGGGGAGCATTTGTGGGCACGAATCGCCACCTCCCTGAAATGAGTTTCTGCAGGTTGAGATGTCTGGGATCTACTTTCCTCTCTGTTCCTGCTGCTGGACACTGTCAGCTGAGCTGCCTCTCTGCCTGTCGCCACCACCTCACAGCTTCTCAAGTCTCACTCTCCAACCCCGCTGCTGTCATTCAAATCCAATGACGCGGGCGCCGGGGGCGGGGCCGAGACCTACATTCGGCGTCTATGGACGTCGAATGCTAGACTTGGGAGCGTGCCCGCAAGGTAACCCCCCAGGAGGTTACAATCACTTTAATAATATGATTTAGCTTGATTAAAACAGTACCTATTCAACAGCAGCAGATTCTCATTCTCCCTCTTAACTGTGTGAATAGAACATGGGATTATGGGTTTATTCCTTCTAGTTCCTTCTAGTTAAGAGGGCTGGGCTGGAAGGGAGCATGTGTCTTTTGAACACATGCCCCCCTTCTATGAAACTGCAGTGAGAGGCGTGCCTCCACTGCAGTATTTTTATTGGACAGCTTGGACCAATGGTGCTTTACCATTAGTCCAAGGCTCCAAGCTGTCCATTGACCTCAGTACCTCTGACAGGAAGTCAGAGGCACTGTGAGCTCATTATCTCAGTCTGCTGCAAACAGAGTATGCCAGCTTGTATTTAAACTGGTCGCTCTGTAAATCGCTTTTGACAGGCTGCGCAAGGAGCCCCCTATCTCTGGAACTATAGGTGGCTTGACTAGTGGTGGAGTAGGATTTCAGCTACCTAATCCCCAAATTTGGGGTCTCTGTGAAGCGCGATATATATTTTTTTTTTATTTTTACGGCAGGTGAGGTTCTGCCTCACCTTCCTCCCCTGACTGCATGTCCCTGCTGTGCACTGTTAAAGTGGTTGTAAAGGCTCAAGGTTTTTTTACCTTCATGCATTCAATGCATTCACTCCCCCCCCCAGCCCCCCTTAAAACTTACCTGAGTCCCATATCTATCCAGCGATGTGCATGAGAGCCTCAGCTTTCTCTCCCTCCTCATTGGCTGAGACAGTAGCGGTAGCCATTGGCTCCCACTACTGACAATCACAGTGAGCCAATAAGGAGAGAACCGGGGCGAGGCTGAGCCGCACTGTGTGTGAATGGTCACACAGAGCAAGTGCTCGGCAGTGAGCCTGCTCGGGTGCCTCCATAGCAAGCTGCTTGCTATGGGGCACTCAGCAGGAGGGAGGGGCCAAGATCGCCGGAGGGGTACCCGAGAAGAGAATCAGGGCTGCGCTGTGCAAAACCATTACACAGAGCAGGTAGGTATGACATGTTTGTCATTTTTAAACAAAAAAAATCTGCCTTTAAGATCACTTTAACTCTTTCCTGTAAAGACCGGAAGTTCCGGGAAGCAGCACTGAGAGAGAAGCCAGCAGTACTGAAAGCTGCTGGAGTTAGAGCTTTAACAAATAGTCTCCTGGGTAATGTTTATTTAACCTCCTGGCATCCGCGCTATGTCCGAATGAAGGCCACAGCGCGGACCTGCATTACCGGGAGGCCGTCATATGACTGCCTCCCCTGTGCACGCTCCCTGCGCACGCCCTGCAGGGCGCACGCCGGGTGCGATGTGATCACCGAGTCACTGAGACTCGGGTCCCGGCCCCTTACCATGTGATCAGCTGTCAGCCAATGACAGCCGATCACATGATGTAAACAAAAGATCGGTAATCGTTTTTTTTTTTTACTCACGCTTACAGCGTGAGTAGAAAAAAAAGCCGATCACCGGCTAGGATGTGAGGGACATCGGTCCCCAAGTGGAAGAGGCACATCTGCCTCATCAGTGCAACCTGAAAGTGCCACCTAACACTGCCCACAGTGCCACCTAATAGTGCCCACAGTGCCACCTAACAGTGCCCACAGTGCCACCTAACAGTGCCCACAGTGCCACCTAACAGTGCCAACAAGTGCCACCTATCAATGCCCACAAGTGCCACCTATGAATGTCCACCTGTAGTGCCAATCAGTGCCACCCGGCAGTGCTGCCCATAACTGCCACCCATCAGTGCCCATCACTGCCACCCATCAGTGCCTATCACTGCCGCCTATCAGTGCCCATCACTGCCACCTCATCAGCGTACATCAATAAAGGAGAAAAATAACCCGTTTAAAATTTTTTATAACAAAATATAAAAAAATAACAATTTAAAAAAAAAAAAAATTCAGTTTTTTACATTTTTTTAACAAAAAGTAAAAACTGCAGAGGTGATCAAATACCACCAAAAGAAAGCTCTATTTGTGGTGAAAAAATGGTAAAAAATTTCATTTGGGTACAGTGTTGTATGACCGCGCAATTGTCATTCAAAGTGCGTCAGCGCTAAAAGCTGAAAATTGGTCTGGATAGGAGGGGGTTTAAGTGCCCTGTAAGCAAGTGCTTAATTATGCTAAGTATGTTAAAGGAAAAGTACGGCAAAAGATATTTTGGCCTTACTTGTCCTATGGCTCACAGGAGTGCAGTTCATTCTGCACTCCTGTGACCTGTTTTCAGCTGACAGTGGGCTAAAGTTCACTGTCGGCTGACGTCACTCAGCGAGTCCAGGCTCTGGAAAGATCCCAACTTTACAGTTGGGATTGACCCAGATACCTAGACCGGCAGCTGGCTCAGTCTCTTGGAGCCACTTGGAGACAGAGTCAGCACCTCCTTCCCCCTCCAACACTGAGCCCTGGAAGAGCAGAGCAGCAAGCCGGTGGCTTACACCCAAGTAACCTCAAAGAACTCAGTCAGGTTATAGCCAGACCCCTATTCCTAATTTTTAGGGACAGCATATAGAGAGGAATGGTACCAGCTGATTGGCGAAAAGCCCATGTGGTACCAATATTCAAAAAAGGGCTGAGACACAGCGGGCAAAATAATTTTTTTACAACGTCACCATTTTTCTCTGTAAATATATTTCTAAAGGTGCTACTGACATGAAATGTTCACCACACGTTGGTAACAACCCATGCAATTCATACATACAAAGAAACGAAAACAAGCAAGTTCAGAAATGAATCTACGTGTAATAAAATGGAATGACACAGGGAAAAAGTATTGAACACACTAACTGAAATGTATTTAATACTTGGTACAAAATCCTTTGTTGGTAATGACAGCTTCAAGACACCTCCTGTATGGAGAAACTAGTCGCATTCATTGCTCAGGTGTGATTTTGGCCCATTCTTCCACACAAACAGTCTTCAAATCTTGAAGGTTCTGTGGGCCTCTTCTATGAACTCTTCTATGAACTCTGATCTTTAGTTCTTTCCATGTATTTTCTATTGGGTTCAAGTCAGGTGATTGGCTGGGCCATTCTAGTAGCTTTGTTTTCTTTCTTTGAAACCAATTGAGGGTTTCCTTGGCTTTGTGTGTTGGGATCATTGTCTTGCCGAAATGTCCATCCTCATTTCATCTTCATCATCCTGGTAGATGACAGCAGATTTTTATCAAGAATGTCTTGGTACATTTTTCCATTTATCCTTCTTTCAACGACATGGAGTTTGCCAGTACCGTATTCTGAAAAACAGCCCCATCTGACCAGATTATAGTCTCCCCGTATTTCACAGGCTTGTCTAAATGTTGTGCAGAAAACTTTAAATGAGCTTCAGCATGCTTTTTCTTCAGCAATGGAGTCTTGTGTGGTGAGCGTGCATACAGGCCATGTGGTTGAGTGCATTACTGATTTTGTTTTCTTTGAAACAATTGTACCTGCTTATTCCAGGTCTTTCTGAAGCTCTCCACAAGTGGTCCTTGGCTCTTAGACAACTCTTCTGATAATTCTTTTCACTCTGTCAGAAATCTTGTGAGGAGCACCTTGTTGTGGCTGGTTTATGGTGAAATGATGTTCTTTCCACTCCTGGATTATGGCCCCAACATTGCTCACTGGAACATTCGGAAGTTTAGAAATCCTTCTGTAACCAATGCCATCAATATGTTTTTCGACAATAAGGTGTGAAGGTCTTGAGAGGGCTCTTTGCTTTTACCCATCTTGAGATGTTTCTTGTGTGACCATGATAATGAGACACCTTTTTAAAGGCCATCAGTTGAGACTAAACCAGCTGATAATAATTTGCACTGACAAGGGGCAGGGTTGATATGCTGATGAAAACAGTATAATTAGCAGTAATCAGCATGGGTTTACAAAAGGTTGTTCTTGCCAAACCAATCCGTTAACATTCTACGAGGAAGTGAGCTGCCATCTAGATAGATGGAGGCCTGTGCATGTGCTGTATCTGAATTTTGCAAAAACATTTGATACAGTCCCCCACAGACGCTTAATTTACAAACTGAGGTCTGTAGGCATGGACCAGAGGGTTTGTTCATGAATAGAAAACTGGTTACGGGGGGAGTGTCCAAAGGGTGGTGATAAATAACGTGTACTCAGACTGGTCTGGAGTGGTAAGTGGGGTACCCCAAGGCTCTGTCCTGGGACCAATTCTGTTTAATTAACTCATAAATAATATAGAGGTGGATATAAGCAGCTCAGTCTCAGTTTTTGATGAGGGGTGGGCAACTACATGGCAAATGAGGTTTATTGTTGAAAAATGTAAAGTAATGCACTTCGGGGCTAAAAATATAAACTCAAGTTACTCACTAGGGGGAGAACCTCTAGGGAATCCAGGGTGGAAAAAGATCTGGGGGTCCTAGTTGAAAAAAGACTGAGCAATAGCATGCAATGTCAAGCTGCAGCAAGCAAAGCCGGCAGAATATTAGCATGCATTAAAAAGGGAAGGATGTGGAACTCTCTTCCACAATCTGTGGTGTCAGCAGAAAGCATTGAAAGTTTTAAAAGACTCTTGGACATGCATCTTGCATCTTGCATCTTGCATCTTAGTGAACACAATATACAGGGATATGGGAAACGATTATCAACATGAACACACATACACCAAGTACACAGGTTGAACTGGAGGGACTATTGTCTTTATTCAACCTCACCAACTATGAAAATATATTGACTTCCTTCCATTCAAATTTAAACACCTTAGAGTGCAGCTGGTTTTCCCTAATAAACAGTGGTCGCAGTCCTGCCTTTCTGGTCCAAGCCGCATGCACACTTAATACCTAAGACAACGTTTCATGCCAGTTCTCCCTGAGGAAGCGGGCTTTGTTCTTGCGAAATGCATCTGCGATTCCTGCATGGAACACCCCATGCGACCATCTGGGGATATGTTTATTTGTAACTGGTAATTCATGTAACTGCAGTTCTTTCACAACTAACACGTTTATGCTAGAGTGTATGCTGTTTTAAACCTTAATAAAGTATTTTGTACAAAAAAAAATGTAAAATTTAACTTTTGGCGTGGCACCATTAAAGTCCCATTAGTTTGGCTGTGGTAGGGATTCAGTCTCCTCACCTTCTGCTTTAACCCCTTGAAGCCCGCACTAGCATGCCACATTGCACATTGCATTGCACACAGTTGCGGGGTGCTTGCAGAGCAACCCCATTCACATGAAAGGGGCTGGGTTTGACAGGATCTGAAAGTGACAGGGGGTATAATTTCTGCTGCCGCCACGCAGCAAACCTTTGTGGTTGCAACATGTGTACACCTCGGTCGCTGCCTCTGCAGCTAAAGGGGGTAATGGCTGTAGGGGGGGTGGCGGTAACAGTACAGCTCAACTGGGGGGTTTTACTGCTCCACTTGGTTCACTTGGTTGACTTGTGATGTCTCAAGCCTTTATTCCTCTATACCCCATGATTTGGCTCAGGAGGTGATTTCATATTGGCTGAAACATTCCACTAAGTTATCACTGGATCTATGTGGGTTCAATTTGGAAGCCTTATGCCCCATACACACGATAGGATTTTCCGACAACAAATGTTCGATAGGAGCTTGTCACAAATTCCGACCGTGTGTAGGCTCCATCAGACTTTTTCCATCGGAATTTCCGTCAAGCAAAATTTGAGATCTGGATCTCAAATTTTCCGACAACAAAATCCGTTGTTGTAAATTCCGATCGTGTGTATACAATTCCGACGCACAAAATTCCACGCATGCTCGGAATCAAGCAGAAGAGCCGCACTGGCTATTGAACTTCATTTTTCTCGGCCCGTCATAGGTGTTGTAAGTCACATTTGTGATACATTGCATCACCTGTGGAGCGTGCTCCATTCAATATGTAGGGAGGACTACTCACAGGTTCAGGGACAGGTTCTGGGAGTATTTGTAATACATGTCGTCATCTGAGGAGCGTGCTCCATTCAGTATATGGGGAGGACTACTTGCAGGCTCAGGGACAGGTTCTGGGAGCATTTGGCGGACATAAGAGGACTAAAATCCATGAATGTCGCTCGCCATTTTTATTCCGTGCACGAAGGGGACATGTCTCTAGTACAGGTACAAGTGATTGAAAGGGTTAAAGCTACTACATGGAAATTGGATCACATCTGCTGAGGAAGTCCCCGCCCACTGGGACGCAACGCGTCCAGAACGTGACGTCGTGACGTCATCCGCGGCTACTGCGCATGCGCCACCGCTCGTACTCACTCTGCTGTGTGTTTTATGTCAGCGTCCTGGCACTTGTGAAGTGCCTGTTATGTAAGAGAGTTTTTAAATTCTTCTATTAAAGTATATTATACGGAGAGCACTATGTCTGTCCCCTTTCTGTTTTCATGAAAAACGTTATCCACCTGCTACTTGGTTATCTGGAGGAGTCCCTTGCCTTTGGACCTTTTCCTTCACTCTGCTGATCCCTATGGGAATGCTTGTTTGACCCTTATGAGAAGGGTCCTTGTGACCAGGTGAGAGGCCATTTGGTTCATGGTGAAGGGTTCTTCTATCAGCTACACACTTTTGCTGTGATCATCACGTTTGCCTGGTGGATTCTTGTCTTTATATCTGGACATTTTATATCTGGACATTTTTTGTGCTCTTTATTATTTTTAGGATTACCGTATTGTTATTCCCCTCATCCCTGGAATATTGTATTTTACACACTCTTTTTGTTTTTTTTTGGTTTTCAGCGCTGCACCTATTTTATCTATATGGAAATTGGATGAGCTAGGGCGGATGACTTATGTGAGCCCATATTGGGTATTTGTCTAAAGGATTGGGGCAAGTGGGGTATTAGGGGAAGAGGGAAACATGGATTTACGGTGGAATAGTTGAGAGGCGTTTGGTGCAATCCTCCGGAGATCCACCCCTTGATTTTAAATTTAATTCGTTAATTAAAGGGAGGGAGTCACGCTAAGGGGTATTATAATTTTTTTTTTTTTTTGCGGGGTAAAAGATTCACGGAATTAGGGCAGATCTGGGGATGGACGCCTTATGTGTCCCCATCTCTAGATCCATTTCTAAATCTAATCGAATTAAATGACACTTTTTGGGTTATCTGTTTAAAGGATTGGGTTAAGTGGGATTGGGGTATCAGAGGAAGAGGGCGTTTTGTGCAATCTCTCGGAGATACACCCCTAAAATTTCAATTTCAAACTTAATTAGTTAATTATACAGTTTTTAGTTGCACAGGGATACTAAGATCGGAATTCTACAAGTTGGATGTGGGAGAGTCACGTCAAGGGGTATTATTATTATACATTTATTTATTTATTTATTTATTTTTAATCTCGTCCCCCTCACCTCGTATAAAAGTTGAATATAAGGAATAGGGAACCTCAGAAAAACAATTATATGTCCATCTAAAGGAAATGCAATACTGTATGATTTATATACTTCAGGAATGTTATGTGTTATGCATCATGTATTTTGTTGTGTGATGTATATGGTTGTATTTCTGTACGTTGAGGTTTTTGAATGTTATGTACTATGCGTGTTTACTTTTTTTTTTTAAATCAATAAAAAAGAATTGAAAACAGAAAGTGTTAAAGCTCCTCAAAGAGGAGGAGATGTGTTCCGCCTCCTCTGTAAGAGAGAAGTATTTTGGATATTTAAGTTGTGGAGTAGGATACTGGGGGGATTTGAATTATGAGTGGAATGTCACACATTATTATGAAAGTTGAGGTGACATTATACCAATGGTTCGGGACCCCCCCCCCGGGGTTATGTAATGCAACTTTTCTATTTCATACAACTAGGTCCTCATATACTTGCACATTCTTTTTCCTATTTTTGTTCGTTGTTCAGTTTTCTTTTCTTCCTTTTTTCTTGTTTTTAATACACATTTTTTGGTCATTTTGATATAGTCCAGTGGGTTACATGTACAGTCATTTAAGTCTTTTGATAATTTTTTGATAATATTCATCACATAAGTATCAGTATGTGATTTGCAATGCCGGTGCATGAATTTTCCTTGTGCGTCGGTTACATTGTCACTGGTCCATGAACATATCTACATTCAATTTTTTTTAATGATTTATTGATTATTAAAATGTTTGTTTCTAATCATGTATGGTCCATGTACCAATGGCAAAATTTCACAGAAATGAAAAGAATGTTCTTTGTATACTGTTTTTAAACATATGTATTGTATGTCTTCTATGGCTTTTGTATGGTTCATTGCAAAAACCCTAGAGGAGGGTTAATCAGCATAATCAAGCATCCACTGGGTTCACCTGAGCATGTACTATTTAATGTTACATTCTGTGGTGCATTTTGGATTATGATTAAGCGAACTTGATTCGTGAAACGCGTCAATCTCTGCTGGTCCATGCCTGTATCGTTGTTACCTTGATGTTTTAACTTGGAATAGACTACACTATTATCTTCTACACTTTGAAGTGCGGTCAATATGATGTTCTTTTGACTATCTATCCAGACCGCGGACTGGGCCTGCACCCAATTAGTAGAGGAGGGGTTGCTATCACCTGGAGCGGCACAACTTTGCTCTTCTGACAGACTTTTAGCGCCCCACAACCACTAACCACAAATACACCCACCAGCCAATTTATTAGCTGCACCTTGTTCATATCGAGTTGGAACCCTTTTTGCCTTCAGAACTGCCTTCATTCTTCATGGCATAGATTCAACAAGGTGTTGGAAACATTCCTCAGAGATTTTGGTCCATGGTGACATGATAGCCTCACGCAGTTGCTGCAGATTTGTCGGTTGCACATACATGATGTGAATCTCCTGTTCCACCACATCCCAAAGGTGCTCTATTGGATTGAGATCTGATGACTGTGGAGGCCATTGGAGTACAGTGACCTCATTGTCATGTTCAAGAAACCAGTGGTGAGATGATTGGAGCTTTGTGACATGGAGCATTATCCTGCTGGAAGGAGACATCAGAAGATGGGGACACTGTAATCATAAAGGGATGGCCATGGTCAGCAACAATACTCAGGTAGGCCGTGGTGTTTAAACAATACTCAATTGGTACTAAAGGGACCCAAAGTGTGCCAAGAAAATACCCCCCACATCATTACACCACCAGCCTGAACTGTTGGTACAAGGCAGGATGGATCCATGCTTTCATGTTGTTTATGTCAAATTCTGACCCGACCATCTGAATGTCGCAGCTGAAATTGAGACTCATCAGACCAGGCAACGTTTTTTCCACTCTTCTATTGTTCAATTTTGGTGAGCCCGTGCGAATTGTATCTTCAGTTTCCTGTTCTTAGCTAATAAGAGTGGCACCCGGTGTGGTCTTCTGCTGCTGTAGCCCATTTGCTTCAAGGTTCGATGTGTTGTGTGCTCAGAGATGTTATTCTGCACACCTTGGTTGTAACAAGTGGTTATTTGAGTTACTTGAGTTATTATTTGGTGTGGTTATTTGGTTATTTGTGTCATTGAGTTATTTGAGTGATTATTTGAGTGTTTCTATCATCTCGATCCGGTCCACACAACTTCCGCTCACTGGATATTTTCTCTTTTTCGGACCATTCTCTGCAAACCCGAGAGATGGTTGTGCGTGAGAGTGGTTGTAAACCCATTACAACCACTTTAACCTATAGGTAAGCCTAGATTAAAGACTTACCTGTAGGTGCAAGAAATATCTCCCAAACATAAAAGGTTTAGGAGATATTTGCAGAAATAGCAGCACCGATGCCGTAGACATCGGGCGCAGGCGCACTGAGCGTGCCGTTTCTAACGGCGATCATGCCGTTAGTGGCGGCACCAGTGCGCATGCATGGGAGTGATGTCATCGCGGCTCCGGCCAGTCACATCGCCGGAGCCGCGATATCCGGAAGTCACTCCGGGATAGATGGCAGCGTCGGAGGGGGCGAACGAGGGCCGATGCAGGAGCTTCGATCTCAGGTAATTCATAATGAGCTAGTATGCTATGCATACTAGCTCATTATGCCTTTGTCTTGCAGGGTGTATTTTTTTTTTCCAGGGGCTTTACTTCCTCTTGAAAATCCCAGTGGATCAGCAGTTTTTGTAAATACTCAGACCAGCCCGTCTGGCACCAACAAACAAGCCACGTTCTAAGTCACTTAAATCCTCTTTCTTCCCCATTCTGATGCTCAGTTTGAACTTCAGCAAGTCATCTTCACCACGTCTAGATGCCTAAATGCATTGATTGCTGCCATGTGATTGGCTGATTAGCAATTTGTGCTACCAAACAATTGAACGGGTGTACCTAACAAAGTGTCCGTTGAGTGTATATCTAATGGTAGGTCTACTTTTAGAACTGTGATTTTTGGATTTCATGAATACAAAACAATCCGTTTCGATAATTTACCAATGTTGGTAACAATGCCATAGTGATTTGGATTAGACGTTGTTACAGTAGTACCGTCCTTAGGACTATGGACAGCTCAGATCCATTAGCAGCGATCGTATTCATTACCCACAATACGGGTGAAGCTTCTGTTTTGTGTTTGTATGCGGAATAACGCGTCTTGTTTTCAGCGGCCCCCGGGGCATATAACACATTATTGTGGGGGCCTCATTAGATATTCACCATGCCGGTGTGAGAGACATATGCCTTTTCTCTATAGGAACATTGGAGGCTGCCACATGCTTTCAAGTTGGCCTTGTATGGAAATAACCGAGGAGCAAGTGCAAGATCTCCCAAGAACCTGCAGACCCCAAACAGCTTGAACACCATGCGGCTGCCTTCAGCCATTGGTCACAGTTTATTAGCAACCTATAAACTTCTCATCTGCTCCGGGGGACAAGATGTTAATGAGACTTGTTAGAGCTGTCACCTGTCCGCATCACGCGCAGCCACCGCCATCATGACAATAACCTAACTAAATATTTGTAATCTGGCCTTTCAAGTGCTAAGCAGGCCTTTCGCTCTTCTCAAACAATGGCCTTCAGTGAATAAAGGGACATTAGCACGTATTGTCTGTCGGGGGCGCCCCGCTGAACTCTGTGCATTCAAGAGAAACTATAGTGTGTGTTAAGGAAGAGCACGTTTTCAGCTATTTGGAGATCGACCTGAAATGAAAGTGAATTTAAGCCCAAGAACAAAAATTCATTGATAGTATTGCAGCTTACCAGCCCTTAGATGTGGTGGCTGCATTTGTTTTCTTTTTTTCAAAATTTTTTTTACTTTATTTTAACCTGGCATTAAAGTGGATGTAAACCTCAGACATGAAATATGTACAAAGCATATCCCTCTGTAGTGTGTACTTGTCTCAGTCCATAGCACTAAGTGCCATTTCTGTCTGCTGCTTAGTTCCTCTGCTATGAATCACATCTGACAAGTTTTCCTGACACCAAGAGAAAAAAAGGGGAGGGATTTGCAGCACTCAGCCTGTGATTGACAGCTTCAGCTCTGTCCCTGTGTGCTGTTTTGAAGGGTGGTGGTGGGGGTCCCTTCCCTCCAATCATCTCCTAGAACTCACCTCAGTAAGCGCTGCAAAGTGTGACTTAAAGCGGAGTTCCACCCAACAATGGAACTTTTGCTGTCCGGATTCCTCCCCCCCTCCGGTGTCACATTTGGCACCTTTCGGGGGGGGGGAGGGTGGGGGGGAGCACATACTTGTCTAATACAGGTATTTGCTCCCACGTCCGGTGAAAAGATCGCAGCAGTATCCACAGCGATCCAAGCTGTCCGGCCCCTCCTCTGTTCCCCCCCCCCTGCTGTCTTCTGGGAGACACACAAGTCCCAGAAGACAGCAGGGACCATTCAGAAGGCGCAGCGTGACTCACGCATGCGCAGTAGGGGACCGGGCTGTGAAGCCGCAAGTCTTCACTTCATGAATCCCTTACTTTTACAAAAAATTTTTTTTTTTAAGTCAGCAGCTACAAATACTGCAGCTGCTAACTTTTAAAATTTGGACACTTACCTGTCCAGGGATCCCGCGATGCCCTCACCCGAAGCCGATCTGTCCCTCAGCTCTCAGGTGGAGGCGCCGCCATGTTCGGAAAGGGAATCAGGAATCAGGGAAAGGAATCATCTTCGGTAAGGGAATCAGGAAGTGAAGCCTTGCGGCATCACAGCCTTGTTCCCTACTGCGCATGCGTGAGTCGCGCTGCGTGTCCTCACTGGTCCCTGCTGTCTTCTGGGACCCGTGTGTCTACCAGAAGACAGCGGGGAAGGGGCGGAGGAGGGGCCGGACATGGCGTAGATCGCCACGGAGCCTGCGGTGATCTATGCCAGGAAGTGGGAGCAAATACCTGGATTATACAGGTATCTGCTCCTTCCTACCTCCTGAAAGGTGCCAAATGTGACACCGGAGGGGGGGGGGGGGGACTGGAAAAGCGGACGTTCCATTTTTAGGTGGAACTCCAATTTAAGATGCCGGTGCCTGTACCCAGAGCCAAGGGACGGGTCGGCTTCTGGTGAGAACATCATGGGCGCCCTGGACAGGTAAGTGTCCTTATTTTAAAAGTCAGTAGCTGCAGTATTTGTAGCTGCTGACATTTAATTTTATTTTTTTTATTGAGCTCCCACACTCACTTAAAAATTAAAAAAATGTAAAAAATCAATTAAAATTATTGAACAATTATAAAAAAAATTAATATGTGGCTGCTGCTAACACACTTTGTGTTCTCACATATGTATAAATCAAAAACTTTAAAGATTTGTGCTGCGTTGCCCTGCCAAGTATTATATCACAATTGCTTATTACTATAATCCAGTGGATGACAAACTGCGGCCCGCGGGAAAGATGTGGCCCTTTGCCTGCCTTCATCCGGCCCCTGGAGCACTGTTTATCCCACTGATATGAGACACTATTACTTCCACTGACATCAACGATAGATCACTACTTCATTCACTGACTCTAATGCCCCGTACACACGGCCGGATTCTCCGACGGAAAATGTGTGATAGGACCTTGTTGTCGGAAATTCCGACCGTGTGTAGGCTCCATCACACATTTTCCATCGGATTTTCCGACACACAAAGTTTGAGAGCAGGCTATAAAATTTTCCGACAACAAAATCCGTTGTTGGAAATTCCGATCGTGTGTACACAAATCCGACACACAAAGTGCCACGCATGCTCAGAATAAATAAAGAGATGAAAGCTATTGGCCACTGCCCCGTTTATAGTCCCGACGTACGTGTTTTACGTCACCGCGTTTAGAACGATCGGATTTTCCGACAACTATGTGTGACCGTGTGTATGCAAGACAAGTTTGAGCCAACATCCATCAGAAAAAATCCTAGGATTTTGTTGTCGGAATGTCCGATCAATGTCCGACAGTGTGTACAGGGGCATTACAAAGGGAAACTATTCCTTCCACTGACCAGTGGTGGCCTGTCCATTAGGGGTGCCGGAGCGCCGCCCCCTCTATCCACAGCCGCTATTTTGACAAGACACCGCCACCCCCTATTCATGCGTCCGGCCCCTTTCAGGACGCCGGGCACCTGAATTACAGGGGCAGGGGTGCTTTTTTGAACCACCTGATTATAGACAGAGACTCTAATAGGCTTCAAAATAGGATGGGCTCATGGTGCAGAGAATTGCGCCAGGAGCCCACCCAGGTGTTAAAACAGCGAATGAATATTCTCTATTGAAACACCGATCCTCAATCTTGCCAATCAAAACCAGGTCTGAGACCCGTTTTCCGATTGGCCGAAAAGAGAAGAGTCCCAATTGCCCGCTGAGGAGGATGGAGAAATTGTAAGCCGCCGCGATGCCCGTGGAGAGCAGGGGAAGGGATAGCCATCGCCGCAGAGCAAGGAAAGCCACTGGTGAAGCCCAGGAGAAGCGCTGCCCACCATAGATGGACCGAACAGCGGGGGGGGGGGGTTTACTGTTTGCCGTCCCCCCCCCAAAAAAATTGCCACCACTGCCACTGACATCAACGATGGGGCACCATTCCTCCCACTGACAACAATGGGGCACTACTCCTCCTCCCACTGACCACCAAGCCTGGGACTTGTCTACTCCCACTGATGCTAAGGGAATTTCTACTTTCACTGACTACAGTCCAGCTGCCCTAAAGTCTGAATGACAGTAAACTGGCCCCTTTCTTAGAAAGTTTGGAGACCCCTTTAATCATTTAAAGTGTTACTAAACCCAGGACCCTGCATTCACCATATCTGGTTTCCTACAGTAAACAGAACATGGAAATTCAATTATTTTAGTAAATATAAACTGCTAAATACCTTTTCTCATCAGCAGATAGGACAATCTTATGACTTTAATCAGTGTCTGGTTAAAGTGGTAGTAAACACTGTACTACCACTTGTACCCACAGGCAAACCTGTAGTAAGGCGTACCTGTAGGTACTGTAAATATCTCCTAAACTTGCACAGTTTAGGAGATAATCAGAGTGCATGCAGCCGATGACATCACCAGAGCCCGTGCCAGAAATGGTGGCTCTTGTGCACATGTGCGGGAGCAACGTCATCGCGCCCCCAGCCACTCATGTAGAGTAGGAAGACCAAGGGAAGATATCAGCCCTCTCAGTTGTGACATTGCAGCGCTGGAGGGCTTCGTTCTAAGGTTAGTTTCTTATAATGTGCTAGTATGCTATGCAAAGACATTGCCTTGCAGGGCCGTTTTTTTTTTTTTTTTTAACCACATGCGGTTTACTACGGCTTTAAAGCTTGTAGGAGGAGTTTTCATTCTACTCTTGACTGTCCTATAAGGCTGCAGGAACCCTGACCTTCTGTCTGGACAGATTGGCCCTGTGCTAAACAAATGCACCCTCCCCCCAAAAAACAACAACAAAAAACTCTCTAGCAATACACACCAATCTAAAAAACTGAGCGTGTGCAGAGTGCCCCAAGGCTTTGTTCTATCAGGAGATGGATTAGGGACAGTGGAAGAAGGAGGAGGATCAGAGAAGACAGGATCAAACAGCTTTTCCACAATGTGGAGGATTATCCCCTTAGGTTCCACAGTGAGTATAACAAGCATTTTTACTGCATATACAGACTGATTTGTTGTGGGTTTAGTAACACTTTAAACACTTTTCTCAACAATATAAAATTGCACAAAATCCGTACATAAAAAAGTTATCTTTTTGTGAAATAAAAAAATCTCGAAATCTCCTCTTTTCTTCACGGTTATTGCACGTGATAAACTTCAATACAGTGCCTTGTAAACAAACGCGTTCTCACACAAGTCTTCACCAAACCGTAAATTGTGCCCAAAGCTCCAGTGCTGCAAATGCACTCATAAACATGCGCCAGCACTGTGCTCACAATGCTCTCACCTCCTCTATATGACTTACATTAATAGTAAGGTCATATAGCGCTTTAATATGCATTCACCAGGAGTTCCTTCACGCCAAAATACCCTGTCCTCTGCTGGGATGTAATCCAGATAAATTTAGGGTATAGGTCTTTTTAAGGCTTGTTTGCTGCATATTAGGGTATTTTACATCTCTCCAGCATCATACACGTTAAAGGATAAAAAACAGCCTTCATAGTTTAGTACTTAAAATCTTTGCACGTATTGTAAAAAAAATGCATTCACATTTTAATAAAATAAAGCTTGCATATGTTAGATTCACATAGAACACCATCAGGACCACGCCACATGTCACTTTCAGTCTGCGTCTGACGACACCCATGCTCCGCCCTATGCGTTATGTCACAAGGTATGTGAATTCATCAGGGGTACATTGTACTTTTTGTAAATCCTGTATTTAATGAGAAGTTGCATTTCCAAAATGTGAAAAAATAGTGCATAACAAGGTCACATGAATAGACAGACATGCAAAATCAGTGGCAATGCAATAAGGTCTACATTGTACTTTTAACAGACCAAAAAGGAGCAAAGTTATTGTTAGAGTTTACATATACTTTATTTTTTCTTTTGACTTTTTTTTACAAGTTGAACTTAGGGGTAAAAATGACCCTTGGTGGCTGCAAGGATTAATAAAGTGTTTGTTACCCTGCAATTTTTATTTTGATATACAGTGCCTTGAAAAAGTATTCATACCCCTTGACATTTTCCACATTTTGTCATGTTACAACCAAAGGCATAAATGTATTTTATTGGGATTTTATGTGATAGACCAACACAAAGTGGAACATAATTGTGAACTGGAAGGAAAATGATAAATGGTTTTCAACAATTTTTGAAAAGTGTGGGGGCATTTGTATTCAGCCTTCAGCCCCCCCCCCCCCCCCAAGTCAAGACTTTGTAGAACCACTTTTCGCTGCAATTACAGATGCAAGTCTTTTTGGGAATGTCTCAACCAGCTTTGCACATCTAGAGAGTGAAATGCTTGCCCATTCTGCTTTGCAAAATAGCTCTGTCAGATTGGATGGAGAGTGTCTGTGAAGCAGCAATTTTCAAGTCTTGCCACAAATTCTCAATTGAATTTAGGTCTGGGCTTTGACTGGGCCATTCTACCACATGCATATTTTTTTATCTAAACCATTCCATTGTAGCTATGCCTGTCTGCTTAGGGTCGTTGTCCTGCTGGAAGGTGAACCTCCGCCTCATGCTCAAGGTCTTTTGCAGACTCCAACAGGTTTTCTTCTAAGATTGCCCTGTATTTGGCTCCATCCATCTTCCCATCAACTCTGACCAACTTTCCTGTCCCTGCTGAAGAAAAGCATCCTCACAACATGATGCTGCCACCACCATGTTTCACGGTGGGGATGATGTGTTCAGGGTGATGTGCAGTGTTAGTTTTCCGCCACACATAGCGTTTTGCTTTTAGGTCAAAAAGTTCAATGTTGTTCTCATCTGACCAGAGCACTTTTTTCCACATGTTTGCTGTGTCCCCCACATGGCTTCTTGCAGACTTCTTATGGCTTTCTTTCAACAATGGCTTTCTTCTTGCCACTCTCCCATAAGGGACAGATTTGTGGAGTGCACGACTAATAGTTGTCCTGTAGACAGATACTCCCACCTGAGCTGTGGATCTCTGCAGCTCCCCCAGAGTTACCATGGGCCTCTTGGCTGCTTCTCTGATTAATACTCTCCTTGCCCGGCCTGTTAGTTTAGGTGGACGGCCATGTCTCGGTAGGTTTGCAGTTGTGCCATACTCTTTCCATTTTCGGATGATGGATTGAACAGTGCTCCGTGAAATGTTCAAAGCTTGGAATGTTTTTTTATAACCTAACCCTGCTTTAAACTTCTCCACAACTTTATCCCTGACCTGTCTGGTGTGTTCCTTGGCCTTCATGATGCTCTTTGTTCACTAAGGATCTCTAACAAACATCTGAGGGCTTCAAAGAACAGCTGTATTTATACTGAGATTGAATTACACACAGGTGGACTTTATTTACTAATTAGGTGACTTCTAAAGGCTATTGGTTCCACCAGATTGTAGTTAGGGGTATCAGAGTAAACGGGGCTGAATACAAATGCACGCCACACTTTTCACATATTTATTTGTAATTTTGAAAACCATTTATCATTTTCCTTCCACTTCACAAATATGTGCCACTTTGTTTTGGTCTATCACATAAAATCCCAATAAAATATATTTATGTTTTTGGATGTAACATGACAAAATGTGGAAAATGGTAAGGCGTATAAATACTTTTTCAAGGCACTATATGTATGTGTTTGTTCTTGTGGGTGTTTATTTTTATAATCATATATCTTTTGATTGCCTCATTTTCTTGGAATTAGTTGATCCTGCCAGTCCCTCTTCTTCCTTGTAAACTGACTACACAAAATACACAGAAGCAGATCCGCTTATATGATCAATTTGTGTCCGTGGGCTCGCAGCGAGGAGGTAAAGGATGCTGAGCCAACGTAGTTCTAGCAGTGTGTTTACTAGCTATGTCCCCAACCAGCCTGCCTTGGTGATTGACAGGGCCTTTCGCTGTCAAACTGCAGCCACTCCTTGCTCAACTGTCCGCTCGCTTCAGAAGATGACCTGCCCAAACTGTCCAGAAGAAGATGGGAAATTAAGCTGGTCAGTCGGATGGCCTAAAAATAAAAGAGCAAAAAAAAAAAAAAGATGATGGAAACAATTCATTTTTGGGAAATCGAATTTATTTAAAATGTATTGGTTAACCACTTGCCTATTGGGCTATTTCACCCCTTCCTGCCCAGGCAAATTTTCACCTTTCAGCGCTGTCACACTTTGAATGACAATTGCACGGTCATGCAACACTGTACCCATATAACGTTTTTAATCTTTTTTTTCACTCAAATAGAGCTTTCTTTTGGTGGTATTTAATCATTGTTGTTTTTTTTGTTAGTTTTTTTTTTCTAAACAAACGAAAGAGAACGAAAATTTTGAAAAAAAAAACAAAAAACATTGTTAATAGTTTGTTATAAAATTTTGCAAACAGGTAATTGTTCTCCTTCACTGAAGGCTGCACTGATGGGCACTGATGAGGCGGCACTGATGGGCACTGATAGGTGGCACTGATGGGTGACACTGATGGGCACTGATGAGGCGGCATTGATGGGCACAAATGAGGAGGTACTGATGAGGCTGCACTGATAGGTTGGCACTTATGGGCACTGATAGGTGGCACTAATAGGCTACACTGATAGGTTACACTAATTAGGAGGCACTGATTGGCAGCACTGGTGGGCACTGATTGGCAGCGCTGATGGGAACTGATTGGCAGCACTGTTGGGACTGCACTGATCATCATAACACTGTATCAAAAGACGGTTATCAGCTCTCTTCTTCTCTCCTCATGCTGTCAGAGTGAGGAAAGAAAAGCCGATAACTGGCATCCCTTGTAAAAACAATATTAAGTCAGTTAAACCACTGTGGTAGAGCCCAATTTTTGTTGCCAACATCCCTTAGATTTTAGAACAGAAGAATAAAGGTACCCCTCAGTACATTGGGACTTTACGGGCAAACTCAAATTATTATAGCAAATTACTATAAAAGTATAAAGTTTATTCATACACAAATAAAAACATTGGTGCATACCTCACCATGAAATACATATGATAACATCATGATACAAACAAGCTCATGTAGGGCTGGTTATTGATAGACATGTGCAATTAGTTTCGTTACGAATTCGTTCGTTAACAAATTTCGACAAATTTGTCAATTCGGAAATATCCGAATTAAAGAAACCCCGTCTAACAAATTTTTCTGAATATTCATAAATTCGTATATTTGAAAATTCGGAAATTCGAAAGTCCGAAAACCCAAAAATTTGAAAATCTGAAATAATAACTACCTAATAATAACTTAACTATTACTAACTATTAAACTATAGTTTTTGGAAGTTCCTTTCAAATTTGGCTGTTAGTGAACATAATGAATACGAATTTATCCGAAGTTAGGAATTATCCGAAATAACGAATGCCGTATCTAAACGAATGGAACGTAACAAATTAATAATAATAAATAATAAGAATAAAAACTTTTTATTATTATTATTATTATTTTTTATTATTAATTTGTTCCGTTCCATTTGTTTAGATGCGGCATTGGTTATTTCGAAAAATTCGTAACTCGTATTTGTTACGTACACTGACAGCCAAATTTGAAGGGAAATTCCAATACCTATAATTTAGTTAGTTATTCTTTAAAATTTTGGGATTTTCTTTCTTTTTCTTCTTTAGAATTTACGAATTTCCCAATGGTCACAAATATAAACCCAAACATTTTGCTAATTGTAAGACCCTAGGTGTGGTCTATTTACTGACATGCTAATGTAACAGTTTCTATGTGGGGAAAACAAAACTTGAATTTCGTAATAGGGCCTACAGACATTATTAGAATGACCACTGCCAATCCAGAACTCCCCTTGGGGAGACACGTTAGAGACTATCATCAACGTATCTTTTCCCCTATCCAGTTCCTTATCCTGGATCGCGTTCATCCCAGTTCCGAGGGGGAGACTGGAACAAGCTTTTACTCCAACGTGAGGCACGCTGGATTGCGGAACTAGGGGCTACTTTGCCCCCCGGGCCTCAATACCCACCTTAGTTATTGTCCCTTTTTAGATGGGTTCTCCTCAGGCTTCTGTGAAAAAGAATGATATAGTGATCTTGCTGAGTTAGTGAGTGTGTTTTGTGACTATATGCACCATCTGGGAGGAATGCTTATTAATTCAGTATATTGTCTACAACTTGTGAATTTTCTGAATACCTATATTGTTTACCTAATATTATCACTATTATGTCATATTTACTGCTATTTCTTTAATATCTGTGGTTGCCATCTTGATGCACATGTTCACTCTATGTATGTGGAATATTGCCTCTGGTATTTGCATGCCTACCTATGACCTGCATACTCTTCTACCCTGACCGTATAGCAACCAGCCTTTTTTTTTTTAATCCAGTATCTTTTTATTGTTTTATAATCAAAAACTGAACATACATTGCAAACAGACATACATGATAACAATCATAAAAAATACACAACCAAAACAAAACAAAAAAAAGAGAAAAACAAAAGTAACAATAAGAATAAAAAATTCATCTAAACCAATCTTCCCTCTCTACATTCTTTCCCATATTTTATGCATCTCTTCCCATATCGGACTCAAGAACATCAAACCATCTCTTCCAGATATTCTCAAATTTCCCTGGGCAACCTTTATGTAAAAAAATATATTTTTCTTTTATCGTACTTTCCTTTATTTGTAGTCTCCATTCTGCTATTGTTGGAGGAAATGTTGATATCCACTTTTGTGCTATTAACTTATGAGCCTGAAACAGACTCCTTAATATTGCTATATAATCAAAATCCTTAATCCTAGATTCCGCTATCATATTTAACGGGCAAATGCCTGGATCTATCGGTAGTTTTTAGCTAACATTAAAGTATTGTCAGAAACCATGAATCAGACTGAGACAGAAGTACAAGTAAATCTCACTTGTTTAATAATAATACAAAAGGTAAACAGTGTAAACATAGTCAAAACATAGCCAAACCAAGCCAAAACGTCAGGGAGCGAGAGATGAGCGTAGTAGAACAGCATGCAGGATCTGGAGCCAGAAGGATTGTCAGTTAAGCAAGTCTTTAACAGGAACACAGGAGAGCGTCTCTAGAGATGTGACCAAGGCGAAGGCAGAGATCATCTGGGCTGGACGGCTTAAGTAGGCAGGACTGACGAGTAGGGTATCATCAACAGGTGAGTCACTGTGGAGAGATAGGAGCTGGAAATTAGCCAACAGCTGAGCGGCCAGCTCAGAGAAGGAAGGGCTGAGCCAAGCCCTGACAAGTATTTAATGTTTTGCAAGGTTGTTTTTTTCCGCCAGATAAGTTCTCGAAAAAGAGATTCCACCTTCCTAAACCAATATGTTATAATCCAAATAGGGGAGTTGTGAAAAATATAAAGTAGTTGTGGAGTCCAGATAATTTTAATCACTGTCAATGGAAGTTTTTTCCAACTCTGACATTTATTCGTAAATTTAAGCAGTAGTGGTTTAAGATTCAAATCAATATAATCCTTTACATTCCGGGTTATCTCAACCCCCAGTTATTTAACTGTATGCTTAATTTGTATTTGAGAGGCTTCGTCTGATAAAGGGGTTTCCAAATCATCTAATGGCAGCAATATTGATTTCTCCCAATTGATTGGATAACCCGAGAGTTTCCCTAATGTAGAAATAAGTCCCATGAGTTCTATTAATGAGTTTTAGGTATCCCCCCAGGAAAATAAGAGCATCATCTGCATATAGAGCTATTATATCCTCCCTACCTAGGTGACGAAACCCAACTATCCCTTCTGATTGCCTGATGGCAATAGCCAAAGGCTCTACTGCCAAAGCAAACAATAATGGGGATAAGGGGCATCCCTGTCTAGTCCCTCTAGATAATGAAAAAAATGGAGATAGGAACCATGAATGCCAACATGTACTGTGACATACTGAGGCAGAGCATGATCCCCTCCCTTCAGAGACTGAGCCGCAGGGCAGTATTCCAACATGATAATGACCCCAAACACACCTCCAAGATGACCACTGCCTTGCTAAAGAAGCTGAGGGTAAAGGTGATGGACTGGCCAAGCATGTCTTCAGACCTAAACACTTTTGAGCATCTGTGGGGCATACCCAAACGGAAGGTGGAGGAACGCAAGGTCTCTAACATCCACCAGCTCCGTGATGTTGTCATGGAGGAGTAGAAGAGGACTCCAGTGGCAACCTGTGAAGCTCTGGTAAACTCAATGTCCAAGAGGGTTAAAGTGGTTGTAAACCCACAAAATAAAAAACCTGCAAGACAAGGGCATAATGAGCTAGTATGCATAGCATACTAGCTCATTATGAAATACTCACCTTAGATCGGCGATATCGCTCCCGGAGTTACTTCCGGGTATCACAGGCTCTGGCGCTATGATTGGCCGGAGCCTGTGATGATGTCAATCCCATGCATGCGCATGGTAACGCCAAGCTAGCTGAAGCAACGGCACGAATGAGCCATTGTTTCAATGTGCATGTACTGATGACATCGGCACATGCTGATACAGGGGATATCTCCTACACCATGCAGGTTTAGGAGATATCGGGGGTAGCTACAGGAAAGCCTTATTATAGGCTTACCTGTAGTAAAAAGTGAATTGTAAGGGTTTACAACCACTTTGAGGCAGTGCTGGAAAATAATGGTGACCACACAAAATATTGACACTTTGGGCCCAATTTGGACATTTTCACTTAGGGGTGTACTCACTTTTGTTGCCAGCGGTTTAGACATTAATGGCTGTGTGTTGAGTGATTTTGAGGTGACAGCAAATTTACACTGTTATACAAGCTGTACACTCACTACTTTACATTGCAGCAAAGTGTCATTTCTTCAGTGTTGTCACATGAAAAGATAGAATAAAATGTTGCAAAAACGTGAGGGGTGTACTCACTGAGAGATACTGTAGCTAGTTCTCTCTGCTCCTTCCCTTTCATACGTTTATATTCCATTAACTGCTTGCCGACCAGTCGCCGCAGTTTTACTGCGGTATAATGGCACGACTGGGCGAAATGACGTTACCTTACGTCGCTTCGCCTTTTGGGAAACTAGGGGCGCGCGCAGATTCATAATCGCTTGTGACAGAGCGAGAACCGGGATCTGGGTGTGTAAACACACAAATTCCGGTTCTTTCAGGGGAAAGAAGACAGATTGTGTGTTCATATAAAGTATGAACACCAATCTCTTCCCCTAGTCAGTCCCATGCCTCCCACAGTTAGTACACAGAGAGGGAGCACAGTTAACCCCTTGAGCGCCCCCTAGTGTTAACCCCTTCCCTGCCAGTGATGTTTATACAGTAATCAGTGCATTTTTATAGCTCTGATTGCTGTATAAATGTCGATGGTCCCAAAAATGTGTCAAAAGTGTCCCATTTGTCTGCCGCAATTTCACAGTCCTGATAAAAATCGCAGATCACCGCCATTACTAGTAAAAAAAATATAATAATTAAAATGCCATAAATCTTTCCCCTATTTTGTAGACGCTATAACTTTTGCGCAAACCAATCAATATACGCTTATTGCGATTTTTGTTTACCAAAAATATGTAGAAAAATACATATCGGCCTAAACTGAGTTGTTTTAGTTTTTTTGAAAAAAAATGTGGGACATTTATTATAGCAAAAAGTAAAAGATATTGGGGATTATTTACAAAAGGCAAATCCATTTTGCACTATAAATTCACTGCAAGTGCAGTGAAAGTGCAGTCCCTGTAGATCTGAGGGGGAGATCTGAAATGAGGGGAAGCTCTGCTGATTTTATTATCCAATCATGTGCAAGCTTAAATTAGGTTTTTTGTTTTCCTTGCATGCCCCCCTTTAGATCTACAGTGACTGCACTCCCAAGTGCACTTGTAGTGCAAAGTGGATTTGCCTTTCGTAAATAACCCCCATTGTGGTTTTTTTTCGAAACTGTCGCTCTTATTTTGTTTATAGCACAAACAAATAAAAACCGCAGGGGTGATCAAACACCACCAAAAGAAATCTCTATTTGTGGGGAAAAAAGGACGTCACTTTTTTTAGGGTACAAGGTCACACGACCGCGCAATTGTCAGTAAAAGCGACGCAGTGCAAAAAAAAAAGGGCTGTTCATTGAGCTGAAGTGGTTAATATTATATTATATATTTTGTCTAGTGGGGATTTTCAATATATCCATCTGGAATATCTTTCCTTTTATCTTTTTGGCTCCCACAACCCCCCTACGGGCCGCTCAGAGTTTGACAGGAACTCCGGTTTGGGTGACAAATGTTTCTGTGAGATTTAAGGTTATATATAATGAAATCATTTGTTATTATTATCATTTATAATAAAAAAAAATAATAATAATTTCCTGTGTGTTTGTTACTCTGCCCTCCCTAGAGGTAAAAATGTCATTGTATTACTATATATTGGGTGTAGAAAAGATTCACCTACCTTTAAAATAATCACATTTTGTTGCTTTGCAGCCTGAAATGAAGACAGGAACAGTTTTTGTTTTATCCAGCTGTATTTACTCAGTTCAACTTATAATATCCAAGTGAAAGTTATAACTACAACATATCATGGAAAAAACACATACTGTATACGAGAGTGAAAGGAGCTTCACACCCCCAAAAAATGAAAACATGCAAAGATTCCCCTTGAGGTTTTTTTAGCAGCAAAGTACACAAAATGTATATTTGTAAAAAATGATTATTTTATTCAATGAAAGGATTCAAATATACAAAGAGTTTAAAATATGAACTCTGGTTGATGACATAAAAAACAGGGTAACCAAAATTGAAGGTGACGTTATACATCATAGGAACAATGTGTTACAAATTACGCAACACCATAGGATGCAGAAGAATACCGCAATGCATTTCGACCCCTACATTCGTGGTCTTCGGGGGGGGGGGTTTTAATGTTCTAGAAAATACATCAAAAAAAGTTTTTACCATTTATACTTTACATTTTGGCGACATACAATAAGAGTAGAAAACGACTTCATGTGTACTATCATAGATAATACATTGCTTCCTATCTATGATGATATATTTACCCTTTAAATGATGGACCATTCGTAACCAGAGATTTAAAAACGGTTGCATTCAAGTGATCCTGGACCTCCTCGTACCTCCTCAGTGTCCCTCCCAGGTGAGCCCCCAAACCATAGGGCTTGCAAGGAGCCACGTACTTTGACCCCAGAAAGGGAGGGAGTGGGGGAAAGGGGCACCTGCAATTTGTAATTAGGAGGTCAGAATAAGTAAACAGAAATCATTTTTATAAAAGTGCTTGGTGTTACTCCTACCTGGCTAAGGGTCCCACTTGATATGATCAATCAAATAATTCCAATAATTGTCTATTTCAGTAATGTTTAGTTAACCGCTTGCCGACCAGCTGTTGTCATTATACTGCGGTAGGTCGGCACGATCCCGCGAGCCGTCGTAGCTATATGTCGGCTCCTTTAAGCAGGATAGCAGGCGCGCACGCCCGCTGCACTGCGGGGGTGCTGATGCTCGTGGCCGATGGTCGCGATGACCGCCGGCCACGAGAAGCAGAACAGGGACGTGTGTGTGTAAACACACAAATCCCTGTTCTGTTAGGAGAGACAAATCGTGAGTTACTAATAGCTAGGAATCACGATCTGTCATTTCCTCTAGGTCAGTCCCCTCCCCCTACACTTAGAAACACACACGGGGAACACAGTTAACCCCTTGATCTGCCCCTGGTGTTAACCCCTTCCCTGCCAGTTACATTTTTACATGAATCAGTGCATGTTTATAGCACTGATAGCTGTATAAATGCCAGTGGTCCCAAAAATGTGTCAAAAGTGTCCGATGTGTCCGCCATAATGTCGCAGTCCCGATAAAAATCGCAGATCGCCGCCATTACTGGTAAAAAAAAAATAATAATATAAATGCTATAAATCTATTCCCTATTTTGTAGATGCTATAACTTTTGTGAAAACCAATCAATATACACTTATTGTGATTTTTTAACCAAAAATATGTAGAAGAATACATATCAGCCTAAACTGAGAAAAAATTAGCTTTCTAAAAAAAAAATGGGGATTTTTTTCAAAATTGACTCTCTTTTTTTGTTTATAGCGCAAAAAATAAAAACCGCAGAGATGATCAAATACCACCAAAAGAAAGCTCTATTTATGGGAAAAAAATAACATCAATTTTGTTTGGGTACAGCGTCGCACGACTGCACAATTGTCAGTTAAAGTGACGCAGTGCCGAATCGCAAAAAATGGCCTGGTCATTCAGCAGCCAAATCTTCCAGGGCTGAAGTGGTTAAATACTTATTATGTGTTTTTTTAGAAAAAAATAAACTTTTTGGATTTGCCCATGGGTTAGATGATAAACCCCTGGAATCAGATGATATGGTATACTATCATAAGGTAGTACTGAGTATTACCAGGGAGGCGGACTTTTTAGGCTAAGAAACAGCGGAGAAGATAGAGCAGTAAAAAAATAATATAAATTTATTGAAAAATACAATATCTAAAAAACAATGACAATTGTAACATATAGCATCTATGATTATTGTGCAGTGAGCCCTTGTATGTCTACGCGTTTCACCGTTAGGCTTCCTCAGGACACGGCCAAGGTTCACAGATGAGACAGAGAAGAGAATATGTCTCTCTTAAATTGGAATGCAAAATCATGCAAGTCATGGTAGAATGAGAAAGTTCAATCAGCAGTAAGAAAGTATATTAGATATAGCTAAATATCTCATCAGGGGCATGTAAACAATATTCCTAATTATGGGAGCAGCCATTAGAGGGAGGAGGGCCAACACCAGATGCACCACTTAGATCCTGGATTTAGTATCAGCAATGCTGAAGGATCAATACAATCCCATCACTGCATATTCAGGATACAAATAATCCAGCGTGCCCCTGGGAGACAGCAATACGCTGCACACGTGCGCAGTGCCGCAGTGCGGCGGTGCATGCGCCTGCTATCTCACTTAAACAAGGCCGCAGTATAAGGACGGTGGCTGGTGGGCAAGTGGTTAAATTTTTACATTTTTGGATGAAGTTTCACTGTAAGCTGGTTTTATTTGCAGACATGCCTAGATGAAGGTAATCTGTAGAGTTGGACTACTGTGAAATATATCAAATGCAAGATGTGTTAATGCCGGTCTACTCAGGCAGTGGACAAGGCTGCCATTCACCATTATGTTGACATGAGCAGAAAATCTGCTTGAGCCATAGTACCCAGTTCTATGACCACACAGCAACTTTGGAGGGGAAACTGCCCAGATCCCCCACCAGCTGACAAAGCACCCCCTTTACTTCAGCAGGTGTCCCACAGCCCTGCCAGCAGTAAGTCAATAAGACACATTTATTACCTTTCATCTTTGTATATGGCTCATTGTGCCCCTCGCTCCGGTCAGTGAAAGGCAGAAGGATGAGTGCTGAACGTCTATCTGCCCCTTTCTCTTATTCATGAAGCTGCCTGGGCATTTGTGCTGTTTGTCCTCACTATGTCTTACTTTCCTGTGACACTTCTGCCCATTCATTTGGCAAACGTGCCACCGGATGGTCAGATGCAGATCGTGGAAATTACTTCAGAGACACTTTTGTTTTCTTCTTTTCCCCCCCTTGACGTTCTCAGCCATGTGTCCCGATGAAAGAAGCCATTTTATGAGTTTGGATCCAAAGTGCCCAGCAGCCAGGAAAGTCCCCTCGGCTCTTTTTAGGTTGACAGAGGAATGGAGGGGATGCTGCCAAGTCCCCACGCCCACAACAGAGGGCATTATTGTGCTTTGAATTAGCAGCGGGCCTACAAGCAAATTGTCCCTTATTCAGAAATTTTGCTCTGTGGAGCACTGACAACGTTTTTGTACTTTTCTGAGCAACCTTTGTGCTTTCCAGCTGCTGTGGAGCTACAAATCCCAGCAGGTCTTGTCAGCCATTGCCTGGTACTTGGAGCTACTTAGCAAGTGTAACTAAATCTTGACAAAACCAGCTTTCCTTATTTAGGAGGGACAGAACCTCGTCTGGACCTACAGTATATCCATGTCCCCCTTTCTTTCACAGTTGACTGTTTTTTAAAGATCTGATGTAATTCTGTATTTAAAATTATATATATATATATATATATATATATACACAGTACTGTACAAAAGTTTTAGGCAGGTGTGAAAAAGAATTTGTAAATTAAGAATGCTTTCAGAAATAGAAGTGTTAATAGTTTATGTTTTATCGATTAACAAAATGGAAAAGTAAATGAAGAGAAACCCAAATCAAACCAATATTTGGTGTGAACACCCTTCTACATCCTCGAAAAACTAGAGGTTAGTTCTCAGAGATTTTTGGAACAACCTACCGGCCGAGTTCCTTCAAAAACTGTGTGCAAGTGTACCTAGAAGAATTGATGCTGTTTTGAAGGCAAAGGTAGTTAGTAGTTACACCAAATATTGATTTCATTTGGATTTCTCTTCTCTTCATTTACTTTCCATTTTGTTAATTAATAAAAAATAAATAAACTATTAACACTTCTATTTCTGAAAACATTCTTTATTTACAACATTTTTTCACACATGCCTAATGCCCCGTACACACGGTCAGACATTGATCGGACATTGATCGGACATTCCGACAACAAAATCCTAGGATTTTTTCCAACGGATGTTGGCTCAAACTTGTCTTGCATACACACGGTCACACAAAGTTGTCGGAAAATCTGATCATTCTGAATGCGGTGACGTGAAACACGTATGTCGGGACTATAAACGGGGCAGTGGCCAATAGCTTTCATCTCTTTATTTATTCTGAGCATGCGTGGCACTTTGTCCGTCGGATTTGTGTACACCATTCGGAATTTCCGACAACGGATTTTGTTGTCGGATAATTTTATATCCTGCTCTCAAACTTTGTGTGTCGGAAAATCCGATGGAAAATGTCCGATGGAGCCCACACACGGTCGGAATTTCCAACAACACGCTCCGATCGGACATTTTCTATCGGAAAATCCGACCGTGTGTACGGGGCATAAGACTTTTGCAAGCCATATTGAGCACCAGTCCTCTTATAAACTCTTCCCTGTTGCCTTTAGTTTTTTTCTTAATTATTGGGTAACTGTACACCTATCTTTATTTCCATCTGTCCTGTGTCATCCAGTAGCAAGTGGGCTCCTCTTTCTCCCTTTCTTTTCTCTGGCAGTGGATAATCCTGAATGACGCTCATGTATGATTGCCACCTCATCCCCTTAAAACTGAACACATATAAATTACACAGGTTTTGTGGCTGATTAAGGTGGTAATTAAACTCACTTGGTGCCTTATCTGCATTTAACTAGCCTCAGAACCTATGTAATTCAAAGGTGTTCGGGTTTAAGGGGATGAGGTGGCAACTCTACGCTCATGTTGTAGGCAGGTGCAAATTGCATTTAATGTTGTTGATCTGTAAGCTGCTGCTGGTATTGTTGGGGTTAACTTGGTGTGGTGTGTCTGCTATTTGGCCTGTTAAGGTTCCCACAGCTGGGGTATTTAAGTCTAAGGGGGTAGGTCTTCTGGAGCTCTTTTTGGGAGATTGGCCATGGGAAGGAGAAGGACCATACATGGAGAGATGTAGTGTTGCACTAAATCCATGTGATGTGATCATGGGGGCTCTGATGTGATAATGGGACTGTGATATGAACTGGGGGACTCTGTTGTGAACATGGGCTCTCCGATGTGGATGTAGAGGGCTCTAATGTGATAATGGGACTTTGATATGAACTGGAGGACTCTGCTGTGATAGTGGAGGGCTCTAATGTGAACGTGGAAGACTCTGACGTGAACGCTGGGCATTCTGATGTGAATGTGCGGTGCTATGATGTGAAGGGTGGGTTTAGGGTTGCCATCTCGTTCCTTTAAACCCGAACACATAGTAATTACACAGGTTCTGAGGCTAATTTAATGCTGATAAGGCACCAAGTGAGTTGAATTACCACCTTAATCAGCCAGGGAACCTGTGTAATTAATATGTGTTCGGTTTTAAAGGGATGAGGTGGCAACCCTAGGTGGGTTCCTGACATGAAAATAGTTGCATCTTGCTGCCTGGTTGATAAATTGGCACTGATTATTTAAAGTGTAGTAAGTGTCTATTAGACATGTTTTTTAGGGGGGGGGGGGTGTTAAAAAAATTTACACATGTAAGTGGCAAGAGTGTGGAATGACTCTCCCTTTTTTTGGGCCAGGGGGCCCAACTTATGAAAGAAAGAAAAGAGGGCGCACCAGCCTTGTGCATTATTCTTTGGTATGCTTTATTAAAAAAAAATTAGATTAAAAAATTCTCACAAGCATGTGAAAGAAAACCACAATATAAAAGCCTTTAGATGATGGCAATTGGTCTGATGACAATAGTCTCCAGGTGATAAAGGAGAGGACATGAGGACCACTGCTGGTTGACGCGTTTCAAAGGGATGCCTTCTCTCTAGGCTCTGAGGAAGAAGGCATCCCTTCAAAACGCACCAGCCAGCAGTGGTCCTCATGTCCTCTCCTTTATCACCTGGAGACTATTGTCATCAGACCAATTGCCATCATCTAAAGGCTTTTATATTGCTGTTTTCTTTCACATGCTTGTAGTTTTTAATTACGGTACATTTTTTAAAATAAAACATACCAAAGGATAATGCACAATGCTGGTGCGCCCTCTTTTCTTTTTTTCTTTTTTGACTGCTAGGACCCCTATCCTGGAGGGCAGCAAGGCCTGAGACATTATCCATCACAAACTATAGACCACCTGATTAACACATTTGCGCAAGAGTATTTGTCAACTTATGATCTTGTACACAGGCCAACTGCCTTCAGAAAATGTCCCTGATCACAGAATACTTGTACATAAAATTCTCTTAGACTTTAAGACAGTCAAAGGCTGTAGTCATGTCTGTGTAGCTTCGAGGATTTCAGTTCAAAGTCTGAATGTGGCAGCCAATGAAAGTTCTCGCTCTGTTTGACTCTGGAATGGGCTGTCTTACACATTAGTTTATGAATGGGAAATTGAGAGGAACATGCAGTCAAGTGACTGGTTAACACAATAGCTTGCCCGTCTGCATCCTGCTGAATTCCAAAGCTAGAGCCCTAAAAAAAAAAAAATGTTTCTCTAGGCATCGCTGAGCTCACTGGCAAAGTTCTGGCTGAGGACTATGCAGATCTGCAGGATTATACAGAGCAGAGAGAAGATGATAAGACATTGCCCCAGTGACCTGTCAAGTGGAAAGAGCCAAGAGCTTGGTGCTGTGTGTCGGCATCCAACCTCCCTTCTGAACATCGGTGAAGGAAAAGACAAGCTGGTGTCCGCTTTTGCCACGCACAGGTGTGGACGACACAGCCGAGACCTAAAAGAGGAGCAGCAGCAATTGAGGAAGAAAATAAACAGCCGGGAGAGGAAGAGGATGCAAGATCTTAACGTGGCGATGGATGCCCTAAGAGAAGTCATCATGCCATACTCTGCCACCCACTGCCAGAGCTCACCGGGTAGGAAGTTGTCCAAGATTGCCACCCTCTTGCTGGCCAGGAATTACATACTGCTTCTTGGAAGTTCCCTTCAAGAATTACGTAGAATCATCGGGGACATGAGTGGCCCAGCGCCCAGGTTGCTTCTCGCTGGTCTGCCACTCTTTGCAGCTCCAGGGTCTGTGTTCCTGGCACCTGGCACTGGCAGCAATGGAGAGACTCAGTGCTCGGGCAAGATGCACTCCTTGTCGGTAGAGGAGCAGCCATGCTCGGCCTTCACCATCCCAGGAGGGAGCAGCGTCTGTGCCTGTTCCATCTGCAGGTTCACTCACTTCGTTCCCACCAACCTCAACATGAAAGCTGTACAGCTGCCCAAATAGTCAAAAACCCATGAAGGCCAAGACTTTTGAAGGACTATCAATGGACATTGAAGATGGACCAATACTCCCCACAAACTCTGCCAAGTCTGCAACCAAATCAACAAAGATCATCACTGCCTGCGATAATCTGATAATAAAGAATGGGTAGTAAGAGCAGCTATAGTGGTGGGATTAGCAATAGTAATCTTATACACAAAAGGATCACTCTTGGAGTGGGAAGTACCGTAGATCTTAGATCTTGAAGCCTCAGTAGGCACTGCAAGAACAGACAGTCCTCAGACATGCTGCCAGAGCTGGTTATAGATCTCTTCAGTCTTCAGTTATCTACCCCAGCAATCCTTGATTTTTGTCTCGATAAATAAGGTGACCTGTCACATGTAACTGCAGTGTTTTATATATATATATATATATATATATATATATATATATGTATATATATATATATATATATATATGTATATATATATATATATATATATATATATATATAGCAGCCAGTGACCCTGTTGAATGTGATTTTATTTTTTAAATTCATGCTGTCATTACTGAGCATTCTACTGTTAAGAATCGCCCATTCTAGAGCCTTTGATTTCAATCTCCTACACTTTTATTAGAAAGTTCTGCAGTGTTGAAGTTGCTCTATGTCTAGTTTTGCAGATAAATTATGCAACACTTCATTCAGAGTGATTTACTTTTACTATAATATTTTGGACAAGCTGAAGCAGATTGGTTATTATGCACCAGATTCTGTGTGCACCAGTTTTAGTAAACCCCCCCTATGGTGGAATCAGAAACATTACTTTGTCACACTAGTAAACTGCTGCTGGTCCAAGTGCTCTTTTCTTGACGGACTGGAAGTTGTCGGATGAATACGTCCTATTTCCACATATGACTAGCAAACCAGCACCATGACCAGCAAAAAGACAATCACCTTTGACTGGTTATTTTATTAGCAGAGAGATGTGACCTAACCTATCTAATAATATCTGGTGCCCATTGCTACCTTTTACTCTTATTTCTACCGTTCTATTTCCACTACCTATTCTTATGTAGCTTTGAGCTGCCAATACTGACAGTTGCTATTTGAAACACAAGTCTGAAGTTGATAAAAAGGCTCCATTCACACTTGTGCGACTCCAAAGTAGCACGACTTTGGAGTGCAGCTTTTATGAAACTTTGAATGTGCACCACTTGGATGAGACTTTGGCAATGACCAATGATAATGGACAAATGTTACACAACTGTCTCATGTAAAACATTCAGATGTGACTTTTGAGGGTTAGAAAGTCAGACCAAAGTAGTGCATAAACTACTTTGAAGTTACTGTGACTTTAAGTTGCATAGATATGAATGTTACTCATTGAAAAACATAGGGGGTGCCTTAAAAAAATGGCATCAATCTTTACTTTTATACGGAATACAAGAACTATTTTTGGTTTAAATGTTTAAAAGTCAGAATGCTGCAGGACTGCCGTACAGACAGGGCACCTGTACTGAAGATATATGCAGGCTGCCATGTCTTCTCTGGCAGTCATGGTTTGGTTCAGCATTTCTATGTCAATGGCTGCGAACAAATTGGCAGAATTTCCTGATTTGCATGCATGTTCCATGTTAGTGTCTCAATGTAAGGGAAAAAAATCACTGCATTCCTCTTAATAGAGGGCAAATTGAGCAGCTAGTCAAAACCGATATAGATACCAAACCATAAAATTACACACACACACACATACAAGGGTTCTTCAAAAAGTTTCCACACTTTTTTAGCTCTATTAAATATAAAAAAAAGTGTAAACTTATTGGAGATCCTATATACTTTATATATATACAGTGTGTGTATGTATATATATATATATATATATATATATATATATACACACACACACTCACACACACATATATATATATATATATATATATATATATATATATATATATATATATATACACACGGGCATACCTCACTTTTAAGTACTCAATGGCATTTATTTACTAGAGCTGGAAAGTGCGAAATCAGGCTCACTTCTACATAGAAACCAATGAGCTTCCGTGTTTTATTACCAAAGCTTAATTGAACAAACTGGGGTTAGATGCTCATTGGTTTCTATGCAGAAGTGAGCCTGATTTTGTACTTTCCAGCTTTAGTAAATAAACCCCATTGTGTACCTAAAAGTGGGGTATGCCTGTATATATATATATCATTTTTTTTACAATAGTTTATTAAAGTGTTAAAGTCAGAGACAGACAAGCAATTTAGCATTTTCAGAAAGAGGTCAGTAACAGCAGCTTAGTATGAGTTTTCCTTTCAACAGATGACTTAATGGGAAAATAATATCAGATCAGTATTAATGAATTAATATCAATTTAGTGTTGGAACCTCTGTTAGGTTATATTGCTGTCTTTGTCCTTTGTTCTTGGGAGGTTCTTTATCTAGATTTGTCCTGGTGATCAATGTCATTGGGGATGTGAGTGACAGAAAATACAAAATCTAGTGTTGTCACCAGAACAGGAACAAAGAGGAAATCCTCTAACAGGGACACATGTTCTGGTGACAGCTGTCTAAGAAAGGGTCACTTTGCAGAAAATGAAAGCATTCCTATTCCCCAGAATGGACAAAAATGAAAAGACCTGACAATGGTTTTAAACATCTCCTACTCCATAAAATGAAAAAAAAAAAAGTGGGGAGGGGGGGAGTGGGGGGCAGTTGCCACCTCATCCCTTCCTTAAGGCTGGGTTCACACTGCTGCGGTGCGGGAACGCAGCGAATTTACTGCGGGTTCCCGCATCGCACCAACTCGCATGGCAGTTCACACTGCCATATGCGAACTGCTGGGGAGTGTCATACAATGTTAATGACACCCCCAGTTCAGCCCGCATATCGCAATGCGAACTGACAATTCGGACATTTTCGGATCGCATAGGTGTGAACACCCATGCGATCCGATTTTGGTCCGAACAAAAAAAAGGGTCCTGTGCGAGTTTGGACCGAATGCGGTGCGATATCAGCCATACTATCTGTATGGCTGATATCGCACAGCACAGACATCGCATGTGATGTGAACAGCAGTGCGCTGCGAATCACATGCAATGTCTGCCACCGCAGCAGTGTGAACCCAGCCTTAAACCCGAACACATATTAATTACACAGGTTCCGTGGCTGATTAAGGTGGTAATTAAACTCAGTTGTTGCCTTATCTGCATTTAGCTAGCCTCGGAACCTGTGTAATTCATATGTGTTCGGGTTTAAAGGGATGAGGTGGCAACTCTAGCAGTAGACCAAATCTGCATATACTGTATGTACTTATGTAATGCTGCATTCATAAAAGGTATACCTCCCTGTTTGCTAGCAGTTATTATATGACAAAGCTGCCAGTGTAATTTAAAGGGGGCTTCTACCATCACCACCATCAAATTACTTTTAGTGACTGGCGACTGTTTTTCCTTCCTGGATGCACCTTTTCTACCTTGTTGGATCCTGTAGCAGCATTTTCATACCATGACACTTACCTGCGGATGTAGCTCTGAGATGTAATAGGACAGCTGGACCAGCACTGTCGTTCTAGGAAGTATTTAAACTTCTACATATATTAGGCCATCCATAAAACAAATATTAATATTTCCTACAGATTAGAACGAAAAGTTTACACTAATGAAGACAGAAAAATATAGTTACATAACAGACAGTTTGACTTATATTGTAGAAGCAAAAGAAATTCAAGGCATAAAAGCACATGGCTGGGATGTAACATATTTAGATGTATTTTAGAATGTACTGATTTTTTAATATGCTATTAGGTATTTCATATTTTGATAGTAATGAAATAAATGCATTTTTTTTTAGATGAACATTTCTTTTCTGTGTCATTTAATCATAAAAATGAACAAATTTATGTCAAAATGATCAAGTACAATACACACGTGTGCTTTAACCTCCCTGGCGGTATGATTATTTCAGATTTTTGATTTTTAAAGCAGTACATTGTTTTGCATGGAAATTTGTTTTTTTTTATATTGTAGGCCTGTAATTCTTAGGAATAACTCACTTAAATCTGTCCAAACAAGAGTCTAGTAGACATCCCGGGTATGATAAAGTTTGAAACACGAAATCATAAATTATAATATAATAAATAACTATAAATAATTATAACAAATAATAATATAATAATAAAAAATATTCAATAATGTAATCAAATCAAAAACACAGAAATTTGCTGAGTTGCAGAATTGTCGCTGTCATTACTTTCAGTGTTTGATGATGAATTTCCCCAGAAATCACTATCGCTCAATTCTGCAAGCGATTCTAATTTATTATCGCTCTTTTCTAGCTGGTCTAAAACCACTTTTGATGTAAAGGGACACTTTTTAGTTGCTATGGGCAATCTCCAGTTTCCAGGCAGAAAGAACAGTATTTATAATATATAACTACATGCAGGGCATTAGACAGACCACTAGGGACACATGGGATGGGAAATAATTTGATACAGTAATGGAATCTGTAAGATTACAGTGTCCTGTATGTGTTATATGTTTTTCACTTTTTGAATTTGGCGCCATGCTCCGCCCCCGTGCGTCGAAACGCTCGCAGGGAACAGAGCCCGGCACTGTGATAAATTGAGCAGAGGACGGCTCACACACACAGCGGGAGGACATTGCAGGATCGTGGGGACAAGGTAAGTAACTTTGCTTGGGTTCTGTGATGCGATTCCCAGTGCACACTCTGGATTACCGCTAAGGAGGTTAAGGAATGTGAGCATTTTTAAAAGAATCAGTAAAATTGGAATTACTTTTTATATCCAGATAGCGCATTATTTCCTAGACATTTCCTGTCCTCCTAAAAATGACTTGTAAACTCAATCAGGTGTTCACCTTCTCCATGGCACACAAAACCATTTGACTTTGAACTGTGATCAGCTGTGGTCATTTTGATGAGCTCAGCATGAAAAAGATAGATAGATAGATAGATAGATAGATAGATAGATAGATAGATAGATAGATAGATAGATAGATAGATAGATAGATAGATAGATAGATAGATAGATAGATAGATAGATAGATAGATAGATATTTTTCTCAGATAATAGGTGCAGGTACTCCCCTACCCACCTCTTAGTACCGTGCCTTGGTTCCACCTCCTAGTACCATTCCATTTAGAGGGGTGTTGTTTGTGGTGTAAGTAATTTGTTAATAACAAGAAAAGCAGTAACATAGATCCCGTGCAACCAGCAAGTATAGATCCCTGCAGGAACAAGAGAACCCCCTAGAAACAATAGATCCCCCGAAGCAACAAAAGATCCGCCACAACAATATACCTTCACCCAACAACAGTAGTCCAAGTATAATTTTGTGGTGTTAAGTAATCTGTTAATCATAATAAGAAAAGCAGTAAAATAGATCCTCTGCAAAAAAAACCAATAAATCTCCCAGCAACCTGCATTAGTAGACCCCTCCCTTACCAGTAGATCCCTCCCAGCAACAAATGAACCCCCAGCAACAATTGATCTCCCCAAGGGACATTAGATTCACCAGCAGCCAGCATCAGCAGAACCTCCAGCACACCCTACCACCCCTTGCTATTAGATACAATCAGTACTGAAGGTGCCATAACTGTGTCCCCCCCCCCCCCCCATGTTCCTGCTGAAAAAAGGCCTAGATAGATAGATAATGAGATGGATATATATATATATAATATATACATATATATATATATATATATATATATATACATATATACATATATATATATATATATATATATATATACATATATATATATATATATACATATATATATATATACATTTATACAGTGGGGACGGAAACTATTCAGACCCCCTTAAATTTTTCACTCTTTGTTATATTGCAGCCATTTGCTAAAATCATTTAAGTTCATTTTTTTTTGCTCATTAATGTACACACGGCACTCCATATTGACAGAAAAACACAGAATTGTTGACATTTTCACAGATTTATTAAAAAAGAAAAACTGAAATATCACATGGTCCTAAGTATTCAGACCCTTTGCTGTGACACTCATATATTTAACTCAGGTGCTGTCCATTTCTTCTGATCATCCTTGAGATGGTTCTACACCTTCATTTGAGTCCAGCTGTGTTTGATTATACTGATTGGACTTGATTAGGAAAGCCACACACCTGTCTATATAAGACCTTACAGCTCACAGTGCATGTCAGAGCAAATGAGAATCATGAGGTCAAAGGAACTGCCTGAAGAGCTCAGAGACAGAATTGTGGCAAGGCACAGATTTGGCCAAGGTTACAAAAAAAAATTCTGCTGCACTTAAGGTTCCTAAGAGCACAGTGGCCTCCATAATCCTTAAATGGAAGACGTTTGGGACAACCAGAACCCTTCCTAGAGCTGGCCGTATGGCCAAACTGAGCTATCGGGGGAGAAGAGCCTTGGTGAGAGAGGTAAAGAACAACCCAAAGATCACTGTGGCTGAGCTCCAGAGATGCAGTCGGGAGATGGGAGAAAATTGTACAAAGTCAACCATCACTGCAGCCCTCCACCAGTCGGGGCTTTATGGCAGAGTGGCCCGACGGAAGCCTCTGCTCAGTACAAGACACATGAAAGCCTGCATGGAGTTTGCTAAAAAAACACCTGAAGAACTCCAAGATGGCGACAAATAGGATTCTCTGGTCTGATGAGACCAAGATAGAACTTTTTGCCCTTAATTCTAAGCGGTAAGTGTGGAGAAAACCAGGCACTGCTCATCACCTGTCCAATACAGTCCCAACAGTGAAGCATGGTGGTGGCAGCATTATGCTGTGGGTGTGTTTTTCAGCTGCAGCGACAGGACGACTGGTTGCAATCGAGGGAAAGATGAATGCGGCCAAGTACAGGGATATCCTGGAAGACCTTCTCCAGAGTGCTCAGGACCTCAGACTGGGCTGAAGGTTTACCTTCCGACAAGACAATGACCTTAAGCACACAGCTAAAATAACGAAGGAGTGGCTTCACAACAACTCTGTGACTGTTCTTGAATGGTCCAGCCAGAGCACTGACTTAAACCCAATTGACCATTTCTGGAGAGACCTAAAAATGGCTGTCCACCAACGTTTACCATCCAACCTGACAGAACTGAAGAGGATCTGCAAGGAGGAATGGCAGAGGATCCCCGAATCCAGGTGTGAAAAACTTGTTGCATCTTTCCCAAAAAGACTCATGGCTGTATTAGATCAAAAGGGTGCTTCTACTAAATACTGAACAAAGGGTCTGAATACTTAGGACCATGTGATATTTCAGTTTTTCTTTTTTAATAAATCTGCAAAAATGTCAACAATTTTGTGTTTTTCTGTCAATATGGGGTGCTGTGTGTACATTAATGAGGAAAAAAAAAGAACTTAAATGATTTTAGCAAATGGCTGCAATATAACAAAGAGTGAAAAATTTAAGGGGGTCTGAATACTTTCCATCTGTCTCCCCCCCCCCACTCAGGTGCCACAATTGGCACTTTTCAGGGGGGAGGGGGGAACAGGGAACGGGTACCTGTTTTTGACAGGTCCCCTTCTTCACTGCCAGGTTCCCTTACCAGGAATGGTGGCGGCTGCACCCAACAGCCAATCCAAAGATCGCCTGGGGTGCCGACATCGCGGGCTCCCTGAACAGGTAAGTGTTGGGCTGGACCTCCCCTTTAAGCTTGCAATTACCAGTTGTGAATTTAAAGGAAAAACTCCACTTTTGCTAAATAAGGGGAAATACATATCCAGTTTCCTGAACAGCTGGCTCACTGATTTCCCAGAAGTGTGCACAGAACTTGAAGTCAACTAAGGCTGGCCATACACTATACAATTTTCTTATTCAATTTTCTTTAGATTTACCTTCAACTGTGTAGTGCAAGGGCCTGCCTGACTGCATACACATTGAAAGTGTTTAGGCTTGACCACATATTATATGGTTTTAGTAAATCTAAAGGAAAATTGAATAAGAAAATTGTATAATGTATGTACAGACATCCCCTGCAATAGGTGTTTCATTTTTGGCACGGCATTTTAAAATGCTCAGCCACTCATAGGCCAGCCCTACGCCTCACATGACCCCCATACACCCAATCACAGGGCGCCGGACACTTAAAGCGGGGTTCCACCCAAATTTTGAACAATATCTGTATGTATTCTCTTCCTTGCCTAGATGCTGACATGCCGTTTAAAAAAATTTAAATCGCCGTAATTACCTTTTATTTTTCTAATCTTCTTTGCACTTCCTGGTTCTCCTCCCGTGGGAGTAGGTGTGTTTCTAACCTCTCCCAGACTCCGCACAAAATCCTGGGAGCTAGTCTCAGGCTTCCCAGGATGCCACTGAGCATGTGCGGGAACGAGTAGTGAATGCTGGGAGCACAGTATTCACCACATCCAGGAAATAAATGCTTGTGGGCTTCAAATGCCCACAATGAAGATGGAAACCGCCTGCAGTGAATAATATAAGTTATTCTTTCCGATGAAATCTGACACAGGCGGACATATTACACACAATATGTGAGTATGTAATGCTAAGAAGAAAAGTTTGTGAATGAACTAAAAAAAAAAAAAAACGATAGATAGGTGGACCCCCGCTTTAACATGGCGGCCGGAGCTCAGGGGACACAGGAATTTGAAATTGGGAGGAGGTAGCCAGTGACACATACTGGCGCCCCCCCTAAATGTCGCGCCCGGGGCCACGGCACCCCCTGCACCCCCCACGCTACGCCACTGCTCATAAAAGAATGCAGAGAAATAAGAATTTGCTGACACAGCACTGAGACTGATCAGGTGGTTCTCATTGAGACATTCCCTCTCATTTGGTAAATAATTTAATAACAAAGCAAACAATCCATTAGGTTCTTGCAATGCAGTTTGCTTAAAATGGAACTTCAATCTTGCGTTGAACAGGCTTCGCCTCCCCAGCGCCCCTAACATTTTGCATGCATAGATGCACCCCTCGGGCCTCTGACTGGGATCTGCGCATGCGCAGGGGGGTTTTCCCACACACATGCAAAGACAGGGAAAGACTCGGACATCTCTGTTTGCAGTCTTATGCGTGCGTGGGAAACTCTGTGGATGCGCTGATGGCCAGGAAAATTGGCACATGCGCAGAGGTGCCGCAGGGCTCTCTCGGGGTCAGGCAGAAACTATTTAAGGTCCTGGCTCCCAGGCTTGGCACACATTTGTGAGTTGGTAGAGTAGAGACAGGTACCCCACCTAGTAGGGAAAGAACTAGCAGCAGGGAAAAGTTCCCAATTAGGAGCGAAAGCTTAGGGCTCGCAACTTCTCTGGGCATCTGCCTGTCTGGGCACAAGATGGCCAGGCCCCATTCTTCCCCTCTCTACAGATGCTGACAGTGGTTGAAGGAAAGAAAATGTCATCGTCTATGGCCTGCCTTAAAGTAACATTAAAGTGATTGTAAAGTTTTGTTTTTTTAAATAACAAACATGTCATACTTACCTCCACTGTGCAGTTAGTTTTACACAGAGTGGCTCCCATCATCATCTTCTGGGGTCCCCCGGCGGCGCTGGAATCTCCTCCTCGCATTGTATAACACCCCTAGTGTAGTGATGGTGAACCTTGGCACTCCAGATGTTTTGAAACTATATTTCCCATGATGCTCAACTACACTTTAGAGTGCAAGAGCATCATGGGAAATGTAGTTCCAAAACATCTGGGGTGCCAAGGTTCGCCATCACTGCCCTAGGAGAAGCGCTCTCCCAGGGGGATTACCTTGCGAGCGTGCTCCCGAGTCCAGCGTTTGCATCCATAGACACAGAATGCCGGACTCGGCCTCTCCCCCTGGTGCCCGAGTCAATGGATTGGATTGACAGCAGTGGGAGCCAATGGCTGCACTGCTATTAATCCTTCCAATCAAGAGCCGAAACAACGGGCAGAGGGGGAAAGAGCGTCTCCAGCATGGGAATTACAGGGCTCACGTGAGTAAAAGGGGGGGGGGGGGTCAGTGACAGAAGTTTTTTCACCTTTGTGCATAGGATGCATTAAGGTTGGCTCTCCTGGGTGAATCACCATCATTGTATGTCGGCCGCTTTAAGACCACTAGGGCCAATGCGCGTGGCCAGCGGCCGTGATGTCCGCTGGCCACCCGCGATTGCTCCTGAGAGAGACAGAACGAGGATCTGTGTATGTAAACAGACAGATTCCCGTTCTGTCAGGGGAGGATAGACAGATCTGCTGCTCCTAGTGATTAGGAACAGCGATCTCTCTCCTCCTCCAGTCAGTCCCAATCCCCCCACAGTTAGAAACACCTCCCTAGGGAACATATTTAACCCCTTGATCACCCCCTAGTGTTAACCCCTTTCCTGCCAGTGACATTTATACGGTAATCAGTGGCTATTTGTAGCACTGATCACTGTATAAATGTCACTGGTCCCAAAAAAGTGTCAAAAGTGTCCGATCTGTCCACCGCAATGTTGCAGTCCCAGAAAAAATCACTGATCACCGCCATTACTAGTAAAAAAAAAAAAAGAATAATAAAAATGCCATAAATCTATCCCCTATTTTTTAGACGCTATAACTTCTTTTGCGCAATCAATATATGCTTATTGCGATTCCTTTTATGTTTTTTTATAGCGAAAAAAAACAACCCAGCAGAGGTGATCAAATACCACCAAAAAATGCTCTATTTGAGGAAAAAAAAGAACGTCAATCTTGTTTGGATATAGCGTCGCACGACCACGCAATTGTCAATTAAAGCGATGCAGTGCCGTATCACAAAAAATGGCCTGGTCATTAAGGGGGCAAATCCTTCCAGTTCTTAACCACTAGAGGACCAGCCACCACAGTTATACTGCGGCAGGTTGGCTCTTCTGGGCAAATCGCAATAGCTATACATCGGGCGCTTTAGGACCACTAGGGGGCGCGCGCATCGCGACAACGGAGCCGATGCGCGTGCCCGCACCCGCGATCACTCATGAGAGAGACAGAACAGAGATCTGTCAATGTAAACAGAAAGATCTCCGTTCTGTGAGGGGTGAGGAGACTGCTCTGCTGTTCATACTAGGTATGAACAAGGATCGGTCTTCTCCCCCAGGCAGTTCCATCTCCCCACAGTTAGAATCACTCCCTAGGACACACATTTAACCCCTTGATCGCCCCCTAGTGTTAATCCCTTCCCTGCCAATGACATTTATACAGTAATCAGTGGCTATTTTTAGCTCTGATCGCTGTATAAAAGACAATGGTCCCAAAAAAGTGTCAAAAGTGTCCGATCTGTCCACCGCAATGTTGCAGTCCCAATAAAAATCGCAGAGCGCCGCCATTACTAGAAAAAAAAATTAATAATAAAAATGCTATAAATATATCCCCTAACTTGTAAACGCTATAACTTTTGCGCAAACCAATCAATATACGCTTATTGCATTTTTTTTACCAAAAATATGTAGAAGAATACATATCAGCCTAAACTGAGGAAGAAATGTGTTGTTTTATATTTTTGGGGGGGATATTTATTATAGCAAAAAAGTTAAAAAAAATAGCTTTTTTTTCAATATTGTCACTCTCTTTTTGTTTATAGCACAAAAAATAAAAACTGCCGAGGTGATCAAATACCACCAAAAGAAAGCTCTATTTGTGGGAAAAAAAGGACGTCAATTATGTTTGGGTACAACGTCGCACGACCGCTCAATCATTTAAAGCGATGCAGTGCCTTATCGCAAAAATTGGCCAGGTCATTAAGGGGGCAAATCCTTCTGGGGCTGAAGTGGTTAAGTGGTTAAAATAACAAACATGTGATACTTACCTGCTCTGTGCAAAGGTTTTGCACAGAGCAGCCCCAATCCTGTTTTTCTGGGGTCCCCCGCCAGAGCTCCTGCCCCCCCCCCTCTTTGGCGAGTCCCCCCATGGAAAGTCGATTTACTTATGCACATACGCATGTAAACGTTCAAAAAAGTGCAACTATGCATGTACAGCAAATTCAATCTAGTGGCTAGAAAAAAAATGAATATTCTAGCCAATAGGGAACATGCACATGACTGTAAAAAAAATGCAATTCATAGTACTTTTTTGTTTACATATCTGAATGCAGGTATATTATTTTCAATGGGGACATCATATACCCAGGTGCATACATATACTCTGTGTTCAGATCTAAAGAGTGCATGCTGGGATCGATAACAGAGCAGTAGGAAAAAGAACTATAGGTTTACGCATTTAAAGGAATACGCATATTTACCCCTTTAAATGCATGTAAACACAAACATTTTACTGATCACTTATACAGGAATTTTTCTGCCATGAAAAACCATGCCTATCTGTTAACGTAAAATGTTACTAAACCCAGGACCCTGCATTCACTATATCTGGTCTCCTACCAGAACACAGAACATGGGAATGCAATTATTTTAGTAAATATAAACAGATAAACCTTTTCTCATCAGCAGTATATAGCAGTCTTGTGCCTTGTATCAGTTCCTAGTAAAGCTTGTAGGAGGAGTTTTCATTCTCCCCTGGTCCTCTATCTGGACATGTCTGGACAGTGCTGATTGGCCCAGTGCTGATCACATGCACTCTCCCAAGAAAAGAAAAAAACTCTCTAGCAATACACACCAAACTGAGCATGTGCAGCCCGTCCCCTGGCTCTGTAAATATCAGGTTATTTTTTGGAGACAGTGGAAGAAGGGGAGGATTAGTGAGACAGGATCAAACAGCCTTTATACACAATGCAGAGGATTAACCCCTTAGGTTCCACACTGAGTATAACAAGCATGCTTTACTGCATATACAGACTGATTTTACTGTTGTGGGTTTAGTAACACTTTAAATTCTTACGGCTGTGTACATGTAGCCCTAAAGTGGTTGTAAAGGCTGAAGGCTTTTTTAAAAAATTTTTTTACCTTAATGCATTCTATGCATTAAGGTATAGTGCTACCCCTGTAGGAGCCACTGACGAATATGACTATCTCCCACCCTGCACAGCCAGGCACACAAATTTTTCCACACATGCTGGAGTCAGAAATCAGTCCTTGCAGCTTTGTTTTTGTATTAGGAGATCTGAACTTGGACGGGGAAAGGGTTATTATGGGATGCCCACTTGTTATACATAGAATTCTTCAGGGACACAACTATATACATCCAGTATATACACTTGTCTTCTACCTCCAGCACAGTATTGCTTGTAGAACTACATCTCCCAGGACCAGCTAGCACTGAAAGGATGATCCAACACAGACTCAGTCAGATCCAGAGAAGATGCCCTTTGCAGTCAGGGACCGCGGGCCCCTTTGGTAGTGTAGCAGAAAAAAGGTCTTAGCGCTAGCTGTCCTATTCCTGTGGCTACTGATCCCAGTACCACCTCTTCAGGCACTGCCAGCCCACCTGGCTGCAGTTGCCCCTTTCACTAGCCCTCCTGGCTTCTTCTCCACAGTCCTCCCAGACTGATTCTGTATCCATCCCAGAATGCTTGCACCCAGTCCCTTCAGGCATGCCTCTCAGTCTTCTGACTGCAACACTCACCAGCCCACGAGGCTGTCTTCCTCCCTTGAGATTTGTCCGACCATGTTCTTCTGCTGACCTCTCCTCGATCCCTCCATGTGTCATGAAGAGGGGTCCTTTCCACACCCAAGCCCAGGCCTGAGTCCACACCCCCACCCAGACTAGAGGGTTACTCTCAAAGGCCTCCAACAGCCTAATACTCCATCTCCATCTTCCACCCGAACTCCACATTGCCCCTGCTGGGCTGACCATGACTATTTAAGGGGGCCTGCCCCCCTGCCAACCCATCTGTTGGGGATTGGTCAGCTCCTCTTCCCCTCCACTCCCATCCTTCTAGAACCTTCTGCATGTTTCTAGAAATAGGGGAGAGGTCTCAGAGATGCTGTGTGTGAGTCTTACTAGCCCTCCCTGAGTCACTCAACCCTGACCCAGAAAAACGCACAGGCTTGGCTGCCAGCCAAGCCTGACAATTTACCTACTCTTTACACAAAAACCTAACTCTAGCACTCTAGCAATGCTAGAGGGTGCTACAAAGGTTAAAAAAAACTTCTGAATGGAGCTTCTCTGCCTACCCCTACACTTACCTGAGCTCTCTCCTCATTGGACATGAATGTAGTAGCAACAGCAGAAGTTGCAGCAATTGGCTTCTGCTGCTGTCAATCACAGCCTGTGAGGAGAGAACAGGGGTGGGGCCAAGCCGCACTGTGTTTTTCAATGGACACACAGAGCCTGGCTCGGGAGTGAGCCCGCACGAGCTGACCCCCTAGCAAATGGCTTGCTATGGAGCATTCAGAAGGGGGGAAGCACTAGCGGGGGACCCCAGAAGAGGCAGATCAGGGCCATTGCACAGAACAGGTAAGTACAACATGTTTGTTGTTAAAAAAAAAAAAAGTGATTCTTTAAAGCAGGGGTCTCCAAACTGTGACCCAGGGGCCAGATGCGGCCCTTTACTCGCCTTTATCTGGCCCTTGGGGTACTATTTATCCTCCTGATATAAGACACTATTCTGCCAACTGACACCAACAATGGGGCATATTTTCTGCCCACTGACACCAACAATGGGGCATATTTTCTGCCCACTGACACCAACAATGGGGGTTTTTTTCTGCCCACTGACACCAACAATTGGGCATATTTTCTGCCACTGACACCAACAATGGGGCTTTTTTTCTGCCCACTGACACCAACAATTGGGCATATTTTCTGCCACTGACACCAACAATGGGGCATATTTCCTGCCACCGACACCAACAATGGGGCATATTTCTCAAATACCAAAGATACTCCCACTAATGCCAGAAAAATGATATTCCTGCTGGCCACAGTCCCCCCAGGGTCTGAAGCAAGTAAAGTGGCCCTTTGTTTACAAAGTTTGGAGACCCTTGCTTTAAAGTCACTTTAAAGCGGGGGTCCACCTACATCAACCTAAAAAAAAAAAATATTAAAAGCCAGCAGCTACAAATACTGCAGCTGCTGACTTTTAATACATGGCCACTTACCTGTCCCAGGGTCCAGCGATGTCGGCAGGGGATGCCGAGAACCCGCTCGGTTCTCGGCAGCTGCCGCCGCCATCATGGGTGAGGGAATCAGGAAGTGAAGCGTTGCGGCTGCGGTTCCCTACTGCGCATGCACGAGTCGCGCTGCGCATCGTAACTGGTCCCCGCTATCTCCTGGGAGCTGTGTGTTTCCCAGGAGACAGCGTGGAGGGACAGGAAGAAGCATAGACTCCCATGGGAGTCTATGCCGGAAGTGGGTGCAAATACCTGTCTTAGACAGGTATCTGCACCCCCCTCCCCCCCTGAAAGGTGCCAAATGTGACACCGGAGGGGGGGGGGGTTCCGAAAAGCGGAAGTTCCATTTTTGTGTGGAACTCCGCTTTAATATGAGTTTTTACACACATACGTATGCTTTTAAACACAATATGCTTGTAAACGCACATAAACGCATGCAATTATGTGCCAAAACAAGCATTTTTTTGCACTGGATCTTCTGGCCAGAAAGATTTAGCATAGATAGGAATAATTTAATAGCCCCACGAGCATTAGGTCTTTTATTTTCTCAATCACACATTTTTGGGATTGATCGGTCAATATTTAGTCATTGAGATAACGTAATGTGCCCAAGAAATAAAAGAAAAGATCAGCAGTGGCGGAGCAGACACAACACATGAGAGCGGCGGTGAAAGCCGGGTCTGTCCGGACGCACAGCTGGTGATGAGGTCTTCGGATCCTGGATGTGAGTGGTGAGGTCACTGCACTGAGGCAAAGCATGACATAATCTGCACACAAACACAAGGTTTAACTCTTTGTAATGCTGATGTTATAACACAGACAAGCATATCAATCAAATTGGGATGAGCATCTTTGTCTGTGCAGCCGCTGCATCCCTATACACCTACATTGCATGTAAGCTGCGAAACACGGCCCAATCATGGAGTACGGGCCTCCTCACCCATGTGAATGAGGTCTTACACTGCTGTGTCTCCCAATTAGGAGCATGTAGTGCCAGATTTAGACTTTGGGGGGGGGCAGGGTATTTCAGGTTTGGGGGGGCCCTCATACACAGGGTTAGTTTATGTATGACACAACATCATTCTCGAGGTCACACGTGCAAACACGCATGCAGTCAGAGCACTCTATATGTGGTTTGCTTAAGCCGCCAAAATTTTTTAAAAATTATATAATATACCAATCCCGAGTAAAAAATTTTACAGATGATGGCAGGCAAAATATTACTGTCCAAGATACATTTAATAAAATAAAGTATTTTTCTATTACTGTATACAGTGGAACCTTGGATTACAAGCATAATCCGTTCCAGGAGAATGCTTGTAATCCAAAGCACTTGCATATCAAAGCGAGTTTCCCCATAGAAGTTAATGGAAACGAAGATAGTTTGTTCCGCATTGACTTCTATTACATACAATACCGCATGTGGCCAGAGGTGGGGGGGGGCACCGGAGAGCCTCGGAAATACTCGGGGACAGCTCGGAATGCCTCGGAAACATTTGGGAACTGAGTATTTCCTAATTTTTCCGAGTATTTCCGAGTAATTTCGAGTATTTTCGAACGGCTCCGAACCGTTCCGAGTGTCCCCGGCGCCCCCGCACCTCTGCCCAAATGTGGTACTGCACCGCCCATTAGCTTGAAATCTGCTCGTTTTGCGAGACAACACTCGCAAACCGAGTCAGAATTTTAAAGAAAAAGTTGCTCGTCTTTCAAAACGCTCGTTAACCAAGGTTCCACTGTATTTTATATTATTTTAATATTATTTGTTTTTTATTATTTTATTTAAAAAATTATATGTTTTATATTCTTTTTGTATAGAAGGGAGCCCTTTCTGTCGGGGGGGCCTCTTTTTGACTCCTTATAAATGAATGGACCCAGCAGCGGGACTGAGGAGCGAGACCACACGGGTGCCCCTATGGTAAGCGGCTTTCCGTGGGGGCACTCGATGAAGAGGAGGAGCCAGAAGCAAAACCATTACACAAAGCAGGTAAGTATAGATATGTTTGGTTTTTTTTTATTTATTTTTAAATCGCAGGGTCTACAATCACTTAAGGGGTGAGCGTTGACGAACATACACCATGTAGACTTGCACTGCAAACTGTTCTCCAGTTAACTCTTGGGTCCCTTTGACACCTTGGAGAGACAGGCTGAGCCTTATCCACATCCCCCTTTCCAGAGTATCACTGCGCTTCACTTCAATTTACTCTCCTGTACCCAGGCACAGGCTGGGTAACCTCTGCGGCCAGAGTCTGCTCCCACTGCTATGGGAGATGGATCGTGCACAAAGAGAGTGCCGACAACAACTCCTTCCTGCAAGAGGCTATCCCACCTATCTCAGGCACACGTTCAACGACAGGCTGCTTGGTGAACCTCCATTACCCTAGGTAACCACCTGCTTGCACTCCACACTGCGTTAACTCTTACAGAACTGTCCCCACACCCCAAGTACTCAGTGACCCAAAGAATGGGAGGGTGGTACTTTGCATTACACCCCTTTGAATAACTTCAGGCCAGGCAGGAACAAGGTTTCAAAACTTTACTTGAAAAAGTGCAAAAGGCATTACAAAGACCAATATTCAGAGACATAATTCTTCTTTAAAGCAGTAGTAAACCGCCGAAACAAAAAAAAAACAAAACAAAAAAATGCAAGACAATAGCATAATGTGCTAGTATGCATCGCATACTAGCACATTATGAAATACTTACCTTAGAACGAGGCTCCCGCAGCTCGCCTGGTCACCACAGAGGGGGCTGACGCGGGAGTCCTTCTTTCCTGCAGGGTCTGGCATAAGCCGCCGGACCTTCAGCGCACATGCACCGCTGACTTCAGCGGCTGCATGAAAGGTGAATATCTCCTAAACCATTTAGGTTTAGGAGATATTCATTTTACCTACAGGTAAACCTTATTATAGGCTTACCTGTAGGTAAAAATGACCAAGCAGAAATGCAACCGCTTTAAATCCCTAACTTAGGCTGTGTGCTGCCCTGACATACCTACGAATGCATTTGGGTGGCAAAAATATGAATACAATCTATACACTGGGGGGAGAACCTCTGGGGGAATCTAGGATGGAAAAGGACCTGGGGGTCCTAGTAGATGATAGGCTCAGCAATGGCATGCAATGCCAAGCTGCTGCTAATAAAGCAAACAGAATATTGGCATTAAAAGGGGGATCAACTGCAGAGATAAAACGATAATTCTCCCGCTCTACAAGACTCTGGTCCGGCCGCACCTGGAGTATGCTGTCCAGTTCTGGACACCAGTCCTCAGGAGGGATGTACTGGAAATGGAGCGAGTACAAAGAAGGGCAACAAAGCTAATAAAGGATCTGGAGGATCTTAGTTATGAGGAAAGGTTGCGAGCACTGAACTTATTCTCTCTGGAGAAGAGACGCTTGAGAGGGGATATGATTTCAATTTACAAATACTGTACTGGTGACCCCACAATAGGGATAAAACTTTTTCGCAGAAGAGAGTTTAATAAGACTCGTGGCCACTCATTACAATTAGAAGAGGTTTAACCTTAAACTACGTAGAGGGTTCTTTACTGTAAGAGCGGCAAGGATGTGGAATTCCCTTCCACAGGCGGTGGTCTCAGCGGGGAGCATTGATAGCTTCAAGAAACTATTAGATAATCACCTGAATGACCGCAACATACAGGGATATGTAATGAAATACTGACACATAATCACACACATAGGTTGGACTTGATGGACTTTTTCAACCTCACCTACTATGTAACTATGTAACTATGTAACTATGGTAGTGTCCATGAAATTGAGGCATTCTCCAGCAACTGGTGTGTTCGGGGGGAAACCCAAGTTCTGATGACTTTACATCCAGGTAGTAATTAGCGTCATCCTTCTACTCCTCACCAGTGTTGTTCTCCCTGTCTCACTCCTTTACGGGCCCTGGACCCCTTTAGGTCTTCTCTGGCCTCAAAATCCAACTCTCAGTACCTGACCACTGTCCCTCTTATACATCACAGGATCAGTGGGTTGGACCCAGGGAAAAACCCAACCAAAAGACCAAAAGACCAAAAGACCAAAGAACCGGGAAAGCATGAACCCATACCCTTCTGTCCAGTACAGCACCTAACTAGCTATTTTCAACCTGCTTACACACCTAAAGTCGAGTTGACAGGCAGCACTGCCAAGCTCATTCAATTTAAAGGGGCCACACCTTAACACCTGGCTCGCGGTTGTGGCAAATTAGTCCCGTTCTAAATTCACATTCGGTAAAAAAAGGAAAAAGCAGGCATTCAGGGGATGGAAGGATCAACGCCTAAATGTTTGACAATGGCTGCTTAGCTGCACCCTCAGAAGTGATCCACCATGGATTACGTGAATTTTATATAAGACAGATAAAGCTTTTGTTTGGTGGTATTTAATAAGCACTGTGTGTGTTTTTTTTTTTTACTATATGAAGATAAAATGATCAAAACATTTGAATAAAAAAAGTTTCCCTTACTTTCTAGTAAAATTCCAGGACAGTACGAAAACTCCCCAAAATGACCTCTTTTTGAAAAGTAGACACCCCAAGGTGATCTCATTAAAATGCTGGTATTGAGATGGATAAGAAAAAAAAAAAAAGCTTTAAAAGTTGCCCACTGAAGCAAATTGCAGATTCCCAGCGGGGACAGCAACAAAAGCCCCCAAAGTTTCTAACCTTTCTCCAATCTATCCACTTGCCCTCTGGAAGATTTACCCCCCTTCATGCCACCCAGGCCATTTTTTTTACCTTTTGGCACTGCGTTACTTTAACTGACAATTGCGCTGTCTGGCAACGCTGTACTCAAACTTTATATAATTTTTTTTCTACAAATAGAGCTTTCTTTTGGTGGTATTTGATCACCACTGGGTTTTTGGTGCTAAAAAAATAGCATGTATTTTTAAAAAACTTTTTTTTCACAAAATAATCTTTTTTTTTTACTTTCTGCAATAAATCATATCCAATAAAAAAAAAAAAAAAAAAATCAAATTTCTTCATAAATTTAGGCCAATATTTATTCTGCTACATGTATTTGGTAAAAAAAAATCCCAATAAGCGTATATTGATTGGTTTACGTGAATGGTATAGCATCTACAAACTATGGTATATATACTGGAATTTTTATTTATTTACAGTATTTTATACTAGTAATGGCGGCGATCTGCAACTTATAGAGGGACTAAAATATTGTGGCGGTTAATATGACACTAAGTGACACCTTGTGGGAACCAGTGACACTAATACAATGATCAGTGCTAAAAATATACACTGTCGCTGTACTGACACTGGCTGGAAAGGGGTTAAACATCTAGGGCGATCATAGGGTTAAATATGTGCCTAACCAGTGTTTATGTGTTTACTATGAGGTGCTTTCACTGAGGGATGTAATGGTTTTTATTCCCTGCTTTGCAGGGAAGCAAAACCCGCCACATCCCCGCTGATAGGACAGAGCTCTGCATTGTTTACATATGTGTTCACGAAACGCGTCGGGTCATTAGGATGCATTCTTGTACCCATTTTGAACGAATGTTATGGAAAACAGTATTTGACTGTGTAGCAATATGGTCTACAGTCGCAAAGTACGTCAATGCTCCGGTGTCTTTATGCATGCATGTCCCTCAGGGTCCAGTACTATTAAATGACATCATATTTGTGAGTCCAGTTAAAAGAACTATGGGATGGGTAATTCATCAGACTGATAACTGTTCTGCCTGTTCATGCATCTGGACCACATATCCAAGAGATCTTTGCTACCATTGGAAGGATTGCTGGGAGGGGCTATAAAAGAAGACAGAGACCCGCCCGTCGCTCTCTTCCTCCTGGGCCCAATACAAGATGGACCTCTCTGTGCTGGTACAGTAAGGTTGGGGCCTACTATGAAATCTAACATCTGCCCACCTGCGCCAGAAGGGCCTAGCTCCATGGGTTGCTATTCTTTTGCTGAGCTGGCACTGTTAGCCCAAAGCTCAGCAAATTTATTCTTTCCTTGTTGTGTACCTTTCCAGTTGATTCAAGTAAATACTCTCAGAATCGAAATACACCGAGTTGTCTGATTCATTACTTTGCAGCGGTACCAACATGTCTGAACCCAGAGCGCCAGGTGGGTTGGAATGTTTATCAGGTCATGGCAGCGCAAATGAGGAGGTAATTCCAAGCAGTCCCCTAGGGGGCAGTGCTACAACTTCAATACTTTGTGTACAACATTACAAATCTGTTCTCGATTTGACACCTGTATGTAGCTAGTATAGATCTTGTATGGATCAATACATCTGTTTTATTCCATCAATACTAGTGTCGCACCTCATTTAAAGTCCCACGGGCAAAATTGCTGTATTTCTCTGTCTTGTCTTCCTCCTCGCCGATCAGCCAATGGATGACCGCCGTCACCCATTGATCTGCTTGTGCTGTGTCTAATCACGGCACAGCCGGCGCGCGCACGCCCTCCCTACCCTAAAGTGCCGGATTCTGTATTAGGTACATGATCCTGCTGCTCCTCAGCAAATTACACTCCCTTGGCCTCCGTGATTCTGCATTATCCTGGTTCTCCTCCTACCTATCTCAGCGCACTTTCAGCGTCACTTACAACTCCATCTCCTCCGCTCCCCTTCCTCTCTCTGTTGGGGTACCCCAAGGCTCTGTCCTTGGGCTTTTCCTTTTCTCACTCTATACCTCTTCCCTGGGCCAGTTGATCACCTCCCATGGCTTCCAATACCACCTCTATGCTGATGACACCCAGATCTATCTCTCCACTCCCCAATTCACCCCCACTATCTCCTCACGGATCTCAAACTTGCTGATCGACATATCGGTATGGATGTCACACCACTTCCTCAAACTTAATCTTTCTAAAACTGAACTTGTTATATTTCCTCCTTCACGGTCCCCCTCCTGTGACTTCACCATTAATATCAACAACACAACCATTGGTCCCTCCACACATGCCAGGGTCCTGGGTGTTATCCTTGACTCTGACCTCTCCTTCAGTCCCCATATCCAATCACTGGCTAAATCCTGCCGCCTTAACCTCCGCAACATCTCCAAAATTCGACCCTTCCTGACTAATGACACCACAAAACAACTTATTCACTCTTTGATTATTTCCCGCCTCGATTATTGCAACTCTCTCCTTAATGGCCTACCCTTAAGCAGGCTATCCCTCCTTCAGTCATTATGAATGCTGCTGCTAGACTAATACACCTCACTAATCGATCCGTGACTGCTGCTCCTCTCTGCCAATCCCTTCACTGGCTTCCCCTACCCCACCGTGTAAAATTCAAAATGCTAACCATAACATACAAGGCCATTCACAACATCACCCCCATCTACATCACCAACCTCATCTGCAGATATCGCCCAAATCGCCCCCTCCGCTCCTCCCAGGATCTCCTGCTCTCTAGCTCCCTTGTTGCCTCCTCCCATGCTCGCCTTCAGGACTTCTCCAGAGCCTCTTCCATCCTCTGGAATTCCCTTCCCCAGTATGTCCGATCAGCCCCTACCCTGTCCACCTTTAGGAGATCCTTGAAAACTCATTTATTCAGGGAAGCCTATCCCACACCCACATAACTGTCCCTAAGCCACCCCCATCAAATCATTCTTTGCAGCTATTACCTTTTGTACCACCACCCCCTCCCTTTAGAATGTAAGCTCTACGAGCAGGGCCCTCCTGTACCTTTTGTATTGAACTGTACTGTAATTGTGTTGTCCCCCTTATACATTGTAAAGCGCTGAGTAAACTGTTGGCGCTATATAAATCTCGTATAATAATAATAATAATGATCCGGCACAGTAGAGCCGTACTCATACGTGAGGTGGTCAACAAGTGGCTATCCAAAATGATAATAGAAGTTTTTTGTTTTAGATATACTTTAACTGCTTGCCGACCAGCTGCCGCAGTTTTATTACGGCAGAATGGCACGGCTGGGCGAAACATTGTTACCTTACGTCGATTCGCTTTTTGGCCACTAGGGGGGCACACCCGCAGTGTGTGCCCAACCCCATTGCGAGTGCCCGATGACCATTGGGCTCCCGCGATCACTCGTGACAGAGCGAGAACCGGGATCTGTGTGTGTAAACACGGTTCTTTCAGGGCAGAGGAGACAGATCGTGTGTTCATACTATGTATCAACACTGATCTCTCTCTCCTCCTAGACAGTCCATTCCCCTCACAGTTAGAAACACACACTAGGGAACACAGTAAACTCCTTGATCGCCCCCTAGTGTTAACCCCTTCCCTGCCAGTGACATTTACACAGTAATCAGTGCATTTTTATAGCATTGATCACTGTATAATTGTCAATGGTTTCAAAAATGTGTCAAAGGTGTCCGATGTGTCTGCCATAATGTTGCAGTCCCGATAAAAATTGCAGATCACCGCCATTACTAGTAAAAAAAATAATAATAATAAAAATGCCATAAATCTATCCCCTATTTTGTAGACGATGTAACTTTTGCACAAATCAATCAATATACGCTTATTGCGATTTTTATTACCAAAAATATGTAGAATACACATCGGCCTAAACTGAGGAAAAACATTTTTTTTTTGATAAAAAATGTGGGATATTTATTATAGCAAAAAGTAAAAGATATTGGGGGTTATTTACGCAAGGCAAATACACTTTGCACTACAAGTGCACACTACAAGTGCAAAGTGCACTTGAAATTGCTTGGAAGTGCAGTCGCTGTAGATCCGAGGGGGACATGCAAGGAAAATAAAAAAACTGAATTTTAGCTTGCACGTGATTGGATAATAAAATCAGCAGAGCTTCCCCTCATTTCAGATCTACCCCTCAGATTTACAGCGACTGCACTTCCAAGTGGACTTTCAGTGCAATTTCAAGTGCACGTTGCACTTGTAATTTGCACTTGTAGTGCAAAATGGATTTGCCTTTTGTAAATAACTCCCATTGTGTGTTTTTTCAAAATTGTTGCTCTTCTTTTGTTTATAGCGCAAAAAATAAAAACCGCAGAGGCGATCAAATACCACCAAAAGAAAGCTCTATTTGTGGGGAAAAAAAGGACGTTAATTTTGTTTGGGTACAACGTCACACAACTGCGCAATTGTCAGTTAAAGCGACACAGTGCCGAATCGCAAAATATGGCCTGGTCATTGAGCAGCCAAATCTTCCGGGGCTGAAGTGGTTAATCCACACAGATGATAGACCTTGGATGCTCAAACCCAACCCATGACCACATATGATATGACCAGAAAGGGTCTGCAGAACATTGAATCTTACTGTTCTACCCTCTAGGTTTGGTAGTCATTTCTCTTCTTATTATTATTGGTTAAAGATAAAAAAAATACTTGCCCATTTCTTTTTTATTATTTTTACGAAGACAAAAAGTTATTCAATATTGCATCTAGTTACGTATTGTTTTGTAGGAATGTTTGGTGGTCCATCAGAATTTTCTGCCCTGTATCCACACCTGGTTCCTTTCTCCTAGATACAATTGGTCGCTGCTCATTGATAATGGATCCATTGATGAGCATTCACTGCAGACAAGTTTTACCGAGTCATAAAGATGACACACAATAGAGAGGGACACAATAGAGACTTGTTAACAATCGACTGTTGACTGGAGACCGATAGGAATCTGTCACAATACCAGAAAAGTCTTCTGTGCTGGAAACATTCAAAGCTGGGCAGATTAACCCTTTATCTGCCCGTCTATTATATATCAGTTCATTCCCTGAGGTTCAATAGTATTCTGTAGTATGCACTTGTGTTTCTAACTTGTGAGCTCCGAGGGTTTCATCTGAAGTTTAATCTGCTTAGATTTTGCCTCCCCACTCATCAATTGGCTAATGATATTTTTAAAATACAATCCTATCTGCTTTCATTTCGTACCTTATTTTAAGTCCAGTTATGTCATCACTGGGTCTCTGTGCTTCTTTATGCAATGCAGGGAGATCATGACTGGTGGGAGGGGCTGACAGGATTTACATTGCTTTCTGAAAACATCACTGCCCTCTGTTTCAGTACTCTACTACAGAGTTCTCAGCCCTGACACAAGAAGTGGGCGGGCTCTTGGGAGGAGTCATGCAAATATCAAAGTGCCTTGATGGCTGGATGTCAGTCTGGAGGAGTGGGCGGTCCTAGTTAGACTGTATTTGCATGCAGACCACCCTAGGTAACGCCCACATGCAGTGGCGGCTGGTGCTAAAAAATTTTGGGGGGTGGCAAACAAACCCTTCCAGGTCTGCAATCACCCCACAAATGGAGCATTACACTCCGTCACCACCCAAATCCATCCACCAATGAGAGCTTTCACTAGGCATGTCCTAGGATTCTGCCTAGCCAATCAGCGAGGAGAAGGAGAGTGAGTAGGGTTCTGGGCACAGTGCTCTGCGCCCCGAGGACGACACTTTACCAGCCAATAAGAGTCTCAGGCTCTAATCAGGTGCTTGTAAAAAAATGACAGGCGTCATAAAAACCTATTAGCCCGGCGCCCCGCATGCAAACTAGGGGGGGGCGGTGCCCCTGCGCCCCTTATAAACCACCCGCCACTGCCAACATGTAATGCTGACCCTTGTTGATGAAAAGAACTGAAATCCAATAAACGAAAGGGGCGGGCCAAGAGAGGCTGCAAAGGAAAAAGGGTTGGATGATGCTGGACAACTTCCAACTAGGAAATGAGGCAGTTTGCAGCTTCTAAAGCACACGGAGGCTATAACCATCAGCAATGAGCATTGTATTCTGCCAGCCGAGAAGGCAGCCCACCAGCAGCACACAATATCGCGTGGTGAAAGGGAAGAAAATCGTACCATCTATGTCTTGACTTAGGGAACCCCAACCAACATCTACGTTATTGTTCTACACAGGGGTGTACATACAGAGGTCGTAGGGGTCACCATTGTGACCTGGACCTATACTCCAGGGGGCCCGTGCGGCCCCCCTGTACACCTGGATAGGAGGGCAGCGGGGCTGGTGGCGTGTAGAGGAACTGATCCCTCCATGTAGTCGCTGAATGCCCGTTTCTTCTCTTCTCCCTCCCGCAGACATTCAGGGGCTGCAGGAGGGAAATGGAGGGCATTGGTTCCTCTACATGCCGCTCTCACCGCCTCCCTATCCCTGCCCTGCTGCCCCGGGGCCCCGGGGCCCCTGTGTGCTTCTCTGACCCTCCGCAGCATTGCTGGTTTTCCCTTCTCCCCTTTACCGCTGACTGCTGGGTCTGTTTAGAACCCTGATATCTCACCAAAACCCCCCAACAGAGGTCCTAAAAATATGTAAAAAATAAAATTGTAAAATAAATAAATAAATAAAATAAAAAGGTAAAAAAAATAAAAATGAAACAAAAATAAAAAACACTTTTCCTTTGTGACCCTGGAACCACCAGAGTCACAAAGATCACACTTGTGACTGGGCTCTGGCATTCCACCACTGTAGAGGGGACCCCAAGACGGCAGGAAGGTGGCTTGCTGTGGGACCATAATAAAGAGTCTCACAATGGGAGTAAAGGGCCCTGGTCAGGGGCCCTTGATGGTTTCTTGCATCGGGACCCTGAAAAGTCTAGTTACACCACTGGTTCTACAGTTCAGAGAATGTAACAAAGGTGCATCAAGTTGGTGCTTAGCAAAATATGTGGCAAAGCATCGCCAACAGCTACCAATAATCAATTTCCTTGTAGGACAAAACAGACTGCATTGTGTTTTTCTTTCACCTTAGAATTTTACACAAATTGAAAATCTTGTTTGCTTGCTATGTGCAACAATTACATTTTTTTTATTTGCTTTTTTTTTATTTCCAGATTTTATAAATCAGTTCTTATATAAAACATGTCTGGTATTGCATGACCTAACAATTGCCAATGGCACAGGTAGGGTGAACATCTAGGTGTCAGCTTGGCTGGCAGAAATATATAGCAGTCACCCTGGTGAACCATCCTGGACAATCAGTTCTTCCTGCATCAGTTTGCATTAACATATGATCATTACACTATGTACTGTATTTTAAAACTGCAGGGTTGGCCAAAAATATCCTTCGTAGGCACCTTAAAGCGAAGTTCTTGCCGAAATATGACTAATTAAATAAAATAGCAGAGCCAAACGAAGCTGAGCAAGATTTTCCATAGACGCCAATGTTAAATGTTATGGAAGCAGTGCCATGCCAAGCTGACCAAGATTTTCTATAGATGCTAATGTTAAATGTTACGGGAGAAGTGCCATGCCAAGCTGACCAAGATTTTCCATAGACGGCAATGTTAAATGTTACGGGAGAATTGCCATGCCAAGCTGACCAAGATCTTCCATAGACGCCAAGGTTAAATGTTACTGGAGCTGTGCCATGCCAAGCTGACTAAAAATTACCATAGACGCCAATGTTAAATGTTACGGGAGCAGTGCCATGCCAAGCCGACCAAGATCTCCCAAGAGCCAATGCAAAACTGAAAATGGCGTTCCGTGCCGAGACCCCTAGAGGAGGAAGTGAAATTAGATCAAGCGCTGAGCAAACTGTTGGCGCTATATAAAAAAACAATGTTCAAGCCACATATTTGAGGTATTGCCGTGATCATTAGAGCGAGAGCAATAATTCTAGCCATAGACCTCCTCTGTAACTCAAAGCATGCAACCTGTAGAATTTTTTAAATGTTGCCTATGGAGAGTTTGTCGCCATTCCATGAGCGGGTGCAACTTTGAAGCATGACATGCTGGGTATCAATTTACTCGGCGTAACATTATCTTTCGCAACATAAAAAAAAATGGGCTAACTTAACTGATGTCTTATTTTTTCATTCAAAAAATTAATTTTTTCCAAAAAAAGTGCGCTTGTAAGACCACTGAGCAAATACGGTGTAACAAAAAGTATTGCAACGACCCCCATTTTATTCTCTAGGGTGTTAGAAATATATATATATATAATGTTTGGGGGTTCTAAGTAATTTTCTAGCAAAAAAAAATGTTTTTTACTTGTAAACACCAAATCTCAGAAAGAGGCTCGGGTCCTTAACTGGAATTTTGGACACTGTCCTGCAAGATCCAGGACACTTGGCAGCGGTAGCTCAGGTACTGGAGACCCCTATGTTCCAGCAACCGGCACTGCAGTCGTGACCGTCGGGCAGAGTGAACTCCTGCCCAACAGTCCCAATATAGTCCCATTAGTAGAGGCGGGAGTATGTGTTCAGGTGAGTGGACACTTATTTAATTTTGTTCCCACTGACACCAACAATTGACGCTTATTTTTCTCACACTGACACCAACAATTGACATTTATTTTTTCCCACTGACACCAAAGATTTAAAGACCAATATTTCAATAATGACATGGATTGTCAATAATCTTTTCTATACTAACACCAACAATTTGAGATTTATTTTGCTCCCACTGGCACCAAAAATGTGGGGTTCTTTTATCCCACTGGCATCAAAAATGGTATTTAAAAATGAATTTATTTTTTCCTACTGACAACAAAGATGGGGATTATTTTTTTATCCCACCGAAACCAATGATTAGTACTTATTGTAATATTCAACTGACACCCTTAACCACTTCAGCCCCGGAAGATTTGGCTGCTCAATGACCAGACCATTTTTTGCAAAACGGCACTGCGTCGATTTAACTCACAATTGCGCGGTCGTGCGACGTTGTACCCAAACAAAATTGACATCCTTTTTTTCCCAACAAATAGAGCTTTCTTTTGGTGGTACAGTATTTGATCATCTCTGCCGTTTTTATTTTTTGCGCTATAAACAAAAAAAGAGCGACAATTTTGAAAAAACACAATATTTTGTACTTTTTGCTATAATAAATATCCCCAATTTTTTTTTTTAAACTAATTTTTTCCTCAGTTTAGGCCAATATGTGTTCTACATATTTTTGGTAATAAAAATCGCAATAAGAGTATATTGATTGGTTTGCGCAAAAGTTATAGTGTCTACAAAATAAGGGAAAGATTTATTGATTAATGGCATTTTTATTATTATTATCTTTTTTTTTAATAGTAATAGCGGTGATCAGCGATTTTTATTAGGACTGCGACATTATGGTGGACAGGTCGGGCACTTTTGAAACATTTTTGGGACCACTGAAAATTATACAGCGATCCGTGCTAAAAAAATGCACTGATTACTGTGTAAATGTCACTGGCAGGGAAAGGGTTAACACTAGGGGGCAATTAAGGGGTTAACTGTGTTCCCTAGTGTGTTTTCTAACTGTAGGGGGATGGGAGTGACTGGCGGAAATGACAGATTGTGGTTCCTAGCTAATAGGAACTCACGATCTGTCTCTCCTCTCCTAACAGAACAGGGATTTGTGTGTTTACACACACACGTCCCTGTTCTGCCTCTCGTGCTCGTGGTCACACGTGGCCGGCGGTCATAGAAACAGAGCTGTAATAAAGTTTTTTAAAGAGTGATGTCATCAGTGTGTGGGATGGAAGAGCAAACAAAGGTGAGAAAGGAAAGGAGAAAGGAGAAAGGAGTATGCAAAGAGTCAAAGGAGGTCGGGGAAGAAGAGGAGGTGGGGGAGGGGCAAATGGGTGGGGGGAGAAAGGGGGGGTATCCAAAAGAGGGGTGTGAACCCACAAGGTGATATTATCAAAAAAGGGGGCAATCATAAATTGGTCAGCAGCCGCCTGAACTCATCTGCATAGGTATAGTCAATCTAGTAGAACCATGTAGCAGTGTATTTAGCATTAATATCCTTAAGAGAGCTCATGATACTCTCCATCTCCCTGATGTTCTCCACCCGAAATTGTAGGGGGTGAGGCGGATTTCCACCTTGCCGGAATGCACAATCATGCTGCGTTAACAAGATGTCTGAGTATAGAATTTAGGTAAGCCTTAGTGGGTATGGAGTTATGATGTAATAGGTAGCACCCTGGCAATTTTTGGAACCCTGTACAGTAAAACCTTGGTTTGAGAGTAACTTTGTTTGAGAACGTTTTGCAAGACAAGCAAAATTTTTAAATAAATTTTGACTTGATATACAAGTGATGTCTTGATATACAAGCAGCTTCATATCACAACTGAGTATAAAAGAGAAGAGAGGCGCCTCCAACTGTAGCAATACGGTTACATTTAATGAAGGTACAACATTTAGAAACATATTGCTACACTTAGAGGCGCCTCTCTTCTCTTTTATACCCTGTAGCTCCTGCTGGATTTTGCTTCTAATCCCCTTGTGGAGGCTTCCATTTGTGGATGGACATTTTATGGTTACACAACCTGGTCACATTTCTATAATCTTTTTATATGGACTACACACTGAAGGACCTATGAATAAATGGTTGTGGAACAAATCATCTGAGTTTCTATTATTTCTTATGAGGAAATGTGCTTTGATATACAAGTGCTTTGGATTACAAGCATGTTTCTGGAACGAATTATGCTCGCAATCCAAGGTTTTACTGTACTTGGATTTTAATACGGAATGTACACTATATTACCAAAAGTATTGGGACACGTACCTTTACACGCACATACACTTTAATGGCATCCCAGTCTTAGTGCGTAGGGTTCAATATTGAGTTGGCCCACCAACTATAACAGCTTCAACTCTTCTGGGAAGGCTGTCCACAAGGTTTAGGAGTGTGTCTATGGGAATGTTTGACCATTCTGCTCTAATTTATCCCAGAGGTGTTCTATCGGGTTGAGGTCAAGACAGTCAAGTTCCTCCACCCCAAACTCGCTCATCCATGTCTTTATGGACCTTGCTTTGTGCACTGCTCCAAAACATTTGGTGGGGGGGGGGATTATGGCGTGCGGTTGTCTTTCAGAGGTTGGGCTTGGCCCCTTAGTTCCAGTGAAGGGAACTCTTAGCATACCAAGACATTTTGGACAATTTCAAGCTCCCAACTTTGTGGGAACAGTTTGGGGATGGGCCCCTGTTCCAACATGACTGCGCACCAGTGCACAACGCAAAGCCCATAAAGACATGGATGAGCGATTTTGGGGGGGTGGGGGAACTTGACTGGCCTGCACAGAGTCCTGATCGCAACCGATACAACACATTTGGGAGGAAATAGAGCAGAGACTGCGAGCCAGGCCTTCTCATCCAACATCAGTGCCTGACCTCACAAATGCGCTTCTGGAAGAATGGTCAAACATTCCCATAGACACACTCCTAAACCTTGTGGACAGCCTTCCCAGAAGAATTGAAGCAAAGGGTGGGCCAACTCAATATTGAACCCTATGGACTAAGGATGCCATTCAAGTTCATGTATGTGTAAAGGCAGGCGTCCCTATACTTTTGTAATATAGTGTATATTATCCCCCTGACACCAATGATAAAGAGCTTATATACCAAAGATATGAAACTGACATCAGCGATGTGGCCTATTTTATTTCTCTGCCACCATGATCAGGGTTCATATTTACTCCCACTTTCTCTTCAGTGTACCCCAGGCCCTATTTTGTCTTAGATATACAGTGGGGACAGAAAGTATTCAGACCCCCTTAAATTTTTCACTCTTTGTTATATTGCAGCCATTTGCTAAAATCATTTAAGTTCATTTTTTTTCCTCATTAATGTACACACAGCACCCCATATTGACAGAAAAAGACAGAATTGTTGACATTTTTGCAGATTTATTAAAAAAGAAAAACTGAAATATCACATGGTCCTAAGTATTCAGACCCTTTGCTCAGTATTTAGTAGAAGAACCCTTTTGATCTAATACAGAGATGAGTCTTTTTGGGAAAGATGCAACAAGTGTTTCACACCTGGATTTGGGGATCCTCTGCCATTCCTCCTTGCAGATCCTCTTCAGTTCTGTCAGGTTGGTGGACAGCCATTTTTAGGTCTCTCCAGAAATGGTCAATTGGGTTTAAGTCAGGGCTCTGGCTGGACCATTCAAGAACAGTGACAGAGTTGTTGTGAAGCCACTCCTTCATTATTTTAGCTGTGTGCTTAGGGTCATTGTCTTGTTGGAAGGTAAACCTTCGGCCCAGTCTGAGGTCCTGAGCACTCTGGAGAAGGTTTTCGTCCAGGATATCCCTGTACTTGGCCGCATTCATCTTTCCCTCAATTGCAACCAGTCATCCTGTCCCTGCAGCTGAAAAACACCCCCACAGCATGATTCTGCCACCACCATGCTTCACTGTTGGGACTGTATTGGACAGGTGATGAGCAGTGCCTGGTTTTCTCCACACATACCGCTTAAAATTAAGGCCAAAAAGTTCTATCTTGGTCTTATCAGACCAGAGACTCTTATTTCTCACCATCTTGGAGTCCTTCAGGTGTTTTTTAGCAAACTCCATGCGGCCCTCATGTGTCTTGCACTGAGGAAAGGCTTCCGTCGGGCCACTCTGCCATAAAGCCCCGACTGGTGGAGGGCTGCAGTGATGGTTGACTTTCTACAACTTTCTCCCATCTCCTGACTGCGTCTATGGAGCTCAGCCACAGTGATCTTTGGGTTCTTCTTTACCTCTCTCACCAAGGCTCTTCTCCCCCGGTAGCTCAGTTTGGCCGAACGGCCAGCTCTAGGAAGGTTTCTGGTCGTGCCAAACGTCTTCTATTTAAGGATTATGGAGGCCACTGTGCTCTTAGGAACCTTAAGTGCAGCAGAAATGTAACCTTGGCCAGATCTGTGCCTTGCCACAATTCTGTCTCTGAGCTCTTCAGTCAGTTCCTTTGACCTCATGATTCTCATTTGCTCTGACATGCACTGTGAGCTGTAAGGTCTTATATAGACAGGTGTGTGGCTTTCCTAATGAAGTCCAATCAGTATAATCAAACACAGCTGGACTCAAATGAAGGTGTAGAACCATCTCAAGGATGATCAGAAGAAATGGACAGCACCTGAGTTAAATATATGAGTGTCACAGCAAAGGGTCTGAATACTTAGGACCATGTGGTATTTCAGTTTTTCTTTTTTAATAAATCTACAAAAATGTTAACAATTTTGTGTTTTTCTGTCAATATGGGGTGCTGTGTGTACATTAAATGTATTTTATTAAAACAGCAGTGTAAGTATCTGATTTTGACTTGGTATGAGCCTCTTGCAGTTCCTGTACAGCAGAACTCAGAGAAAGGAAAGGAGAACCAGCACAAGAAACCATTCAACTGTATTACAATGCAAGGAAAATGCTGATAGGAGAAAAGATCTGAGTGACATAGAGAGGTGTATATTGGTGTATTGCTCCTCCATTCATTGTCCAGCTACAGGGTGGGGATGAAGGTGTGGGGGTGGATCTCCCAGGAAAATAACAAAAAATGCTGAAAAAAGAAACCGAATGCAGCCACCACATCTAAGAATTGGTAAGCTGCATAATATTAAATGTTTTGCTTTTGATTTTAATACCACTTAAAGCGGAGTTCCAATTAAAAAAAAAAAAGTCAGCAGCTATAAATACTGCAGCTGCTGACTTTTTTTTTTTCCATTTAACGTGGTGTTTTTATTGAAAGATCAAGAGAAGTAGTTGTACATACAGGTTATAGTCATCTATAATACAGAAGAGTGTTATGCGGGTCACATTTGAGAAAAGTCTCTTCATTTAACATACAGGCAGGTAAAAGAAAATAAACATGTGAATGATTTACCAAACATGTATCAGTTATTGGTATGTTGTATCAGATCCAGAACACATGGCGAGTAGGTCCACACTTTAATACTTCAGCTGGAGATTTCATTGTAAAATAAGTTATTCTGCGGTTGTGTTACATGTAGAAGCGCTTTCAAGCCAAGCATCCCATATTTTGCCGTATTTGGCTGGGCATCCTCTGTGGGCATATATTTCCTTTTTATAAGGGAGGACCTTATTAATATTGGATATCCACTCTTGACACGTGGGAGGGGCAGCTTGTAGCCATTTTCTGGCTATTAGTAATCTAGCTGTAAAGAGTACTTCTTGAAGGAATATTTTGTGGTATTTGTCCGAGTCTGGGTCTGGAAATATACCTAATAGGCATTGTTTGGGGCATAGTGTGAGTGGGGATCCCATTTCGTCGTGGATGAATTTAACTATCTGGGACCAGTATTCTTGCATCGCTGGGCATTGCCACAGAAGATGAAAGAACGTGCTGGATGGACTGTCACAGTGGGGGCAATTGGGGTTTTGAGATGGTTTGTATTTGGCTATACGATGGGGTGTCAAATACGCCCTATGAAGGATATATAGGTGCGTGAGGCGGTCCGACAGCCTGGTGGAGACCTTTTTACAAGTCTCCAGGGCATCTTCCCATTCGTCGTCCTCCAGCTCCCCCACGTCCCTCGACCATGTGTCTTTTAACCCGTATGCAATGGAGACCGCAATGGGTCTTAGCAGCAAATTATAGAATTCTGAAATGAGCTTGCGGTGCTCGGTGCCCAATATAATATGCAAGACATCTGCGCGTTCCACTTCAGGGGGGGCCCTACCAAACTGGGCTTGGAGGGCGTGACGGAGCTGGAGATAACGAAAGAACATACTGTTTGGTAGGTCAAATTTTGTTTTAAGGCATTGGAAGGATTGTAAAGCATTGTCCTGGTAGACATCTGACATGAATCCAATGCCGTATTGAAGCCATAATTCTGGGTTCGGTACCTTGTGGAGTTCTCCCAGTTCAGGATTATCCCATAATGGCGTATGGGAATGTGTGAGCGGTAATTTGAGTTTGTGTTTTACTACTTCCCACACCCTGCAATAATGGTATAGCATTCCTTTTTTGTTATCCATTTTGTTAGGGCCTAAAAAGAGAATTTGAAAGGGATGTGTAGTTCGGGGTCCCCGTGGAGCACAGATCAAGGACAGGCAACGATGTTTATCATGTTTATCTAGGTGGAAAAATTGGGACATTTGCGCCGCCAGGTAATAGAGGTTGAAGTCCGGTAAAGCCGCACCCCCCAGTTCTGTCGGGTTTTTCAACGTTTGCCAGGATAGTTTATGACGGCCTGATCCCCATACAAATGAATTGAGAATAGCTTCAATGGATTTAAATATTCGCAGGGGTAAGTAGATCGGGGCGTGCCATAGAATATATAAGAATTTAGGAAGAAGGACCATTTTAATTAGGTTAACACGACCCATCACCCCTAGGGGTAGTTTGGCCCATATCTGTGTTTTGCGTTTTAGTACTGCTATTAGGGGTTCTAAATTGAGGCGTACGTATTCTTCTGGTGATCGGGTTATCACTATCCCCAGGTAGGTCATCATGCTGACTCTGAGAAGTGGGGAGCTGGACTGTTCTCTGGTAGGTGCACTAACATCTATGGGGAGGATCTGGGACTTGTCCCAGTTAATTTTCAGTCCTGAGTGATTGCCGAAGGTTTGAATGGTTTCTAGGGCCATTTGTAGAGACGTGCCTGAATCTGCAAGATATAATAGCATGTCGTCAGCGTATAAGCTTATTTTCTCCACCAGGGTACCGCGAGTGAGTCCCACCACACCTGGGTGTGCTCTAAGGGATGCAGCGAGGGGCTCTACCGCTAGGGCATACAATAGGGGAGAAAGCGGACATCCCTGTCGAGTGCCTCTCGAAAGAGGGAACGATTCCGAGATCTTTCCGTTGACCAAGATCCTGGCGCAGGGGCTTTGATATAGTAATCGGATCCATTTGATAAAGCGGGGTCCGAACCCAAATTTTGTGAGGCATTCCCACAAATACGTCCATTCAACGGAATCGAACGCCTTTGCGGCGTCCAGGGACACCACCACCCTGGAGCCCAAGGCGTCATGCTCAGCTTGGACATTCATGTAGAGTCTGCGTAAATTGTATGCCGTGTTTTTTGCTGGCATGAAACCGGTTTGGTCCGGATGGATTAGCGAGAGGATCACTGTGTTTAGGCGGAGCGCCAGGATCTTGGCCAAGATTTTTATATCTAGTTGAAGGAGAGAGATCGGGCGGTATGACTCTGGGAGTTCTGGGTTTTTTCCTGGTTTGGGTATCAGCACTATATTGGCTTCGCGCATAGACGGGGGAAGGGTTTCAGATTTAAATATACTGGAAAATAATTCGCAGAGTTTTGGGGTCAGTGATTCGCTATATGTTTTATAGAATTCCAGGGGCAACCCATCAGACCCTGGTGCCTTTGAGGTATTAAGCGATGAAATAGCCCTGGTGACTTCGCTTTCGGTGATGGGAGCCTCTAGTTGATCTATTTGAAGTTGTGTAAGGTGAGGGAGATCTATGTTGGATAGCAGGGTCTTTGTTGCCTCTACAGAGGTGTCTACACTGGAAGAGTATAGGGATGCATAAAAGTCACGGAATTCCCTGGCCACGTCATCAGGATCTGTCAACATCCCACCGGTCGCAGACCGAAGTGTCACCACCGTGGGAGGTCTGTGGTCTAGATGTGCTAGGTATGCCAAAAGTCGCCCCGCTCGCTCCCCACATTCATAGTGTCTTTGTTTGTTGTAAAAGATTTTCCTATCAGCCTTTTCAAAGTATAGATTGTTCACTATTCTTGCCTGTAATTTTAATTGGTCTGCTGTTAGTGCGGAGGGGTCATTTGTGAAGTTTTTTTCTGCTTCCGCCAGGGAGTGTTCTGCTTGTGTGAGAATCTGGGAAGAGGTTTTGCGGTACCTGGCTATGCGTTGTGATAATATCATTCGGGCATGGGTTTTAAAAGTGTCCCATATAGTCTCGGGGGGTGCCGTGTCCTTGTTTGTGTGGAAGAAGAACTCCCATTCACTGGCCGCATCTTCCAGGTCAGGGACAACCGTCAGCCAAAACGGATTTAGCTTCCAGTTGTATGTCCGAGGGGGGGCGTCAGTCTTAAGCATAATCCAATATGGGGCATGATCGGATAGGATACGTGAGTTAAATCCTACTTTGTCAAGTAGGGATATGAGAGTACTTGAGATAAATATGAGGTCAATACGTGACATGGTGTTGTGTGATGTGGAAAAGCAGGAGTATGCCTTCCCTGATGGGTTACAGTGTCTCCAGGTGTCTATGAGGGCCAGGTCTGTGATCATCTTGCTAAATCTAGTATATGGCTGGGCGACAGCATCTTGAGGCGCCATTGACATACGATCCAGCTCCCTATTCATTACATTATTAAAATCGCCCAGCCATATCACCGGAACCGTGGGGAGTTGTGACATGTACATTATCCCCTCATGTATGACATTTAGTTGGAAGGGTGGTGGTATATAAAATGCCATGATTAACATTTCCAGTCCATTCACCTTGGCATGCAAAAATAAAAATCTACCCTGTGGATCGGATTTGAGAGCAAGGAGTACGAATTGTACTGTTTTGGCCACAAGTACAGCTACACCTCTGGAGTTAGTGGAATATGGGGCCTGGTATAGCCACCCCACCCAGGGTTTCTTAAGTGTCGTTTGGAGTTGCCCTGTGATGTGAGTCTCAACAAGTACCGCAATATCTACATGTTGGGACTTGAGATACGCCAATACTGCGTTGCGTTTGGGTTTGGCCCTGAGACCTCTCACATTCCAGGTCAAACATTTAATCTCCAGCATGGTTTGGTTCTTTATGTTTGCATGCCATATAAACATTTACAGAGACGTTATCGTCATTCCCATATGTAACATGTACCTCACTTCTTCCTCCCTCCCTCTCTTTAAAATATATAGGGATGCGTAAAAGAATATAACAATCTAGTATGATATGAGAGCTATTAATGTGTCGCTTGGGGTACATGGACAGTATAAAGAGAGGGGAACACCACAAATTATTATCTTTCAATTTGACATTTTTAAACCAAACATTAACACCAACATAGCAGCTTGGAACATGCTGCGTTAACGCACTGGTGTGCCCGGGTAAGCAATGCATCCATTTATATATACATGCAGTTTGCCTGTGTCGGGCGTACCAGGGAAACTTCGCTTGTGCCCTAGGGCCACTGTTACTAAAAGAAAACAAAAAATAGGAACACGCGGGATCCAACCGGTCATCCGCGGCTAGGGGGGCGATACTTCGCTGCGAAACAAGCAGGAGCATCAGGAGCCAGTGCACCGAAACGGGGGACAGTTCCATATTCCCCATTGCGAGTGTCTTACCGAGTGACCGCCTGCCACTGACTGTGAAACTAGTGAGTGGTACTGGCTGTGTTTCTGGCGAGTTTCTGAATAAGTCCTTTTATGAGGATACTCACACGAGTCCTGTGGATTGTTGTCGTGGCAGCAGTGTCCGTATGTTGTCAAAAGGATCATCATGGCCACGTCCACAGGTGTCAGGAAGCGGGTAGTCCTTCCACAGGGGAAGTGCAGTTGTAGTTGGTCCAGACACCGGAGTGTTACAACGGAGAGCATAAGTTCACTGTGCAAGAGCACTTGCAAAATGGAGAGTTTGCAGTTTTCAGGGAGATGCGTAGATATTGTGGGGCCTTTTCTCTTCTTTGCTGGACATCAGGCAGATGTTTCAGGCGGGATCACGGCGCGGAGCTTCTTTGTTTTCAAGCCAGGTGAGAACGGCCTCAGGCGTGTCAAAGAAGTGGGCCCTGTCCTCTCCAACCACCCGCAGCCTCGCTGGGAAAAGCATTGCATAAGAGTAATGGCGGATTCGTAGCTGGCGTTTCGCTTCTGTGAACAGGGCCCTCTTCTTCTGGACTTCCGCCGAGAAATCCGGGAACACTTTAATCTCCACATTTTGGAAGGGTATATTACCCTTTGTTCTTGTGAGTCGTAGTATGGCGTCTCGGTCACGGAAATTAAGCATCTTAGCGATAAATGTCCTCGGCGGGGCGCCCTGGGGAGGAGGTTTAGCCGCCAGCCTGTGCGCCCTTTCAACCACAAAGGATGTGGAGAATTCAGCTCTTCCAAATGTGTCTATCAGCAGTTTCTCTAGGAATAGGGGGGGTCGGAACCCTCTGATCCCTCAGGCAGGCCTATGAACCGCAGATTGCACCTTCGCAGGCGATTTTCCATATCGTCCTGCTTAACCAGCACCATGTTGAGTTGGTGCTGCAGTCGCTCAGTGTGTACCTGTAAGGGCGGTATTTCGTCCTCCACGCGACTGATGCGGGCTTCCGTCTCTGTCACTCTGTCTCTCAATTTCTGCAGATCCTGGCGTATTAATGAGACATCCACCTTAACTTCCTCAATCTTGCTTGTTAATGTGCTCTTGCAATCTGAAATTGCCTCCAGCACTCGCGCCGTGTCTTCCGCTGCTGATTCAGCATGGGGAGAGGAGCCGGCGCCATTTTCTCCACCAACTTCCTTGTCCAAGTTCCTGTATTTGGCCAGCTTTGCAGCCGGGTCTGATTTTTGTTTCGGCGGCGACATGTTCCCTGTGGATCAGGAGAGACAGGGCTTCCTCTCGTGGGTGTTAGTTCAGCGATAGTACCTCGAGGATCTTAATGAACGGATAGTGGGTAAGCGGAGCTCTCGTTTCTAGCTTCCTACGCCATGCCGGTCCAGGCCACGCCCCCGCAGCTGCTGACTTTTAATAATCGGACACTTACCTGTCTCAGGGTCCAGCAATGCGGGGGAATGAAGACCCGCTCCTCTCCCCCTCCTCTCTGTGGCGCCGGCATTGTCACTGTGGGCGCTCGGCTGTGGCTCCACAGCCGGGCACGCACTGCGCAGGTGACGTGTCCCAGATGATTGCTGAGAGGGAGGGATAAGAGGAGAGCTCTAAAAAGAGGGTCCCCCCCCCAAAAAAAATGACATGCCAAATGTGGCATGTCAGGAGGTCACCTTCCCTAAAGCGGAAGTTCCATTTTTGGGTGGATCTCCACTTTAAGTATATTTTATGCAAGCTATTAACAAATGAAAGCCCCCTTTGTGTAGACATTCAAAGGCCCTGAGACTGCCACTGGGCACCACCATCTTGGATGTGATATCAGCAGCCCCTGCAGAATCAGATTTGTCACTCAAATGACCCTCCATCCTATTCCCCATCTGCTACTTATAGTAAATGGTTATGTTAGACTGTCCCAGGGTGTTACAGGTGTAGGTGTCTCTCCAAGGTCTTCTGCTGAGTACCGTGTCCTGGTGGTTACAGAGAACAGAGTGGTAACATGACCACTGTTGTGCTGAACACTGAGGAACTCAGTGGAGAAGACTCACTTTTTCTTAAGGTTGGTCTAACCCTCCCACTTCGAAATTCCTAACTCACCTTACTAACTTGGATGACTTTAAATCTTTCTTTCAACTACACAGGCCAACTATTTCAATCACAATATATCCCATAGGGACACACCTGTCCTTTTTTGACAGACTGCAAAAACTGTTATAGGTCGTATTATATCTTATATCACTGCTAGAAAAAAAAAGGAACCCAGTAGAGGACTTACTTGTCCTCTGCACTGGGCTCCGGCCACCATCTTTAAGTAGCACAGATGCCACTATTGGTACTGAATTCCCATGAGATTTGGCAGTCTAACATTATGCTGGATAGAAGAAGAACTCATATTAAACCCATGTTCAGCCTCTGGGGAAATTCTCGGTAGCAGCCAGTTCGTGGCAGGAGTGGTGGTTCTGTATCAGAGAGTCAGTCAGTGATAGATTGGTGCACCTGCTATGCCACCTACACAGCTGTGTCTCACTGGCCCTAGGTGTGGGGCAAGACCCCTGCATAACTGAATCTGATGCCAGGTACTAGGCCTCAGGGGGGAGTTTTATGTGTGACATTTGCCCAGACCAAAGGTCAGAAAAAGGGAATTTGTGACTGATGTGCAGAATCGGGCAGTGCGAGTGAATTTTCAGGTCAGGTTCCCTGCAAAGCTGTAGGTGGAACTAGGGCTGGAGAATTGAATTAACAACCCCAACCACCAGGGGTCAGTCCTTGGTATCCCTTCTAAGAGGAGGGTGCTGGGAGGGGCAGAGCAGCTGGGGCTGCACAGCCTGTAAGTAGATATCTTGAAGAGGGGAGGACTATGACATGCAAGGAGGGAGAGAGCTGTGCTAGGGAATTAATTGTCTATTACTGAAGTAGTTGATTTTGCTAGCAAATTTAAGGAAACATTGCTAGTTGTTTTCTTATGGTTACGTGATAGGTTATGTTTTTTTTTTTTTTTTCGAGATGTACAAAGAGAGATCACAAAAACACTTGTAGGTAAAATCAAACTGTACATAACATTTAATTTAATTAACAAATGACAAATAAAAGGTAACAAATGCAATAATATTGGAAAATGTAACAAGAATACTTAGCTATAGATGCTTTTCCACCAAGGAGTCCCCTGTTTCCAGGTTTGGCAAAGATGATCAAACCAGATGCTTGCATAATGTAGCTCTGGGACGAGACTCACTATTACAAGTTTTAGCTGTAGTATACACAGGACTAGTGAGTACGTAACAAGCAATGGTAACTGGAAAATGATATCACCTTTCAAGAAAGATAACATACATTCCTGAAAGGAAATTAGTGGATTTGGTCAAATGGTCCGTTTACAATAACAAATTTCTATTTAATTAGATCAGTTTGGGTAAAACCATCCTTGTGCCCTTATATGGCCTCTTAGACAGGTTTTGCAGGCATTCTTATACATTAGTAAGCCACAATCAAGGAATTATTAATTTCTCCATCACAAGTGCATATTTATTTTTTTTATAGAAAGGAAAAACACTGGATGTAAGCATTTATAAATGCTTGGTTTTTCTATGCATTTTTAAGTTGGTGACATGGTCTTTTTAAACGTCACTTCTACATGCATTAGGGCATGCAAACATTTCCCATGCAACTTACTTACTGTATCACTCTGAGCAATGCTATCCCAGTGAAGGCCCCGTAATGTGCCTTCAAGGGACTAGAACAACTTGATAGTCTAATTTTAAGATCCTTCTAACAAGTAACTTTCTGCAACTGCGCTCCAAATTATATTTTAATCTTTAATCTATCAAGAGAAAAATATGGACAGAAGGAAACAATTCACTATAAAATTGCACTCCCTCATTAGTCTGTAAATAAGGAGCCACCAGGCAGAGGACCTCGTCCTTGTCACTTGAGAATAAATCTTCAATCTCACTTAGCCTGGCTTCTCATGGCTGTTTTTTTTTTTTGAGTGTTTAAATCAGGCTTCTTAATCACTGAATCCCACATGGCTAATAGATTTTTTTGCTGTTTAGGAGGTCAGCTGACAATCTAATTGAACACCTTACAATACGTCCACATGGCCAGAAAATGTGGACAACTTGATAGGGTTGACCGAGCCAAAGAAGGCCGGCTAGAGCAGAGCATTAATGTATAGGGAGAGAATGACAGCAATCACCGCTCTTGTGAATGGCACACACAGACCCTGAAGATGAAGCAATTACCAGGCATTGGGGATTAATAGTTTACGTGTGAATGCCAAGCTGTGTATGCTCCGGACAGAATATGTTGTCGATAGAAAGCAACAAAAGACAGTTTCTTACTATTAAGTGAGATTAGAAGTAATGGGCTGATTTACTAACAAAAGCAGAATTAAATTCAGATGGTAACATCAAAGTGTACACATGCTCTTAGACCACCGCAAGAAATTTACATATAGCTGGCATGGCTTGGTCAGGGCCACAATAGGAGAAAGTTTTTTTGCTGGACTATTAATTTTCTGGTCAGGCAGTTTTTTTTTTCCACTGTATTTATCTCAAAATTGCTTGCTGCTTAAACAGACCAAGCTTGATTTATTCATGAGAACTGTACCACTGGAACATCTACTGCTGCAGGTCAAACAGGAGATGAGGACTAAAACTAGAAATAGAGCAAACAGGTTTTTTTTAGTACTTTTTTTTTTTTTAAAGAGTAGTAAACCTTAAATAAGTTTACTAATATTTTTGTGTGTGAAATGGTATCTAACAAATGGACATGATATTAAAAAGTGTTCAGCCTACAAAGAGTGTGAACTGTTGGTAAGCAGGTTAAGATTAATCTGCCGCGGCCGGGAGGTAAAGAGTTAACATTCTTCCTGGGTCTTTCTTGGCAGGTTTTCTTGGGTCCGACCCACTGGTCCTGTGTTGTATAAAATGGGACAGGGGTCTGATCCAAGGGGAGTCACACAGTAAAAGACATGATACCGTTTCTGGAGTCCTTCCATCCAGCTTACCGCCTATGGACGAAGAGTCGCCTACTAAGTACGCAACCATTGAGAGCTACAAATTGGCAAAAGACTAGGGATGGGCGAACAGTTCAGCATGAGCATAAGTTCGGGCCGAACTCTTGCTGTTCAGGTGTTCGGCAAACATCCGAGCAAAAGGGTAGTTTGACCATTTGTTTAGCCCCCTCGAACCGACCACAATGCATTGCGGTACTGAACAGTGCATTGCAAGCCATTTTTGGCTGAAGCAGTGAAAGCTTCAGCCAATCAGGGCACAGAGCACTGTCACACTGTCAGAGTCATGATTGGACACTGTCATCATGACTTTATCCAATCATGGCTCATTCTCATTCCCGCCCCACAGTATAAAAGTATTCTTTCAATGGCAGCCATTTTCAGTGTGATTTCGGCGTGGAGAGAGATAGAACAGGGCTCTGTTCAGTGCTATTAGTTAGTTAGTGTGCTATACTGTGCTATTTTGCTTCAATTGTCAGTGTAGAATATTAGTTTAGTGTCAGTCTAGGGATAGCGTGAGTGTAGTGAGGAGGACCATCATTCAGCTTTGCATAGTGTGCAGCTAGAATAGGGACAGCTCAGATAGTTTCACTGTAGTGTAGTGAGACCGTGTCATTCATACATACATTCGTGTAGAGTAGGGACAGCTCAGATAGTTTCAGTGTAGTGTAGTGAGACCGTGTCATTCATACATACATTCGTGTAGAGTAGGGACAGCTCAGATAGTTTCAGTGTAGTGTAGCGAGACCGTGTCAGTAACCTTTACATTAGTGTATAGCTAGAGTAGGGACAGTTCAGATAGCGTCAGTGTAGTGACGGTTGAACACCGACTATTTGATTGCGTTACTGCCAGTTTAACGCCATTTACTTCTGAGTCCGCTCTTGCTAGTTTAACGCCATATAGTTTTGTGTGCGTTACTGCCAGTTTAACGCCATATCGTTTTTTGTGCGTTATTGCCAGTTTAACGCCATATAGTTTTGTGTGCGTTACTGACAGTTTAATGCCATTTACTTTTGTGTACGTTACTGCCAGTTTAACGCCATATAGTTTTGTGTGTGTGACTGCCAGTTTAACGCCATATAGTTCTGTGTGCGTTACTGCCAGTTTAACACCATATAGATTTGTGTGCGTTACTGCCAGTTTAACGCTATTTACTTCTGTGTGCGTTACTGCCAGTTTAACACCATATAGTTCTGTGTGTGTTACTGCCAGTTTAACGCCATTTACTTCTGTGTGCGTTACTGCCAGTTTAACGCCATATAGTTTTCTGTGCGTTACTGCCAGTTTCTCGCCTATAATTTTTTGTGCGTTGCTGCCAGTTTAACGCCATATAGTTTTTAGTGCGTTACTGCCAGTTTAACGCCATATAGTTCTGTGTGCGCTACTGCCAGTTTAATGCCATACAGTTCTGTGTGCGTTACTGCCAGTTTAAAGCCATATAGTTCTGTGCGTCACTGTACATTTTGCGCATTATATTGCAGTATATTATAGTGTATCTGTGGAGCGTGTCTGTGTAGTGTGAGTACTCAAATTAAAGTGCACCAAACTCCTCTTTACATTTATTAAAGTGCATACACGTACAGATTTCCACTTCTTCTTTACATTTGCTTATAAGCACCACCCCCTCCCTCCCAATAATGTCTGAGAGAACAACAAGGAGAGGCAGACGTTCCCTTGGCACTGTAAGGGGGCCAGCAAAAAGTGTCCAGAGGAAAAGGTGGACGTGGTGGTCAGTCCTCAGGCAGAGTATAATTTCCTCTGTTTAGTGAGTTTGCCCATGCTATCCAGCCACAGCATGCAGAGGAGGTGGTGGACTGGCTTACTAAACCTTCCTCATCCTCCTCATCCTCTGTCACGCAAGCAGAGACAAGTGTGCAGTCCCCTGCAGTTGCCAGAGTGGATAAACCTGCCCCCTTGTCCACATCTATTCCTGCCATAGCTCCAACATCAGCCATGGAGGAGTCAGATGAGTTATTTGACCACAGCACCAGCCACTTGCTCCTTGATGATGCCCAGCCATTACTGGATTCAGATGTTGGTTCTGAGGTTGAGGATGACAGCAACATGAGCCTAGAGAGAGGGGATAACACTGGTAGACAAATTGGCATTCATGTTCCCCCAACCGCAGCAAGTTGTCTCCAGTGATAATGATGTTGATGGTCAGGTGCATATCATTGCTATTTTTTACAGCAAGGCCGATTCTTGCTTTCATCAAGATTATCTCTATAGCAGTGGTTCTCAACCCCTCTAGTGCAGTGACCCCTTGATAAAATTTCCCAAGTTGTGGAGACCCCCAACCATAAAATTATTTTCATAGCATGGGTTGTCAGCACCCAAGGCAAGACAAGTAATTTGCGCCCCTAACCCATGGACATTTAGTGCTCCCTGAGTCTCTTCCACTCGTACAGTATTAAAACCCCTTATATTACATTTTAGGATGTACCACTCTTTGTTCTCATTTCTTTCCCTTTTATCTCTCTCTATCCTAATTTCTTGTTTTTTTCCCCCATCCCTCTTTCTAGCCGTCTTTCTTGTTCTTTCCCTTATTCTTTCTCTCCCTTTTTCTTTGTTCCTCCCCCTCTTTTCCTCTCCCTTCCATGTATTCTCTATTTTTATTCCTTCTCTTACTCCTTGGTGGGGCGGTTGGGGGACTGTAGTGGGGACTTTTAATGGCAACTATAATCACAGGTAGTGTTACTCACTGTGTCTCCGACTTTGTGGTGTCTCGTAGCAGTGACACCTATGCCGAAATCAGGACATAGGGTCTTCTCCAGACAGTGGGCAGCTGCGGGCTCCAGGGACAGCCCTGCTGGGCTGCCACAAAAAGGCTGGGAGAGCGGTGCGGGTTTCAGAAACAGCCAAGGATTTGGTGACCCCTGGCAAGTCATCATTTTCCCGACCCCCAGGTTGAGAACCACTGCTCTATAGGGTTATGGTGGGAAGGTGCCACCGACACCCAAAGACTAATTTTTACGCCCCCTTTTATCCTATCCAGTCAAAGTGACACCAGAATGTATCCAAAAAAATTCTAATCTTGTTCCCAGTGCACTACATTGTGGCCTCATCATACACACTGGCTCCCCAGCTGTTGCTGAGCAAAATAAAGGCAGCTTGCAGGGAAAATGTCATTTTTTTGGCTTTATAAATGCAGTTATTGCTGCAGCAGATTCTAGACATGGTACAGGTCTGCCACTTTACAGGTACACTAGGGGGACAACCCAAGGCACTATATTGGAAGGAATTTTTCATTTTTATGCCTTCTCATTTTCAAAATCAAAAAATCACTGCTCATTTAAAAATGTCGTTTTTCCACAAACTTTTCTTTTATTGATACATGTCCCCCAGGGCAGGACCCGGACTCCTATAATCATTGTATGCCCAATTACTTGCATATAAGCCTTCAAAATGGGCACTTTTGATTTTTGACGTTCGGGGTCCCATTGATTTTAATGGGGTTCTTTATTCGGGTCCGAACTTTCGCAGTGTTCGAAAGGTCTGGTGCGAACCGAACAGGGTTAGTTAGTCTCCAGCCTGGGTCGGAAAGCACATTGGGGTAATAAGACAGTACTGCAGGAGTAACATGGTGCGGAGTACAAGCAAGTAGTTACCAAGGGAAACAAAGGTTTCACAAGCAACCTGTCACAAGTGTGTACATGTGACAGGTGGGATAGACTCTTACAGGAGAATTTGTTTTCAGCACTCCCTCCATCTCCCATAGCAACAGGAGCAGATCTGCACCAAAGAGGTCCTCAACCTGTACACAGGTACGGAAGTGCAAGGGTTAAGGAAGTGCACACATGAAGCCTGCTCTAGGTGCACGGTGGGGCCCTATTCCATTACTGAGAGTGAGTTAGCAGATATACGCTGGACAGGTGAAGAGGGCATCAGCTCAGTGTGTCCCTCCTAAATGCAACAGTGACCATGGTGGTGTTTATTAACATTGAGGGAGTTTGCCAAAGTTCAGTCACCTGCTCCGGTAAAGATACCCCATGTGCAGGAGAGTCTAGCTGAAAACCACTACATCAGTAAAACAGTTCAGAACACAAACAGCTACTTGTGATTATCCTCATGGACAGCGTCCCTCTCAGTGAAGCCCAGGGTAGCTCTGGTAACACAGGCAAAAAGCTGGAGGGATCCAAGGCCTGATCAATAAGTGCTACTCCACAGCACCTGCAGTACTGTAGTACCATTCGGGGAGGGTCTTATGGAGAAGATGCATGCTATTAGGCTTTAGCTCAGCTATCCACACTCAAGTTCTGACAGTGGAGGGCCTCTTACCTGGTGCAGACAATTCATAAGGTCAATTGCGGCCTCCCTGAGCTCCTGAGGAGGACAACAGAAAAAAACTTCCATGTAAGTTTTTATGGTATCTTATAGAGATCACAGTACTTCCCCTGACAAAGCCTTAAAGAGGATCTTCACACTAATGACAAAAAAGTTAAAGTCAGCAGCTACAAATACTGTAACTGCGGCCTTTAAAATTAGGACTTTTACCTGTCTAAAGATCCAGCACCGCCCGCCAGTTCTTCACTGGTCCCTGGCCCCGGCATCTTTAGCGTGGGAAGCCGGCTGTAACTCCTCTCAGCTTCATAGTCATCTTCCCACTGCACATCCGCGAGTCACGCTGCGCTTTGTGAATGGTCCTGCAGCCTTCTTTGTCCCAAGAGGCTGCCCTCAAGCTGCTACTGTGTTCTGACAGGACCCCCCATCAGAACACACCGGTCAGCACTCTTAGCCATTGGCGGAGAGCGCTGATCGGGAGCAAGTCAGCTGCTGGTTTTCCAGCATGCTTGTCCAATAGAAGCCGGCTGAATGGCTAGCATCTGTTGGACCAGCTGCCATACACAGGGGCCGAATGTCAAACAGTTTTTATTGAACCGGCCAATGTCGCCCGACATTTGGCCAGTGTGTACTAGGCTTAAAAGTAAAGAGTAATATGCTTTGTTCTGCCTGTAGCATCATCTCAGCCATGACATCATCTCAGCCTATGCAAAGTCACTTTACTGAGGTTCAAAGATTGATTTTTAATAATAGAAGATAAGGCTTTAAAAAAATGAATTCAACTATTGCTCTAAATTTATTCCAATGTCCACTTTAACAATAAAAGTAATTCAGTTATTGTTTGACCAGTGGGAGATTTGTTCACCCATGGTCTGTATTCGTATACAATTATTACTTGTATGGGAAACAAAGTCAAGCCAATCAATAGCTTTCACATCAACGCTTCCTCAGGAGTTGTAATTTAGACACTGCAGAACATAAAGGACACAAGGTTCCAATCTTTATGCAAATTAATGGACAATCCATTTTGTTTCCAAAATGGTTTCCCTAAAGGGAACAATGTCAGTAGAACTTTCTATTTCCACTTGAATTTTGTATCCTTCGGTTGATGAATGGAAAGCTTCTATTATGTTGAAGTGGACATATGTTTGGGCAAAGTAAAGTTAAATATTGCACCAGATCAAAACGTGGTTAAACCCCCCTTTAGACCGATCTAATCATGGCAAGGAGGCTGTTGAAACGAGATTGGTAGGTGGAGCCCAATCTGGTTATCTTTAATCTGATGGGTTTACTTTCATCTCCGTATGCAGTTTCAAGTGGAAATGATTCCATCCAGTTGAAGGAGGACAGCTCCTGTGTCACTCTTGGAATCCCATCTCTTCAAGAATGGTGAGACCAATTTCAGTGCACAAAGACCTGGAGTGTCAATGTGAAAAGGTCACCAAATAACATCAACTGCAGATTAAAGCTTCAACTTTGAAGGATGCCAATAGCCCAGAAGATACTTATTTCACTTGTAGCAATACTATTTAGGGTGGTCTAAAGTTTCACAGGAGTGACAAGACCAAACACGTCCATTACATTACTCAGGCCAACAACCTTTTTTGACAGAGATATATATACACTCGTATAACTTTGCAGGAGTTTTTTTTTTAATTATCAAGATTTTTATTTATGGAAAGGAAAACTAAACAAGGATATGGAAATGTTATTGGATTCTGTTCCCCACTCCTGTTTTCAATCTCATACACTCTGCTGTGTGCTCCAAGGGCTTTATATCTCAATGTTATGCCATGCCGCCACAATATTTTCTTAAGAACCACCCTTTATAAGTGACAGAGAAGTGGGAAAGGGATGTAGGACAGGCCATGGGAGTCCAATGGGAGGATGACTTCCAATCTGTGTTGACTTGCTCTGTAAACGTGACCCAAAGGTGGACCCAATTATCTATATTACTGCGTGTCTATTATATGACACACAGATTACATGAAATTGGGATTTTGCAGGAGCCCACGTGTACTAGATGTAAACAGGACCATGGGCATTTAATGCACCTTTTGTGGAGATGCCTGAAATTGCACTCATATTGGAAGGGGTGGTTGATATGCTTAATTTCCGTATTTCAGGTTATGGTTCCGCTAGACCCTAAAGGTTGCATTTTAAGTATTCTGGATGAACTCGATATGGAGACATTTACTAAAGAGGTAATTATAAGAGCCCTTTTTCAGGTTGCAAGTTGATACTGGTTCACTGGAAATCTGGAGGACCCACCTACCCTAAGGCAATGGTCATCAACTCTGTCCTCAGGGCCCACTAACAGGCCAGGTTTGCAAGATAACTGAAATACATCACAGGTGATATTATTTGCTGCTCAGTGATTGCAGTATTCTAGTCTGCATCTTGGGGAGGTAATACATAAAACCTGGCCTGTTAGTGGGCCCTGAGGACAGGGTTGATGACCACTGCCCTAAGGGAATGGATAAAAAGCATTGGTGACACCTTGAAGTTGGAGAAACATATCTGTCTACATAAAGGGTGCCTAGGTAGATTTGAAAAGATATGGGCGAATTGGTTGGATGTCCCCAGGCTAGCACCTGTGGACGTGACCATGGATAGGCTTTTAATGGATAATGCTGGCTGGGTAAAGAGTATCAGGTATGGGTTTATTTCCTCTATATTAAAGTTATTGTAAAGTCTTGTTTAGAAAAACAAAAAACAAAAAAACATGTTATATTTACCTACTCTGTATAGTGGTTTTGCACAGAGCAGCATGATCCTCCTCTTCTCGGGTCCCTAGTCGCTGCTCCTGGACCCTCCCTCCTGTCGAGTGCCTACACAGAAAGCAGCATGCTATGGGGGCACCCAAGTTGAGTCACAGCTCCCTGTGCCCATTCAGGCACGGAGCCCCGACCTGGCACCGCCCCTCTCTCTTATGATTGGCAAAATGACTTTTATGGACAGTCCCAGGAGCCAATGGCGCCGCTGCTATGTCTCAGCCAATCTCAGCCAATAAGGAGGAGAGTCCAAAATGGCTAAGACACCCGTGGACATCACTGGAGAGAGAGGGACCTCAGGTAGGTATTAAGGGGGGTGAAGTCTATTACACGCAAAATGCAACCTGCTGTGGGAAAGAAAAGTCCCTGACCCTATCCAAAATGCACTAAAAAACCCATAGGTGTGAATGTAGGGTGAAGCTGTATTATCAGGCTCCTACTTACCAGACCGGCGAGTCCTGTCGGGCAGAGGGTAGGCTCCCTTACCCTCCGACTATCGGCCCCCTGATAGAGTAAACAGGGGGTACAACAGTACGGAGTGGTATGAAGGCCTGTATGGCTGTTCAGGTATTGCTGTCCGGGTGTCACAGGGTTAACTGTAGCAAAGACTGAGTAGACTGGAACACCTTCACTGAGCAGAGCAGGCTGGTGTGGACAACAGACAGGAAGACTGCAGACAGGCTGACTGGATCCCTGGGAGCAGGCAGATGGATGGTCAGGAGACAGGCCGGGTTTGGCAACAGGCAGACAGCAGAGGTACAGTGGAACAGGCAAGCGGATGGTCAAACAAGCAAAGGTCGGTGCAGGCAGAGTTCAGAGAGTGGTCGGGGGACAAGGCCGGGTCAGTAGGTATAACAGGAACAAACAAGGTACACGGTCAGGCTCTGGAACTACTAGCTGTTGATTAGGCAGCACTGGTCACCAGGACTCACTGGCTTAAATAGGGCTTTTGGCGCCAAACGACGTGCACGCGCGCGCCCCGGCACACACAGGCACGCGCGCCCGCCAACGCCCGCGTGCGCGCCCCCGCACACCGGCGTGCACAGTGGAACGATCCCGGACACACACGCTGGCGCCGCGAGGAGCCCGCATGGCGAGGTCCGCAGAAACGCGCGCGCCGACGCACCCTGACGCACACCACCGCGAGCGCCCCGCCTGCCAAGGTAAGAACCCTGACAGTGCCCCCTCCTCAAGGGCAGCCTCCGGATGCCCAGCTGGGCCAGCCTGGGAGCATGGGAATTCTTGAAGGTTTGTAGCAATTCGTTGGCATGCAGGTTACCTTCGGGTTCCCAGGAATTATCCTCGGGTCCATACCCCTTCCATTTAATGAGGTACTGGAGCTGATTCTGCCTTTTCCTACAGTCCAAGATTGCCTCGACTTCGAACTCCTCCTCATTGTTGACCAAAACAGCCTCCGGTGGCTTGGCCTTATGGTCAGGAAAAGGATCGTGGATAACTGGTTTCAGTAATGAAACGTGGAAGACCGGGTGGATTCTAAGGGACTCTGGCAGACTAAGTTCGAAAGCAACATCATTCACCTTTCTCTTCACCCGAAATGGGCCCAGAAACTTAGGTCCCAACTTTTTGGAGGGACAAGCCAACTTTAGATTAGTTGTAGAGAGCCATACTTGGTTGCCAGGTTCAAGGACGAGTTCTCCTCGCCTTTTCTTATCGAACATCCTCTTGAAGGAAGCCTGGGATTGGGCCATGGTTTCCTGCAGGATCTTACAGTTACTAGAAAAGAACTCCATTGTTTCCGTTACTGCGGGTAGAGAACATTCCGGGATAGAACTGGGAAGGAAAGAAGGATTGAATCCATAATTCGCAAAGAAAGGAGTCTGGTTGATGGCAGAGTGTAGGGAGTTGTTATATGAGAATTCGGCGACTGGTAACAAGGACACCCAGTCGTCTTGAGTAAATACAGAAAAACAACGGAGGTATTGCTCCAGCGTCTGGTTAGTTCTTTCTGTCTGGCCGTTCGTCTGAGGGTGGTAGGCCGAGGAGAACGCCAATTCAATTTCCAAAGCGGCACACAGTGCTCTCCAAAACCGGGAGGTAAATTGAACACCTCGGTCGGATACGATATTCGCGGGCACCCCATGTAATCTTACTACTTCCTTGACGAATATCTTCGCCGTTTCTAGGGCTGTGGGAGTACCCTTCATAGGGATGAAGTGTGCCATCTTGGATAGCCTATCAATCACCACAAAGATGGTTGAGAAACCTTCAGAGGGGGGTAACTCCACAATGAAATCCATTGATAGCATTCTCCAAGGCCTGTCAGGAATCGGTAAGGGTCTCAATAAACCCCAGGCCTTTGAGCGGTTGCATTTATTCCGGGCACAAGTGCGGCAAGAACCCACATACCTCTTACAGTCTTCCAGAAGACATGGCCACCAAAAGGTGCGTAGTACCAATTCTGAGGTTTTCCGGGCTCCGAAGTGACCCGCCAGCTTGTGGTCATGACATAGTTCCAGTACCAGTACCCTACATCTTTCAGGTACGAAAATCTTGCCTTCATGCCAGAGCAACCCATCATTTAAACTGGTTCCAGTAGGTAGAGGAATTTCAGAGGAGGCCTGTTTAATCCTGGAAATTAAATCTCCCTGGAGAAGTAAGAAACTACCTGCAGGCAGAATAGTATCAGGAGGAGTACTTTCCTTGGAGTCGTGGAACATCCGTGATAGAGCATCAGGTTTTCCATTCTTGGATCCGGGCCTGTACGTGATATGAAAGGAGAAGCGGGAAAAAAAAAGTGCCCATCTAGTCTGTCGTGGTCTGAGTCGCTTGGCTGCTCTTAAGTATTCCAAGTTCTTGTGGTCGGTAAAGATGAGAACCGGATGTACCGCACCCTCTAGTAGATAGCGCCATTCTTCCAAAGCCGCCTTGATGGCCAACAGTTCCCGGTCTCCGACATCATAATTTCTCTCAGATGGTGAGAGTTTACGGGAAAAGAATGCTACAGGAAACAAGAGGGCCTTGGGGCCCTGACGTTGAGAAAGTACTGCCCCCACTGCGATCTCCGAAGCATCCACTTCCAGTACAAACGGTAACGCAGGATCCGGGTGCTTGAGAATAGAGGCAGAAGTAAACAGTCCCTTTAATTTCTCGAACGCTGCCTGTGCTTGAGATGACCAACAGAATCGTGCCCCCTGTTTAGTAAGTTCCGTTATTGGTGCAATGATCTTAGAAAAGTCTTTAATGAATTTCCTGTAAAAGTTGGAAAATCCTACAAAACGTTGGACTCCTTTTTTGTCTGTAGGAGCCGGCCAGTCCAGGATGGCTGATACTTTTTGTGGATCCATCTTGATTCCTTCAACAGAAATAATGAGTCCCAAGAACTGAATACTCTGGCGTTCGAACTCACATTTATCTAGTTTAGCGTATAAGCCATGTTGCCTGAGCCGGACGAGAACACTCCTGACGTGCCTGCGATGATCCGCCAAAGAAGAGGAGAAGATGAGTATATCGTCCAGATAAACGATGACATAAAGGTCCAGGATATCTCTGAAGATGTCGTTCACAAAGTGCTGGAACGTAGCCGGGGCATTACAAAGACCAAAGGGCATGACCTGGTACTCAAAATGCCCGAAACGAGTGCGAAACGCAGTCTTCCACTCGTCACCCTTTCGGATGCGGATTAAGTTATAAGCACCCCGGAGATCCAGTTTAGTAAAGATTCTGGCAGTGCCCAGCCTTTGGAATAATTCAGGTACCAGAGGGAGCGGGTAGCGATTTTTAATCGTGATCTTGTTCAGTTCGCGGTAATCAATACATGGCCGCAGGGAATGATCCTTCTTTTCCACAAAAAATAAACCCGCACCGGCCGGAGAGGTGGACGGGCGGATAAATTTCTTTTTCAGATTTTCATCCAAGTACTGCTTCAAGGTGCCCAGTCCCTGCTCAGTCAAGGGAAAGATCCGGCCAAAAGGTACCTCGGTTCCAGGAAGCAATTCAATTGGGCAGTCGTAGGGCCTGTGTGGTGGTAGTAATTCTGCCCCCTTCTTGCTAAACACATCCGCAAAGTCTTGGTAAGGCTCAGGAATAGCTTGAGGCAGATCAACATCTGGATGTAGACAGAGGAGTTGGGCAACCTCACGGCCTGTCCCTTGCAAGCAGTGTTGAAGACAGTATCCAGAGAGGAACTCGACATTACCTGAAGCCCAGTTGATTTGGGGGTTGTGCGCTTGTAGCCAAGGTATTCCGAGAATAACTGGAAAGAGGGGGGACGAGATGGCGTCCAGACAGAGATATTCATGGTGTTGCTGGCCCATGATGGCTTCTAAAGATACAGTCTCCTGAGTGACTGGGCCGGAGCGGAGAGCAGAACCGTCAGCGAGATGAACAGCAAGGCTTTGAGTTTTGGTTTGGAGAGGAATGGCATGTTGAAAGGCAAAGGTCCGGTCAATAAAACAGCTGCAGGCTCCAGAATCAATGATAGCTGGGACTTGGATGGCCTTTCCGGGAAGCTGTAAAGTGACAGAAATGGTTAGGTGCGTGCCCAAAGAGGGTACAGTAGTAGCACAGGTACGAACATCAGAACGACACTTACGCATCTTGTTGGGGCAACCGCTGGCGTAGTGCCCCGATTCCCCGCAGTAGAGGCAAAGGTTGTGTGCCCGCCTACGTGTCTTCTCCTCTGGGGTCAAAGAAGGACGGAACAGACCAAGCTGCATTGGTTCAGGTGCATCATAGGTTGAGACAGGTGGTGGAGCAGGAGATCTACTGGGAGGACAGGGTACTTGAGGAATCATCCAGGTGGGGCGAAAGGTACTGGTGGTTCTTTCGGTACGTCGTTCTCGCAGTCTACGGTCTATTTGGATAGACAGATTGATAAGGTCTTCCAGGGTCTGTGGTACCCCTACTCGTGCCAACTCATCTTTGAGAGGTTCTGACAACCCCATCCTGAACTGATGGCGCAATGCAGCGTCATTCCAAGCCGTGTCAGAACTCCAGCGTCTGAACTCAACGGCATAGTCTTCAGCTGCTCGGCGGCCTTGACGAAGGGCCTGTAAGGAAGTTTCTGCGGTGGCAGTGAGCTGGGGGTCTTCGTATAGTTGGGACATGGCTCCGAAGAAGGCCTCCAGACTATCCAAGACGACAGATTTTTGCTCCAGGAGCCGGTGGGCCCATGTTTGTGGTTCACCAGACAGTAAGGAAATAACAAAGCCCACCTTAGTGGCTTCCAGGGAGAACGTGCGTGGCTGAAGGGCGAAGTACAGGTTGCAAGCATTCCGGAAGGCACGATACTTACTCCGGTCTCCGAGAAATCTTTCGGGTACTGGTACTTTGGGCTCAGGAGGTAACATGACCACAGAAGGTGTTGAGGTGGCTGCTGCGGACCCTGGTGGACCGGAAGGTGCGGACAGAGCCTGCACCCGTTCTTCCAAGCTGGAATATCCCTCTTGTAGGCTTTTCACTGCCTGGGTTAGTCCCGCCAAATGTCGGCAAAGTTCATCCATGGGGGAGGCCCCCTGCCCGGACTCGGTCATGGCTGCCTAATACTATCAGGCTCCTACTTACCAGACCGGCGAGTCCTGTCGGGCAGAGGGTAGGCTCCCTTACCCTCCGACTATCGGCCCCCTGATAGAGTAAACAGGGGGTACAACAGTATGGAGTGGTATGAAGGCCTGTATGGCTGTTCAGGTATTGCTGTCCGGGTGTCACAGGGTTAACTGTAGCAAAGACTGAGTAGACTGGAACACCTTCACTGAGCAGAGCAGGCTGGTGTGGACAACAGACAGGAAGACTGCAGACAGGCTGACTGGATCCCTGGGAGCAGGCAGATGGATGGTCAGGAGACAGGCCGGGTTTGGCAACAGGCAGACAGCAGAGGTACAGTGGAACAGGCAAGCGGATGGTCAAACAAGCAAAGGTCGGTGCAGGCAGAGTTCAGAGAGTGGTCGGGGGACAAGGCCGGGTCAGTAGGTATAACAGGAACAAACAAGGTACACGGTCAGGCTCTGGAACTACTAGCTGTTGATTAGGCAGCACTGGTCACCAGGACTCACTGGCTTAAATAGGGCTTTTGGCGCCAAACGACGTGCACGCGCGCGCCCCGGCACACACAGGCACGCGCGCACGCCAACGCCCGCGCGCGCGCCCCCGCACACCGGCGTGCACAGTGGAACGATCCCGGACACACACGCCGGCGCCGCGAGGAGCCCGCATGGCGAGGTCCGCAGAAACGCGTGCGCCAACGCACCCTGACGCACACCACCGCGAGCGCCCCGCCTGCCAAGGTAAGAACCCTGACATGTATATAGTGTTATAGAACAAGATCATTTTCACAGTCAGGCTTCAGTGAAACCAAATATCACCCCTATGAGTTTGAGATGTTTCTGAGATCATTCAGAATTCCTTGACAAGGGCACTTGATCTGCAGTTGCTCTCCCTTTGACCTACATTAGACCTGCTTCAATAGACTTGTATGAGACTGTAAAACCTGCTAGAAGTGAACAAAAGCCCATGGACCAGACCCTTATGGGCAGGGCCACTGATAGAAATCATGGGGCCCCGTTCAGCCTACCTAACGGGGCCCCCTTCAGCCCCACCCCTGGTCCCTCCTTCAGCCCCACCCCTATACAGAGAGGCTAGGGTATACAAAGAGGCTAGGGTATACATAAAGGCTAAATTGTGAGCGTGGCCAATTTAAAAATATGCGCCACACAGAGCTGGAAAATGGACGTGGTTTCAATTATGCTTAATTATTGGGCATGGCTTAAAGGGGTGTGATTAGAGTATAAGATGACTGTGTGTAGGATGCAGATGATACGGCGCTGCGTTCAAAACTGCACTGTCCAACTTCTCACAGTCAAACAGTTCTACATGAAAAAGAAGAAGATGCCATTTATATCAGCTAAGCCCACTTTAAAAAAAAAGTTTTTTCTAAACTTTTAATGAGAAGTAATATTATGTCTAAGGGCCATTTCAATCCATGCCTGCATCTGAATTGTGAAGGAATGTGCTGTGGATTCCTGTGCAATTTAACCTGCATGCAAAACGCACTGCTTTTGCGATCTGCAGCAGGTGTCAATAAAAAGTTAATGACACCTCAAACGCAGGTCGCAAACGTAGTGTGTTTGCCCTGCACCTGCCAGCCCTGGATCACCATGTGATTTGGTTGCAGTGCATGTTAAAAAGTAGTGCATACACTCCTTTGGTGCATTGCAATTTTAGCCCTTTGTGGGATTCAGCTCTAGGCATGGTGTGATCCAGTGATCTAAAAATTTAGATAGAAGTAATAAAAAGTGGGGTTTGCTGACATTGATGGCATCTCCTTTTTCATGTAGCACTTCTGTGAGAAATTGAGCAGTGCAGTTTAAAACCCAATTTCTCACAGTCAGGACAGCTGTGCTACATGAAAAAGCAGACATTAGACTTTACATTGCAGTTAATGTGACCGGGCTGACCTGCAGTCCCCCGAGAATCTAGATCCAATGCCACCATAATGCAGCTCATGTGTGCAAACCAGAAGAACCTGGGATCGATCATCCTCAAAGCCGGCCACACCCCCTTGTGCCCACTCAAACTACAGGATCTCACAGTCAGGCTCCGCCTCTCTGCCTCTGAGATGTTTAGCCCAAAGTGAGTGCTCATTGAGAGCAGCTGAAAAGCTTCTGAGGGAGGAGCGGAGGAGGGGAGAGTTGGAGAAAGACTTTTTTCTTTTTTTTCTTCTGCAATCTGTTCAGATTGCTCGGGCCCCCCTGGTGGCCAGGCCCGGTACAACAGGGCCAGTTGTACTGGCTTATCAGCGGCCCTGCTTATGGGTCTTAGATATACAGCCATAGCCACTAAGGATGAGCCCGCGGTTCGAGTCGAACGTAAGTTCCAATCGAACATCGGGTGTTCGTTTGTTCCAAAGAGAACCGAATATATGGGGCATTCGCTGGAAATTTGAGCGCTGCGGAACATCCCATAATCGCAGTGAATTTCTGTATGATGATTGGCCAAAGCATGCACCTGACCTGCATGCTTTGGCCAATCACAGCGCACTCTGCTGAGAGAGCCATAATTGGCCAAAGGCAGGGTTCCTTTGGCCAATCATGGCTCAGGGGGCTAAGTCCACGCCCCACACTATATAAGGCTGTTGCTTACACAGCGGTCGTATAGTGTAATGAATAAAGAGAGATTAGGCAGCTTAGTTAGTGGCGTGCAGGCAGTGTATTTATCGCCCTATAACACGCACAGGCGTATAATAAGCACATTCATTTTAAGAGGGAAGTTTCAGGAAAACAACTTAAATTTTAAATAAGAAACTTTGAAGCAAAATAAGGGTAAGTGCCCATCTGCAGCTTCATCAGTCCACATCAATGCAGCCTCACCATTGCCATCAATGCAGCAGCCTCACCATTGCCATCAATGCAGCAGCCTCTCCATTGCCATCAATGCAGCAGCCTCACCATTGCCATCAATGCAGCAGCCTCACCATTGCCATCAGTACAGCCTGATCAATGCCCATCTGCAGCCTAGATGGGACAGGGAGGGGGCGGGACGAGCGCCAACAGATTACATACAGTGAGAATCTCCTATGATAGACAGAACAGTGGTCCAATGGTGGCCCAGGAGACGGGACTTCCTATTACAGAGGCCGCCAAGTAAACAGGAGATTCTCATTGTATGTAATCTGACGGCGCTCATCCCGCCCCCCTCCCTGTCCCCTCCAAGGCAGCTAAAATTGAAGTATTAGCGTATAACACACACGCGCGCTGTGAGTGTTATACGCCAATAAATACAGTATATACTGTACAGTATATTATATAGTGTATATATATATATATATATATGTATATACTCTGCATTTAGAGTAGATTCAATATTCAGTGTAGAATCTATATTCAGTCAGTACAGGCAGTGTATCTGATATATATACAGCCTAGTATATACTCTGCATTTAGTGTAGATTAGATATTCAGTGTAGAGTGTATATTCAGGCAGTGTAGTATATATAATATAGTGTATTGAAAGGGTTAAGGGGAACCCTGCGCCAAAATTTTTGCTAAAAAATGGCGTGGGGGTCCCCTCCAAAATCCATACCAGGCCCTTCAGGTCTGGTATGGATTTTATGGGGAACCCTGCACCAAAAATTTAAAAAAAGGGTGTGGGGGGTCCCCCAAAAACAATACCAGGCCCTTCAGGTCTGGTATAGTTTTTAAGGAGAACCCCAGCCAAAAGTAAAAAAAATGGCGTGGGGTCCCCCCCAAAATCCATACCAGACCCTTATCCAAGCACGCAACCTGGCAGGCCGCAGGAAAAGGGAGGGGAGACGAGAGAGTGCCCCCCCTCCTGAACTATACCAGGCTACATGCTCTCAACATTGGGAGGGTGTTTTGGGGCCAAGGGTCAATGGGGACAAGGGTCTCTTCCCCACAACCCTTGCACGGTGGTTGTGGGGGTCTGCGGACAGGGGGCTTATCAGAATGTGGAAGCCCCCTTGAACAAGGGGACCCCCAGATCGCAGCCCCCCCCCATGTGAAAGGGTATCGGGTACATTGTACCCCTACCTATTCACCAAAAAAAGTGTCAAAAAAGTAAAAATGACAGGAGACCGTTTGGGACAAGTCCCTGATTTAAAAAAATTAAATAAATGTCCCGCGATGTCCATTCATCTTCGATCACAGCGCCGACAGACCGAGAAAAAAAAAAAACTCTGCCTCCATGGGAGGCGTCCCATGACTGCAGGCTTTTTACATTGACAGCTGTTATATAGCTGAGGGTGGGGCCAAACAGTGACGTAAATGGGTGACTCTGCCACCCCCTCTGACATTACGTGGCGTTCCAGTGGGAGGGGGAGCAGGGGGGCTAACCTGCTGAATTACTGCTGGGTGGAAAGAACAGGGTGAGCTGAGCTGAGCTGCTGAGTCAATGGGAGGGGAATCAGGGGCAACTAAAATTCTGAATTACTGCTAAGAGGAGGAGCGGGGTGAGCTGAGCTGCAGAGTCACTGGGAGGGGGAGCAGGGGCAACTAAACTGCTGAATTACTGCTGGGAGGGGGAGCTGTGCTGCTGAGTCGCTGTTGGGAGGGGGAGCATGGGCAGCAAAGCTTCTAAATTACTGCTAGGAGGGAGAAGCAGGGTTAGCTGAGCTGCTTTGTCACTACTGGGAGAGGGAGATAAGCTGCTGAATGACTATTGGGAAGGGATGCAGAGTGAGCTGAGCTGCTGAGTCACTGGGAGGGGAATCAGGGAAACTAAACTTCTGAATTACTGGCACTGCTGGGAGGGGGAGTGGATGAGCTGAGCTGCTAAATCACTAGCAGGGGGAGGAGGAGCAGCTAAACTGCTGAATTACTGCTGGGTGGAAGGAGCAGGTTGAGCTGAGCTGCTAAGTCACTGGGAGGGGGATCAGGGGCAACTAAACTTCTGAATTACTGGTGGGAGGGGGAGCCGGGTGAGTTGAGCTGCTGAGTCACTGTAGGGGGAGCAGGGGCAGCTAAACTGCTGAATTACTGCTGGGAATCGGGAGCAAGGGAAGCTGTGCTTCTGAATGGCTGCTGGGTGGGGTGGGGGGGGGGCATGGGCAGCAAAGCTTCTAAATTACTCCTGGGAGGGGGAGCTGTGCCAGCTGAATTACTGCTAGGAGGGTGGAGCAGGGTGAGCCGAGCTGCTGTGTCACTACTGGGAGAGGGAGCTAAGCTGCCGAATTACTATTGGGGTGCAGAGTGAGCTGTACTGCTGAGAAGGGGTGCAGGGTGACTTAAGCTGCTGAGTCACTGCTGGGAGAGGGGGGGGGGGTGCTGCTTTTTAAGAACTGCACATGCTCAATGATCTTAGCTACCATATTACCAAGATTCCCATGTCTTATTATTAAGAACAAGTGTTATACACGTAACACTTTGTGAATATTGTTAGTGTATCTCACTACTATATAGGGAAACCATTCTTGGTGGAGAATTAATGGCACTTACAAAGTCTTTTGTTAAAGCAATGTAACACTTCAGTCTTTAAATGTATTACTAGAGTAGAACTTCTGTCTAAAAGGTTAACAAGTAATGTTGCCTTATGGGCAGGATTGAATGTTATAGACGTCTATACTAATATATCCACAGTATTGTGGGGCGTCCTCCACTTGTCATACATAAATTCTGTTATAAAAACACCTCCCGTTTGCCTGCAGATGCTCGGGGATGAGCCATCTGGGTTCTAGAAGGTTCTACGTTTCCCAGGGCTTGGATCCATATGTTGCTGCTCTTGGCGCACCACATACTCCTTGCAGCCATTCTGGGAATTAGCCTCATTGTTATTCAGGTGGGTTGGCCTGGTCATGAACTGCACTAATCAAAAAACAAACTGAACCGAAACACTGAGCCTCACACGCTGGCCTAGGCCTCCCCCTGACCCCTGCTAAGCGGCAGCCTCCAATAGATGACATGCAGGACTTCTTTCTAGAGTCTTGCACCTTCCACAGATACGGGACATCTGGGTGTAAGCTCCCACCCTCCTTGTGTAGGGTATTAGGGTCAGTGATGTCCAACAATTCAACGTGGGAAGTCTTCCAGAGGAAGTAGTAGGTCATAAATTCGATGGAACAAGAGCAATCTGTCAAGCCTGGCCTTGCTACTCTGCCTCCCACTTTTTGTCAATGGCAGAAGTATACACAGCCCCTTATTCCTTGGCATTTAAGTGAGTTACAGTGTGGATTGTGTGCACCCATGCGTTTCATTGCTATCGCTTTGCGGCTTTAATTAGAGGAAAAACGTCCAGGGGCTTTATTACAAAATAAAATGCTTTTCGACCCAGTTAATTCAATAACATCTGAAAGGAAGATGTTTTGTAAAATGTTTCAACTCACATTGTATGCTCCTGTAGGATAAAAAGCTGGTGTTTTGGGTTTTTTTTTTTGTTTGTTTGTTTTTTTTTGGGGGGGGGTGCATTTGACCCTTTTACTCCAGTCTAAAAATCTGCAGACAATTTAATGCAAAACTCCAGGCCAAACTTTTTTTTTTTTTTTTCTTTTGGATAAAATGTGGTTAGGTCACTCTGTCCCCCTTGGAGAGATGTTTCATCATTTCCTGGGCTGTCATCAGTACAGGAAGTGAGCAGAACCTCTCCAACGAGGAAACGGAGAGCCATAAATGCACTTTTTTTGAAACCCCCACCGCAGCCAATTGCTATCCTTACTACCTTGGCATCTTCTAACACAGAAGGGCCAATGAATTCTAGCGGTGAAATGGAATTTCTATGAGGAACAGTGCTGGAAGAACAGTGTGTACTGCAGCTAGAACTGATTTTTTTTTTATTCTAGCCACTTCAATACAGGGCACTTATACACCTTTCTGCCCAGACCAATTTTCAGCTTTCAGTGCTGTCGCAGTTTGAATGACAATTGCGCGGTCATCCATCACTGTACCCAAACTAAATTTTTATCATTTTGTTCCCACAAATAGAGCTTTATTTTGGTGGTGTTTGATCACCTCTGCGTTTTTTATTTTTTGCTAAACAAATAAAAAAAGACTGAAAATTTTGAAAAAGATAAAAGTTTTGCTTTTGTTTCTGTTATAAAATTTTGTAAATAAGTAAGTTTTCTCTTTCACTGATAGGCACTGATAAGGTGGCACTGACAAGCACTGATAAGGCGGCACCGATGAGGTGGCACCAATGAGCGGGCACTGACGATGGGCACTGATATGCGGCACTGATGGGCACTGGTAGGCGGCACTGATGGGTGGCACTGATATGCAGCACTGATGGGCATTGATAGGTGGCACTGATGGACACTCATGGGTGGCACTGGTGGGCACTGATGGGCACTGATAGGCGACACTGATGGGCACTGAAAGGCTGCAAAGATGAGTTTTTATGGGTGGCACTGATAGGCAGCACTGCTGGGCACTGATAGGCGGCACTGATGGGCACTGATGCTGCACTGCTGGGCACTGATGGGCATTAATATGTGGCACTGATGGGCACTGATATGAGTCACTGATAGACATCCCTGGTGGCACTGACAGTGGTAGGCATTGCGAGTGGGCACTGATTGGCAGCTGCCTGGGCACAGATGAGTATTTCCCTGGTGGTCCAGTGTGGATGGCCATCCTGGTGGTCCTGGGCGGCATAATGGTGGTCCTGGGTGGGATCTGAGGGGGGGCTGTGCTGATAAACAATCAGCGCAGACCCCCCTGTCAGGAGAGCAGCCGATTGGCTCTCCTCTACTCGCGTCTGTCAGACGCGAGTGAGGAAACGCCAATCACCGGCTCTTCCTTTTTACATCATGATCAGCCGTGATTGGACACGGCTGACCACGTGGTAAAGAGTCTCCGTCAGAGACTCTTTACCTAGATCGGAGTTGCGGTGTGTCAGACTGACACACCGCAACAACGATCGCCGCGATGAGCGCCCCCGGGGGCGCGCAGCGGCTTAATATACTGGTGACAACATATGACGTCCTGTTAGGATATTGAAACCAGTTTGCCGTCGTCATTCTGCTATATGGCGGGTGGCAAGTGGCTAGACAAAAAAAAAAGAGAAAAGGCAAATATAATAGTGTCCTTACATATCATTTAAATGGTTGTCACATCCCCTAATATGTAACACTATGGAAAAACTCCCTTTAAACCCAACTAATAGGATTTTTACGGTACCACCACATCCAATTTAAAGACTAAAGCCTTGTACACATGATACGATTGTTGGCAGGGGATTGTCTGTTGACAGACTGTTGTCCTAAAATCTTACAGTTAGTACGCTCCTTCTGACAATTGTTGTCCAACTTTCAGCCAACAAATGTTGGATGGCAGGCTAGTAAATTTTACAGTGGACAACGGTGTGTTGTCTGATTTTCGTATCGTCAGTACACAAGTCCATCACACAAAAGTCCAAACACGCATGCTTAGAATCAATGCTCACCAAACACGAAATTAGCAGAAGGGGCGCAAAGGGTGGCGCTCAAGAGCTGAAATTCCTCGTAGTACGTCACTACATTCGTGTTTGTTGGCCGACAACTGTGTACTGTTAGTATGCAAGACAAGTTCCTGGCACACACACTTTGGACAGAAATCAGACGCTCGGTTGGACAACAATCGGATCGTGTGTACGAGGCTTTACTCCCCTTCCCCTCTCAGTGATCTGTGGACTTTTAACAAACATTGACGCAGATTCCTACCTTTTGTTATTCTGAAGAAATAGCTGTTTGTTTGTGGGTGTCCATGTTCTGGGAGATTCTGTATGTGAGCGGTTGTATAATTACCAATCAGCTACTGCACCTGCAGGGTTTTACTGAGGGAAGTTGCAGGGTCTGCTTTTAGACGTGATTTTCCTTTGGGAGTATCTCACCAAAAACATTTTTGTTGCAGGGGATGCCAAAAATCTGACTTGAGTCTTATGCCGGCCATACATGGTCCAATTTCGAAAAGAGTTTTCTTTTGAAAATCAGAAAATTAGTGCGTTTTGTGATCACCATTGATTTCGAAATTTGGCCAACTAAGCCAACTAAGCATTCAATTTCGAAATTCGACCCATGTATAGCCTGCCTTAGTGCAGACTTCTAGGAAAATTTGTAAGCCAATCACACAAGCAGAAAATTACATTTCTGGGGGGCGTTCTGTACACCATCTGTGTACAGAAAGCCTCCAGGTAGCCATATTGCATTGCATTTTTCAAAAAAATTACAGCTCTGCAGATTGAACAGGAAAAGTAATTTTTAATAACATTCAATTACAATATGACCCAATTGTATGCGCTATATTTTTATTTCATTTTATTTGCAATTTTTTTTTTTTTACGAAAGTGGAGTTACCCTTTAAGCTATGAATATGGCATCAGCTATTCAATGTGGAAATTGAATAAACTAAATAATAAAATTATTTTCAAGAGGGTTTTACCTAAGCAGCTCAATGAGCAAAACTAAGAGTTTACAATTTTACAAACTTTTTACTGCTATTTCTTCAAAAGCCATCGTATTTTTCTGCTGGCTTCGATCAGTGCAAACCTCATCCTTCAGTTAATTGAAACCACCATTTTATTATTTCGATTGCTTTGCGATTTTGACAAGTTCGATGCATGACCAGCTTATAGGTACTTTTTTACAGCAGAAACAGGTTGTAAATATATACAAAATATTTTTTGTAATAATCTTTTTTTTTTTGTTTTCAATGATACAATCTTAGTTGTTCCTGTGACACCCTTTTATTACTATGTGCTAAACTGTCCTTCTGTTATAGTCCAATCCATGGCTGAATAAAAATGATTTCTCTTTTGTTCCTGGAGTTTCAGTAACTGGGAGCACTAGATCCTCAACATGTTCTGACATACAGTACTCTGAGTACTTACTGAGTACTTACCTTATCTTACCACAAATAAATATTTTAGGGCAGTAAACCTAAAGATATTGCAGGGAATGCCTGTAAATTGACCTCAAGCTCTGTGCCGACTTCTGGGGAAAACAGTTGGATAAATTCAGCATTATCATGACGAGGATTAGAGATGATAATACTGATTCCTGTTGCCATGTTTGTAAGAAGAGGAATCTGATTTTTTTACATTTGTTACATAGCTGACTGTTGGGTGGCAAAATACTGTATGCAGTATATACAATGTGTATATATATATATATATATATATATATATATATATATATATATATATACACAACATTATATACACACTGTATATACTCACAGGTACACCTTGCTGTTATCAGGCTGGACCACTTTTGCCTTCAGAATTGCCTTCGTTCTTCATGGCATAGATTCAACAAGGTGTTGGAAACGTTCCTCAGAGATTTTGGTCCATATTGACATGATAACATCACATAGTTGCTGCAGGTTTGTCGGCTGCACATCCATGATACTAATCTCTTGTTCCATCAAATCCTAAAGGTGCTCTATTGGATGAGATCTGGTGACTGTGGAGGCCATTGGAGTTCAGTGATCTCATTGTCATGTTCAAGAAACCAGTGGTGAGATGATTTGAGCTTTGTGACATGGTGCATTATCCTGCTGGAAGGAGCCATCAGAAGATGGGTATAATGGAGTCACATAGGGATGGACATGGTCGGCAACAATACTCAGGTAGGCCGTGGGGTTTAAACAATGCTCATTTAGTACTAAGGGGCCCAAAGTGTGCCAAGAAAATACCCCCCACACCATTACACCACCAGACTGAACCGGTGATACAAGGCAGGATAGATCCAAGCTTTCATGTTGTTTATGCCAAATTCTGACCCTACCATCTGAATGTCACAGCTGAAATTGAGACTCATCAGACCAGGCAATGTTTTTCCAATCTTCTGTTGTCCAATGTTGGTGATCCTGTGCAAATTGTCGCCTCGGTTTCCTGTTTTTAGCTGGCAGGAGTGGCACCCAAGGAGGTCTTCTGCTGCTGTAGCCCATCTGCTTCAAGGCTCAATGTGTTTTGCATTCAGAGATGGTATTCTGCACACCTTGGTTGTAATGAGTGGCTATTTGAGTTACTGTTGCCTTTCTATCATCTTGAACCAGTCTGCCCATTCTCCTCTGACCTCTGACATCAATGAGGCATTTTCATCCACACAACTGCCGCTCACTGGATATTTTCCATTTTTTGAACCATTCTCTGTAAACCCGAGAGATGGTTGTGAAAATCCTGTAGATCAGCAGTTTGTGAAATACTCAGACCAGTCCTTCTGGCACCAACAACCAGGCCATGTTCAAAGTCACTTAAATCCCCTTTCTTCCCCAATCTGATGCTCGGTTGAACTTCAGGAAGTCGTCTTCGTAATGTCTAGATGCCTAAATGCATTGAGTTGCTGCCATGTGATTGGCTGATTAGCAATTACCAAGCAGCTGAACAGGTGTACCTAATAAAGTGGCTGGTGAGTATATATACTGTATATATATATATATATACATATATATATATATATATATATATATATATACATATATATATATATATATATATATATATATATATACATACATACATATATCTATATATATATATATATATATATATATATATATATATATCTATATATATATATATATATATATCTATATATATATATATCTATATATATATATATATATATATACATATATATATCTATATATATATATATATCTATCTATATATATATATATCTATATATATATCTATATATATATATATATATCTATATATATATATATATATATATATATATATATATATATATATATATATATATCTATATATATATATCTATATATATATATATATCTATATATATATATATATATATATATATATATATATCTATATATATATATATATATATATATATCTATATATATCTATATATATATATATATATATATATATATCTATATATATATATATATATATATATATATATATATATATATATATCTATATATATATATATATATATATATATATATATATATATATATATATATATATATATATATATATATATATATATATATATATATATATATATATATATATACATATATATATATATCTATCTATATATATATATATATATATATATATCTATATATATATATATATATATATATATATAGATATATATAGTATATATATATATATATAGATAGATAGATAGATAGATAGATAGATAGATAGATAGATAGATAGATAGATAGATAGATAGATAAATAGATAGATAGTAATACCTCGGATTGCGAGTAACGCGGTTAACGAGCATTTCGCAATACGAGCTATTACTTATAAATAATCCTGACTCGGTTTGCGAGTGTAGTCTTCCAAAACGAGCAGGATTCATTCCTCTGCGGTGTGGAGTACTGCATTTGGCCCAAGGAGCGGGTGCACCGGTGACACTCGGTGCCGTTTGGATGCACTTGGAAATACTCAGAAACACTCCGTTTCCAAGTGTCTCCGAGCCTCTCCAAGGGTTTCTGAGTGCATCGGAGCTGCTCTGAGCGGTCTCCAAGTATTTCTGAGTCTCCTCCACCTCTGGCCACATGCGGTACTGCATACAATAGAATTATCTTTGTTTCCATTGACTTCTATGGGGAAATTCGCTTTGATATGCGAGTGATTTGGATTATAAGCATTCTCCTGGAACAGATTATGCTCGTAATCCAAAGTTCCACTGTATATATATTATATATAGATATATATTTTTCTAGCTGAAAGCAGTTATATTTGCCATCCGGCTTTTTAAATAAATGAATTGAATACATAGATGTGAGATAGCTCATCTATGAATGAATGCTATATAAAGAATAATAATGTATCTTCTATAGTTTTCTTGCTAAATTTGTCTACAAGGGTCCAAAACTGGACAGAAGAGGAAAAGAAAGTAAATGATAACAATGTGTACATTTTAGACCTTGGTGCCTCCTCCTCTGTTGTCCTAGGCATTGGTCCACAAACGTCATTATGGTAACTACAGCCCTGCTTGTCAGGAGTTTTTGAGAAGTTGAGTTAAAGTGAATCTAAATCCAAAACCTTTGTCTAGTTCTGAATAGAAGGGTTAGACCCTCTGTCAAGTTTATTTTTTTTTTCTGTTTGCATCTCCATTTGTGCTGATGGCCATTGTCATTGATGCAAAAAGCGATGGAAATCCAAAATGTTACAACTGTCACAAAACAGACAGTGAGAGACGCCTGTTCCTCCCACACCTGGCTAATGCCTGGTACACGCGATGAGATTATTGGACGAATGATCGTCTGTTTTTTTGGCATGCTAGTCTCATTACAAAAATGAAGAGTTTACTAAAGTTACAAAAATGTTTGTACGACAGAATAAAAATTCGGAAGTGATGTAATGTGTTATTATTTCTTTATTTGTATTGTATTTTCGAATGACAACTGTACGGATTAACCACTTCAGCCCCGAATGAATTTACCCCCTTCCTGACCAGAGCGCTTTTTGCGATTCGGCACTGTGCCGCTTTAACTGACAATTGCGCGGTCGTGCGACGTGGCTCCCAAACAAAATTGATGTCCTTTTTTTCCCCACATAGAGCTTTCTTTTGGTGGTATTTGATCACCTCTGTGGTTTTTATTTTTTGCACTATAAACAAAAAATAGCGACAATTTTGAAAAAAAAACGCATTATTTTTTACTTTTTGCTATAATAAATATCCCCAAAAAAATTTATAAAAAAAAAAAAACATTTTTTTTCCCTCAGTTTAGGCCAATATGTATTTTTCTACATATTTTTGTTAAAAAAAACCGCAATAAGCGTTTATTGGTTGGTTTGCGCAAAAGTTATAGCTTTCTACAAAATTGGGGATAGTTTTATGGCATTTTTATTGATATTTTTTTTTTTATTAGTAATGGCGGCAATCAGCGATTTTTATCGTGACTGCGACATTATGGCAGACACATCGGACAATTTTGACACATTTTTGGGACCTTTGGCATTAATACAGCGATCAATGCTAAAAAATTGCATTGATTACTGTAAAAATGTGACTGGCAGTAAAGGGGTTAACCACAAGGTGGCGCTGTAGGGGTTAAGTGTGTCCTAGGGAGTGATTCTAACTGTGGGGGGGAGGGGCTGTGTGTGACACTACACTGATCGCCGCTCCCGATTACAGGGAGCAGAGATCAGTGTCATTGTCATTAGGCAGAACGGGGAAAGGCTTGTTTACATTAGCAACTCCCCATTCTTCCTCACCGTGAGATGATCGCGGGTATCCCCGCAGACATCGAGTCCCGCGATCATGGTCATGGAGCTCCCGGCGGGTGCCCGCGAGCCTCCTCTTAAAGGGCAATGTACAGGTATGTTAATCTGCCTGTAAGTGCCCTTCTGCCGCAGTATATCTGTGTGAGGCGGTCGGGAAGCGGTTAAATAAAAATTGTACAATCTGGTATCGTACAAGAAAAATGTTCCTGCTTGACCCATCGGATAACTTTGCATGAAAAGTGATCGGGTCTCGAAAGCTGTGTACTAACGATCAGATTTTGGTACGATTGCTCTGAAAGCGATATTTTTTTCTTAAGATTTTCTGATGGTGTGTATGGGCCATCAGGAGGAACTTTCCTCACTTTGGAGAAATTTTTTCTCACTAACTTCCTGTTGGGTAGAAAGTAAAGGTAAATCTCCCCAACAGGACACGGACAGCGAAAAATATATTAATAAATAAAATAACCCTTTTTTTTAGCCCTTTCCTCCTCTTATCCAATGCTAAAAAAATAGTTTGGGTTTTTGATCAAATTTAAGAAACAGAACGTTCCACAGGATTTAACCGTATCCCCAGCATTCCATATCCAGCACACTTCCCCACTCTGTACACACGATCAGACAACGGTGACCTGGGATGAGAGGAGTGATTTTGGCAATATTGATTAAAGCGGAGTTCCACCAATTTTTTTTTTTTTTTAAAGTCAGCAGCTACAAATACTGCAGCTGCTGACTTTTAAAATAAGGACACTTACCTGTCCAGGGCGCCCGCGATGTCGACACCAGAAGCCGATCTGTCCCTCAGCTCCGGGTGCTGCCGCCGCCATCTTGCGGCTTCACTTCCTGGTTCCCTACTGCGCATGCGCGACTCGTGCTGCGCGATTCCACTGGTCCCTGCTGTCTCCTGGGACCTGTTTGTCTCCCAGAAGACAGCGGGGGGACGGAGAAGCCGCGGGAAGTGGCGTAGATACCCGCGGGTGGGTCGGGTATCTATGCCCTGTATTAGACAGGTATCTGCTTCCCCCTGCAAAGTGCCAAATGTGACACCGGAGCGCTGGCCCTGGTTATAACCCTCCCTTACTCTATCCAAAATAAAAAAAACATTTGCCTATAGTGCTACTTTAAAGTGGAGTTCCACCCACTTTTACAACTCTTCAGCATCCCTCACTAAACTGTGCACTGTAAACGAATTGGGTATTTTAAAAAAAATTTCTCAGCACTTACTGTATATCTGCTGTATTCATTTTTCACTTCCTCCTCCCTGGCCGCGGCCCATCGCATCATTTCCTGTTTGCAATCCCTTCTGGGAAGGGGCGGCAACTTCCTCTGACACTGCCGTTGCTACGGAAACCTGACCTGAAACCTATTACACTGCTTGTGCTGCACTGAGCATGTGCGAGATCTGCAAGGATGAGATCCAGGAAGAAATACAGTCTGGCTTCAGATGCCCAGACTTAAGATGGCCACGGCCTGCTGTAAGTTTATAAAATAACAAACTGCTGCTATAAACTAACAAAACAGACCTTAGTTTACAGACTAACTTTACTAGAATACATTAAGCTTGTGTATTGTAGGGGTATTTTTATTTGAAAAGTAAAATTTCGTCCGGAACACCACTTTAAACCTCAGGAGCCAATTGAAATCCATTGCACTCTTTAAAACCACCCAAAACTACCGTCAGTTACCCTTCCCTATTGACTTCAATGCAATTTTACAAAATTTGAAAATTTTGACAAACTCATCTGGTTTTCTGGGAAATGATTCTCAATGTGCTCATGTGAGAAAACTTTTTTTTTTTTTTACCATGTGAGATACCAAGTTTTTTGCTCAGCAAGGCCCAACAGTACAGGCCAGCCTATCCCCATCCAGTCTACAGCGTTCTGACCATTAGCACAGTTTTAATTAACTATGTTTGATATGGTTCATGAAGCAGCAGGTCCGGCTCATTTAAATGACAACAATAGCATGTGAGCTTATTCCTGGCACTGCTAGAAAGGCCCGGCTTTCTTCCCTTAACCAGCTGAGGAATGCGGGTTAATGCACGGGCCTCTCTCCGTTCCCCCCACAGCTCGGCGTTGGCAGAAAGTGACACTTTTTCTTTTGCTTAATTAAGTTGTTCAGAGGAAGGCTGGTCAGACAGTTGCATCTACGTGGGGAGTCTTGCAGAGCAGAGAAAGGCGTGGGCGTTGTCAACATTAAAAGGGGGATTCTGTTATTGTTTGGGTGTAGACGGGTCATTTTTTCACTGTTACTGCTGCCTCACTGACCACAGCACTGAAAGGCTGTGAAAGCTGCTTAGGCCCGGCTACCTTGGGTCTTAAAAGTGGGGGCAAAAAAAAAAGTTGCCAGCTTCATTTATGGGACATTTTGTTAAAAGGCAAATGGCGACGTTTTATTCAATGGCGGAGCTGCAGCTGGGCTTCTTTTACAGTCGTGCCAGCTGGATCCGAGGCCTGTTTTTTTTTTTTTTTTATGTAAAATGTGGTAAATGTGGTATTCTTCTCATCTATTCCTAATTCTATTCTGACGGGCCGTCTGCATGGGAAGTCGTTTATAATAACAAAGGCGGATATTATTAGCTCATATCTATACAGCAGTTGTATATTCTATAGCAGTGGTCTCCAAACTGCGGCCCTCGGGGCCGGATGTGGCCCTTCGAATGCCTCTATCTGGCCCTTGGGGCACTATTCCATCCACAACTGACACAAATAATGGGGCACTATTCCTCCCACAGACACCAATGATGGCGCACTATTCCTCCCACAGACACCAATGATGGCGCACTATTCCTCCCACAGACACCAATGATGGCGCACTATTCCTCCCACAGACACCAATGATGGGGCACTATTCCTCCCACAGACACCAATGATGGGGCACTATTCCTCCCACAGACACCAATGATGGCGCACTATTCCTCCCACAGACACCAATGATGGGGCACTATTCCTCCCACAGACACCAATGATGGCGCACTATTCCTCCCACAGACACCAATGATGGGGCACTATTCCTCCCACAGACACCAATGACGGGGCACTATTCCTCCCACAGACACCAATGATGGCGCACTATTCCTTCCACAGACACCAATGATGGGGCACTATTCCTCCCACAGACACCAATGATGGCGCACTATTCCTTCCACAGACACCAATGATGGGGCACTATTCCTCCCACAGACACCAATGATGGCGCACTATTCCTCCCACTGACACCAATGATGGCGCACTATTCCTCCCACAGACACCAATGATGGGGCACTATTCCTCCCACAGACACCAATGATGGGGCACTATTCCTCCCACAGACACCAATGATGGCGCACTATTCCTCCCACTGACACCAATGATGGCGCACTATTCCTCCCACAGACACCAATGATGGGGCACTATTCCTCCCACAGACACCAATGATGGGGCACTATTCCTCCCACAGACACCAATGATGGGGCACTATTCCTCCCACAGACACCAATGATGGCGCACTATTCCTTCCACAGACACCAATGATGGGGCACTATTCCTCCCACAGACACCAATGATGGCGCACTATTCCTTCCACAGACACCAATGATGGGGCACTATTCCTTCCACAGACACCAATGATGGGGCACTATTCCTCCCACAGACACCAATGATGGGGCACTATTCCTCCCACAGACACCAATGATGGGGCACTATTCCTCCCACAGACACCAATGATGGGGCACTATTCCTCCCACAGACACCAATGATGGGGCACTATTCCTCCCACAGACACCAATGATGGCGCACTATTCCTTCCACAGACACCAGTGATGGGGCACTATTCCTCCCACAGACACCAATGATGGGGCACTATTCCTCCCACAGACACCAATGATGGCGCACTATTCCTTCTACAGACACCAATGATGGGGCACTATTCCTCCCACAGACACCAATGATGGCGCACTATTCCTCTCACTAATACCAACAATATGGCACTATTTCTTCCACTGTTACCAACAATGGAGCACTATTGCTCCCACTAAAACCAGTGATGGGGCTTTGATGGGGCACCTGACGCTGGGGCATTTTCTACTCCCACTGGCCACAATCCGGCCCCCCTAAACTCTGAAGGACAGTAAACTGGCCCTTTGTTTAGAAAGTTTGGAGACCCCTGTTCTATAGGAATGTATGCAGCAGACCATTGTTTTTAATGGGCCTGTACACACCGACACGCAAACTTCCGCTTCGTATAGATCAATAAAATAAAATACCAAAATCTGCATTGCTGGACAGTATTTTACATGCATACCTACACTATATTGCCAAAAGTATTGGTACGCCTGCCTTTACACGCACATGAACTTTAATGGCATCCCAGTCTTAGTCTGTAGGATTCAGTATTGAGTTTGAGTTAGCCTACCTTTTCCAGCTATAACAGCTTCAACTCTTCTGGGAAGGCTGTCCACAAGGTTTAGGAGTGTGTCTATGGGAATGTTTGACCATTCTTCCAGAAGCGCATTTGTGAAGTCAGGCACTGATGTAGATGAGAAGGCCTGGCTCGCAGTCTCCACTTTAATTCATCCCAAAGGTGTTCTATCGGGTTAAGGTCAGGACTGCTTTTTGCACTGGTGCGCAGTCATGTTGGAGCAGGAAGGGGCCATCCCCAAACTGTTCCCACAAAGTTAGGAGCATGAAATTGTCCAAAATGTCTTGGTATGCTGACCCCTTAAGAGTTCCCTTCACTGGTTGTCAAGCCCAACCCCTAAAAAATAACCCCACACCATAATCCCCCCTCCACCAAATAATTTGGACCAGTGCACAAAGCAAAGAAACAAAATATGGTTGGTAGTACCCTGCGAGGTGCCTCCATCCCCATTATACATACAAATGCAGAGTTTTGCCCATTGGGACTTTAGATGAAGTGCCACACAGCCAGTAATAAAAACATACTACAGGTTTATTGAGTATATGCCAGCAATAGAACTGGGAAAAGGTGTCATAATACCAAACAGTTGGCCCAGATATATAAATTCATTACACTGTTACATACAGTAATCATATAGTCCATGGTAAATGTCTCATAGCATCTATGATGACCCAACGTGTTTCGTGAGTTCAGTCTCACTCTTCAGGGGTTGATGCATAGGCATAGTCTATAAAGTAAAATGGTTAAAAGAATATAACATAGGAATGAACATGGAAATGTATCAGGTAGATTGAAATGTGGGAATCAAACTAAGGGATCCATACTCACAAAAATGCAGGATGCTGCATGCCAAAGTCGCACCAGCGACATCTGACCCGGGAGCTGTGGGTAAAGGATCCAAAATGGGCCAGTAGTGCAAAACGGGAGAGGTGGAAAAGCGGGCAAACAGAACCGTCCAACATGGCCTGCCAGGATGGTGGCTATAACAAAGAGTGTATATGGGAGATGATGTGTACAATAAATTAAAAATGAAAATAAAAAAATAAAAATGAAGATAAAAAATAGTGAGAAAATATTGAAATAATGATTAAATGGTCAAAAACAACCACATGGTACAACCTCACTAATGTGCTTCTGGAAGAATGGTGAAACATTCCCATAGACACACTCCTAAACCTTGTGGACGGCCTTCCCAGAAGAGTTGAAGCTATTATATCTGCAAAGGGTGGGCCAACTCAATATTGAACCCAACGGACTAAGACTGGGATGCCATTAAAGTTCACGTGCGTGTTAAGGCAGGTGTCTCAATACTTTTGACAATATAACGTACGTACACGTGCATGTACAAGACACTCAAAGAAAAGCTAGAACGTTTTTTTACCCGCCTGTGAGCATATGCACAAAAACACACGGGCACATGTATTTACTATACTGCCCATCCTCACGTTTTTATGCAGGAATTTCTGCAAGGAATCTGATGTTCTCTTAAATCTGAATTACTCTCTAACAGTATTTGGAATATTGTTCTCCCTGATATAGGCCCCGAAACTGCTCCCCCTAAGCTGCACAGGGAGCTGTATGAGGCAGTGGTGGCCCGTGTACTGTGGGCACATGGGCGCGGCCCCCCCCATCCATCTATGCGCCCGGCCCCTTTCAGGATGCTGGATGCATGGATTCCTATGGTGGGGCGGGAGGGGGTGGTACTTTTTGAAGCACCTGATTAGAGCCAGAGGCTCTAATAGGCTTCAAAATAGGGTGGGCTCGGGGCGCAGAGAGTGCACCCTGATCCCACCCAATTGTGTGACAATAGCAAATTAAATTTCGCTTTTTTTCACACTAATCTTCCTCCCCGCTAATCAGGAGGCAGAGCGTCAGACCCGTTTCCTGATTGGCCAAAGTGCCAGGCCATCCTATTGGATGCCTGGAGCTTAGGAAGAGTAGCGGAGGACTCTGAGACACACGCTGGAGCGGAGGTCACGGTAAGTGACACAATGTCAGAGCCGCGTGCGCGCGCGGGGGGGGGGGGGTTGTGGGTGCCGCCAGAGCTGTGAGCCGCTGCATATGATGAGCACAATTGGCTGCATATGATGAGCACATGTGGCTGCATATGATGGGTACAAGTGGCGGCATTTGATGGGCACAATGGCTGCATATGATGGGCACAGGTGGCTGCATTTGATGGGCACAGTGGCTGCATATGACGGGTACAAGTGGCTGCATTTGATGGGTACAAGTAGCTGCATATGATGGGCACAAGTGGCTGCATATGATGGGCCCAGGTGGCTGCATTTGATGGGCACAATGGCTGCATATGATGGGCACAAGTGGCTGCATTTGACGGGCACAGTGGCTGCATATGACGGGCACAGTGGCTGCATATGATGGGCACAAGTGGCTGCATATGATGGGTAAAAATGGCTGCATTTGATGTGCACAAGTAGCTGCATATGATGGGCACAAGTGGCTGCGTTTGATGGGCACAATGGCTGTATATGATGGGTACAAGTGGCTGCATTTGACGGGCACAGTGGCTGCATATGATGGGCACAAGTGGTTGCATATGATGGGCACAAGTGGCTGCATATAATGGGCACAAGTGGCTGCATTTGACAGGCACAGTGGCTGCATATGACGGGCACAGTGGCTGCATATGATGGGCACAACTGGCTGCATATGATGGGCACAAGTGGCTGCATATGATGGGTAAAAATGGCTGCATTTGATGTGCACAAGTAGCTGCATATGATGGGCACAAGTGGCTGCATTTGATGGGCACAATGGCTGTATATGATGGGTACAAGTGGCTGCATTTGACGGGCACAGTGGCTGCATATGATGGGCACAAGTGGTTGCATATGATGGGCACAAGTGGCTGCATATAATGGGCACAAGTAGCTGGATATTATGAGCACAAGTGGCTGCGTTTGATGGGCACAATGGCTGTATATGATGGGCACAAGTGGCTGCATATGATGGGCACAAGTGGCTGCATATGATGGGCCCAGGTGGCTGCATATGATGGGCACAAGTGGCTGCATTTGACGGGCACAGTGGCTGCATATGACGGGCACAGTGGCTGCATATGATGGGCACAAGTGGCTGCATATGATGGGTAAAAATGGCTGCATTTGATGTGCACAAGTAGCTGCATATGATGGGCACAAGTGGCTGCGTTTGATGGGCACAATGGCTGTATATGATGGGTACAAGTGGCTGCATTTGACAGGCACAGTGGCTGCATATGATGGGCACAAGTGGTTGCATATGATGGGCACAAGTGGCTGCATATAATGGGCACAAGTGGCTGCATTTGATGGGCACAATGGCTGTATATGATGGGCACAAGTGGCTGCATTTGATGGGCACAGTGGCTGCATATGATGGGCACAGTGGCTGCGTTTGATGGGCACAGTGGCTGCGTTTGATGGGCACAATGGCTGCAATTGATGGGCACAGTGGCTGCATTTGATGGGCACAGTGAGGCTGCAATTGATGGGGGGGGGGGTTTCAGTATTTTTCAGTTTGTTTGCGCCCCCCCAAAAAATTTTGAGCACCAGCCGCCAGTGGTATGAGGGGTATACATGCAGCAGCTGTTGCGTTTGACAGACACTGCTGCCTGCTGATCGCAACCCATTAAAGTAAATGGAGTTGTACCACAACTGCTGCACAAAAGCATGCACTGCGGTTGCATCGCAGAGGTGCCGGTGTCTTGCCGAGAAAGGACCCCCCTGCACTGCTCATTCGCTGCGCTTGCGCAGTACAAACTACTACGGTGATGCTGAAAATTTCTGAACATAAACAGCTGTGAGTGAACTCTACACCGCGCATGAGCAATTAACATGACATTCTACCAAACTATGCCGCACGCTCCCGATGCTTGTGCTACTCTGCAAGGGGCGGCTCTATTATTACTGTTATATCCTCTAAGCAAGGGGCGGGTCTATTATTACAGTCTATTATTACTGTAATATCTGTAGACATCCGCCCCTTACACAATATAACAGTAATAATAGACCTGCCCCTTGCAGAGTAGCACGAGCATCGGGAGCGCGCTGCATCGTCTGGTACAATGTCATGTTAATTCCGCATGCGCGGTGTACAGCTCACTCACAGCTCTTTATGTTCGGCAATTTTTGCCAGATCCGTAGTCCTTCGTACTGTGCAACGCTGCACCTGCGCAGTACAGGGGGTCCTTATCCGTTGCGCGGACCTTTCTCTGCAGAACACCAGCTTTTAGGGGTAATGAGATGACATAATGCCTCCTCATATCCTGTCAAATGCCCTCTAAAAAACATTCCACTGCAGATCGCTCTTCAGAGGACGTTGCTAGAGTAAACAAGCTAAAGTCCAGACAAACTGCTAAATACACAGTTTGAGACATGCGGGAGCTGTCTTGCCTATCAAGGGATTTGTATTTCCATCCATCTAGTCCTAAGATTTGCACAGCTCTGCTACAGAGAACAGCCAGCTAGATGCCCTGACTTTTGTCAGCGGTAGTTGGACAGCAGAGCTAGATGACCTCCTCTCCCCAGCCTGTGATTGGTCAGTGAAGGAGCAGCAACATCTCGATGAGGTCATTTCTCTGTTCTTCCCCCTGTCAGTATGTTCCTTGCCAGCACTTATGAATGTCTAATTTGCTTTAGGTCTCATTCATCCAGGATTTAACTGCTGCAGCATAAAACCAGCAGAATTTCTGCTGCTGGATTCACAGGTGGATGTGGAAAGTTGGGGATGCTGAGCCTGAAATCTCTGGTTTCAGGCCACACTTCCATTTTATAACATCAGCATTATACCATAGCTCCCAACTGTCCCTGATTTCGAGGGACTGTCCCTGATTTGGAACGCAGTCCCTCTGTCCTCCTCATTTGTCCCTCATTTTGGTCTGATCTCTATAGTTGTATATAAAATGCACTTTGTACCTTTCAAAAAGTGTTTCTCAGCGCTAAACCTTTCATTCAATTTCTAAATTGCTGCATTTGTAAATGAAATGTAAAGGAATACAGTGGAACCTTGGTTTACGAGTAACGCGGTTAACAAGTGTTTTGAAAGAAGAGCAACTTTTTTTCAAAAATTCTGACTCGGCGTGCAAGTGTTGTCTCACAAAATGAGCAGAATTCAAGCTAATGGGCAGTTCAGTACCGCATTTGGCCAGAGGTGCGGGGGCGCCGGGGACACTCGGAACGGTTCGGAGCCGTTCAGAAATACTTGGAATGACTCGGAAGTACTCAGAAACACTGGGAAATACTCCGATCCCAAGTGTTTCCGAGCCTTTCCGAGTTCAGCCGAGCTGTCCCCGAGTATTTCTGAGGCTCACCGGCGCCCCCCCCACCTCTGGCCACATGCGGTATTGCATGTAATAGAAGTCAATGCGGAACGAATTATCTTCGTTTCCATTGACTGCTATGGGGAAACTCGCTTTGATATGCGAATGCTTTGGGTTACAAGCATTCTCCTGGAACGAATTATGCTCATAATCCAAGGTTCCACTGTAGTTGTAGTAAAAAAAAAACACACTTGTGGGTTTAACTAATCATTTTTTTTGTATAATTCTCCTTGCGTGGCAGGGTGTGTGTCCTATTCCTACATACTTTTGCTAATAGGTGTCCCACATTCCCTTCTCAAAAGGTTGGGGGGTATGTTATAATAACAATACAAACAATAGTTATACTTGACAATCTAACATAATCTTACTTGAAATATCTCCTTTCATGTTGTGATTGCTCCCTGTCTGCTGGCATCTCTTTCCACATCATCCTGGATTCCCGGCATGCTTCGCAGCTTCCCCTCTGCTGTTTACTTTCAATTTCTAAGGACCAGGGGGCTTTTTTTTCTCAGAGAATGGGTGCAGGAACTCCGACCTTCACCCTTTGTTCCTGCTCCCTACCTGCCTCTGAGCACCATTCATTGGTTCCACCTCCTACCAACTTCCCAGTACCGCCCCTTTTAGAGAATACAGAAGCAAGTATCATTTTTGCTACTAAGTCATTTGAATGGCATTTGTTAATGATAACAAGAAAGACAGTGAAATAGATCCTCTGCAGTGAGCTACAATAGACCCACCCCAGCAACAGTAGACCCTCCCCAGCAATGATAGACCTCACCCCAGCAAAAATAGATCTCCTACACAACAATAGATGACCCCCCCCCAAATATTACGCCCCAGCAACAATAGCCCCCCAGCAGCAACAACAGATGTCCAAGCAGACTGCATCAGTAGACCCAGGAGCCAGCAACAATAGTACTCCCTCAACAGTAGATCCCTCCAAGCAACAATTGACCCCCACAGAAACATAAGACCCCCCCACGAGCAACAATAGATCTGCACACAAAAATAGATCCCCCAGCAGCAAGCATCAATAAATCCTTCAGCACACCCCAGCAATCCTTGCCATTACATACATTCATTTGCTGGGGGTGCCGGAACTGCGTTCCCCCACGTTCCTGCTGAAAAAAAAAGCCCTGCTAAGGACTACATATCCCATGGTACCTTGATGCCTGCAAGCAGTGATTCCTGTACTGACTCCGCCTCCTGAAACTCCTCCTCCCAGCTCCTCTGTAGATCAGAAGGTGGGCTCTGTGAAATGTGTGACACAGCAGTGCCTACTCACAGGGCATAGGGGCTACATGTCACAGAATTCAAGGAAGTAAATGTGTGTAAATAAAGTACATTTTCAAACTTCAAGGTCGTTCAAAGTAATAGGAGTAGAATAGAAATAATTGAAATACAATGTAGAAATTTATATTTTGACCACTGGTTTTACCCTCTTAAAGCAGAGTTCCAACTACAATCAATACATTTTTTTTTAAACCTTTCACAAGCGTTTACAATGGCATTATAACACTCACGTCTTCTGTATAATTTGTCCCCCGATGTCCAGTTTCATCTGTTAAAAGAACTTTGATAATGAAGTGGTAGCCGTTTCCATTTTGCTTATGGGCCTGTGAAGCCCACAAGCATCCTGTTCCGGGATACGGTGCTGCTGAGCGACCAGCATGCACCGCCCATTCTCTCCCTGATCTCGCGCATGCGCATTGAGTCATTCTCGCAGCGCCGTCAACTACTAGGTTGCCATCACAACGGGCATTGGCGTTGGATGTGCCTGTCCCGTTGTGATGGCAACAAAGTCATGAACAGCAATGCCTTTTTTTTTTGGGTGGAACTCCACTTTAATGACCAGAGCATTGTCTGCTATTCGGCACTGTGCTACTTTTTAGGTGGTTGTAAACCCAAGAAGAAAAAAAAAACAAAAAACTTGTAAGACAAAGGCATAATGAGCTAGTATGCATCGTGATCGTGCGATGTTGTACCCAAACAAAAGTTACGTCCTTTTTTCCCCACAAAATAGAGCTTTCTTCTGGTGGTATTTGATCACCTCTGTGGACGAGCACACCAGACACCGGCTGGAGCTGGTGTGCTCGTCCCTGTCGCTGGAAAGACCGGGTTCAGGTAAGCAAAAGGGGGTCTCCGGGGACTGCTGAATCACAGGAGGTTTTTCACCTGAATGCATAAAGTTCATTAAGATGAAAAACCCTGAGGGTTTACTACCCCTTTAACTGATAGCAGTTTGCAGGGGCAGAGAGCACAGAAATTATCAGCTCACTGGATTTTGGTCAGGAGCAACAGATTTTATAACAAAGCACTTTCAAATGTATATTTAAAGCTGAACTCTAGGCACAAAAAAATACATTTAAATATATTCCTCAATAGCCACAAAGGATACAAGTCCTGATTTGTGTGCACCAAATTCACCTCCAAACCTTGCAAAACTAAGCAGTGACTGTAGCACATAGACTGTGCAGAGAGCAGAGCTGTGGGAGGGACCCAGCAGGCTCTACTCACTACAGGCAGTAATAGAAAACTACAGGAGGGGGCGGAGACCAGACCAGTCATCCTGTACAAGACGAGAGAGCATCAGTGACCGGTCTTTACTACAGGAAGCTCCTGCACAGAGATAAAATCTCATTCTAGATTACTGCACAGATCTGGAAGAAATACACAAAGCACACCAAGATTCAAGTAAGAATACACGACTCTTGTATTTAGACAACATTTGCTTATCCCAGAGCTCAGATTTAACAGATCAAAAAGGAAGAAAAAAAAGAGAAGTTCATTGTTTGATCTTTACAGTATTTACATTTTTTATTCACGTGTAGCGCTGGTAGATTTATGATCTACCATCTGATAGGTAAATTTAGTAAATTGCTCGTTAAGGGAAGTTAGATTTGCCTCAGCTTGGCTGACGTTGCGTGTTTCCATACTGAGCCGGTGGGTGTCCTTGTTACTACTGGCTAGTGTTGGAAAGGCAGCGTGTCGAAGCATATGGATGCTCTTCTGTCCCGGAGACAACTCGGTGGATGTGGTCCTCCGAGTTGGATTCTGGGAGAGGGTATTTATGGGACAGACGCCATGTTTTAGGGTCGTTTTACAGCCACCTGCTGGCCCTCCTGGCCGACAGGTATGCATTAGAGTGCTACCTCGTGGTTCTCCATTCTGGAGGCCCGCGCCGCTGCGGTGCGTGGGTGGGGCCAGAAGCTTGTCTGGGGCCTACCACAGCAGCCGAGGAATGATCCTGAGCTGTCTATCCAGAGTGAAGAAGCTGGACAACCGGGGAGGACCCGTCCTGGAGGGATCATGCAGAGTCCTGGTCTGGAGAGGGGCCTGGTGACTCGGTTGGAGGACGTATCCTATAGTAACTTTACAGCATAGTGCTGCCGGGTTTGGCTTAAAGGTTCAAGCACTGTGTCTGACATTCACCGTAAAACCAGTACATCCTGTGGCAGAGGATCGTACGGGTTTATCTCAAGCAAGTCTGTGGCAGAGACTTTTGTTCGTGCTACGTACTGGCTGCTAGGCAAGTGAGAGAGGCCTATCCAGGCAAGCAAAGAGTGTGTCCCACAAGTGGAGCTCATTCTACTGCAATATTCAACTCTAAAGGACATTTGTCAAGAATCTTACAGAAAGGTATTTGAGCTTCCCTGCAGTTTCCCTTCTGCCTCTTTCCTGCTACTTCCTTCGTTAATTGTTCAATAAAGCATTGAAAACATGCTTATATCGTCTGGAGGTAAACTCAAGGGAACCCTAGACCCGGTGCCGGTGAAACAGGGAAGGAGAGTGAAGGTAACAAGCCCGCTTAAATCAGCAGCTCCACCGAGAGTTATTGCTACACACGTTAATCAGATCCTGTCTAAATTGGCCCTAGTATGTATGAATGTGAGTAGGGACCTTAGACTGTAAGCTCCTTGAGGGTAGGGACTGATGTGAATGTACAATGTATATGTAAAGCGCTGTGTATATAAGTACCTTAAATAAATAAAATATATTGTTAATAAATATATGTTTAAATATAAACATCACTCACTTGTGAATACTAATAAATAGGGTGAACTTGGATTGCTTGAATTGAATATCCAATCATGTGCAAAAGGAAAAAATAAGCAAAAATTCTAGCACAGGATTGGCTGATTGGCACAAATGAAGTTTGTGATTACTAAGCTCCGTGTTTAGTGAGGTTTATTGAGATATAATTTATTTACTAAGCTCAAGTTTCTTACATAGGTAATAAACCCAAAACCAAAAGATTTATATATTGCCGTTTAGCAATTTGTTTTCTGCATTTCTTCTTTTTTTTTTTTTCTCTTTATTCTCACCTGGTGATCCAGCCATCAACACACTTCCTGTCTTAGGGCCAGTTTACACCAAAACAGGGTGCGAGAAAGGCTGTTGCGTGCACCATGTTCAAACGCACTGCCCATGCAATCTGCATTCAGGTACCAATGTAATGTTAAGGGCACCCCAAATGCAGACTAAATCGCATGGAACCACAGTACCATGTGGTTTGGTTCAGCGCGTTTTTAAAAGAAGTGAATGCACTTTTTCAGAGATTTGCAGCCCTTTCAAATATCTCCCTTTCTGTACAAACGTAGGGGGAATTTTACCTACAGGATGGTTTAATAATGCCTGCAATGTAAATTTTTTGCTTTTTGTTATTATTTTTCTTTCATATCCTCCAATCAGAATCAATACTTTATGTTCCCTATGGATGGATGACCTTTGCCACAGCAGTGAGATTAGAGGAGTGCCACAATACCTTAGTGGGCCCTGAATGTGAATGCAAGCTTTAAACCCTAATCCTTAATCTCTGTTTTCATCCAGCAATGGCTCAATCTACACAAAGGCCTATCTACACCAACAGATGTTACTATTTACACCAGGAAGTGAATGCAGTTGATAACACTTAAGGTGAATCTGTGCTTTATAAGTGTAGAGCAAAGTGACAGGTTCTCTTTAAATCAGACTTCCATAAACCAAACGCAAAAAATGTCCTTTCTTTCACAGCCCCTACACTCTATTTAGATGCTGGAAGCAAAATCTATATACGGTACAAGTTGCCGGAGTTTTAAACCTACAGAGTGCTATGGATACCCCTATATGACAAATCTGAATAGCCCAGCACTGTCACATGGCGTGACTTACATGCTGCTCCATGCCCAGAAGTACTGGATGTTTCTGATTGTTCTCACATTAGCAAAGAGATGATGAGTTTATATTGCTGGGCATGTGGGGCATTATAGCAAACCTGTTGTATTGCCCTGAATGATTACATGTTTTTCTCTTTTCATGTAACCATTAAACTCATTAAGTTATAACCCTTGATGATCAGAGCAGAGGTCTTAAAATTTAGTGACAAGATCAACAGCATACTTTCTGAAAATGTTCTTAGTGTAGAACTAACCGCGTAGGGGCTGCTGGTAATAACGGGTTCTTCCCGGATAGTACATAGGCTGCCCACCACCACAAGCACCAGTCCACACACTCCGGCATCAAAACCTCAGTCTATGGGGTGTCTTTTTTTTTATTTTTATTTTTTTTTAAGTACTTTAAACAGGATAGGTATTAGGGCATGGGGTACTCCCAAAAAACATCTGGCAACAACGAGAGGACAATCTTCACTTTAGTCTCTTTATCTCTAGGTGGTTGAGAATATCGGACAGTCTAAGGCCTCAGAACTTTATTTGACCATAAGGCAATTTTCTTTGGCATCTGGTTACCTTACGCCCTTGCACAACTACTGGTACTAAGTGCGATTTTCAGAACACTGCACAGTAACAAAGGCACTTTTGTCCAGGTTCACATTCCAGGATCCAGGTAAGGACAAGGGAATGGCCAGAACTCTGAGACCCTGAGACACCCCTCTCAGTCCATAGCTACCACAGTCACCAGGGATCAGGTCATGGAAACTACTCACAAGTCCCATGGACAGCTGCCATCTTCCAGCTTCCTCTGGATAATGTCCAGTGAGTGAGACAGTCCTTCTCCAGACCAGATCACTTGTGGTAAAGTCCTAAAATCAGCTGATCCACCCAGATTCTAGGCCTATAACCCTGACACCACTGAGGTCTCTAGAACAGCTACACAGTCAATGGGCTAGCTCAGGGCAGGACCCCCTGAGACTTTGGAACCCTCCTGGAGAGAAGGAACCCAGATTTCTGGTGCTTCAGACTATTTATCACCTTTCCAGCCCCCTCCTGGACACTCCTCCCAGGGATTGGCTGGAGCATGATAAATATTCAAGCTGGCTATTTGAATCTCCCGCCCTAAGGAAGCTTTTTCCAGAGACAGGGGGAAGCAATCAAGCCCCCAGCCTGTGAAGTCCTGAACAGACCAGAACAAACAATCACCACTCCTTTGACTACAGAAAGGACCAAATACAAAAATTGCCTAGCATCCTTCACTTAGAGGGTGCTGCTTTAGCATGGAAACAAAAAACTAAACAAGCCACCATGTCTGAGGACTGGTAAGCTGTAAACTATTACATTGTTTTTGGGTTTAAAGATACGGTATCTTTGAATTCTAAATACATTCCTATTGGCCCATCAATATGATAGTCTGCCTTACTGACCAATAGGAACGTGCTTGAAGTAAAATTGGGCAGGAAATCCTCTATACCACCAAGTACTTCTGGAGCTTTGTATGCTTAGAACAGCTCAGTATTTGGATGAAGTGGCAGGGACTTATGGCTGCTATGGGTGTGAGCATATTTCACTAGGTCATGGGTCAGCAACCCATCATCTTCAATCTACCTATCATTTGCGGATATGTGATGGATACATCACAACTGACCCTGCTGTGCCACCAGCTCGTGGCCCTGAATTCTGCTTTCCAGGCCTCATATTGGAAGAGCAATTTGAATGGGGAAAATATATGCTCCTCACCAGACCTCATATCCAGTGGCATTCATCATAGGGAAGGAATCCTTCCCAGGTCTCCCCTTGGCTGTTTCATATGACACATCAGACCCCTGCACTCTGCTTTATATACTATTGACCCCTGCACTCCGTTTTACTTGCTACTGATCTTTTAACTCTGTGTTACTTACTCCTGACCCCTGCACTCTGCATTACTTACTCCTGACCCCTGCACTACTTACTACTGACTTCTGAATTTTGCATTTACCTACTCCTGACCCCTGTACTCTGCAGTAATTCTTACTGACGCCTGCACTTTTCATTATGTATCCCTGACCTCTGCACTGTACATTACATACTATTGACCTCTGCACTCTATTTATTTCTGATCCCTGCACTTTACATTACATACTACTGACACCTGCACTCTGCATTATTTACTCCTAACCCCTGCATTTTACGTTCTTTACTCCTAACCCATTCACTGTGTATTACATACTACTGACCCCCTGAACTCTGCATTTACTTTACCCTGTTTCCCCGAAAATAAGACCTAGCGTGATTGTCGGTGATGGCTGCAATATAAGCCCTACCCCCCAAATAAGCCCTAGTTAAAGTCCTTGTAGGTCTTATTTTCAGGGTAGGGGTTATTTTCGGGGAAACAGGGTAGGGCTTATTTAGGGGGTAGGGCTTATATTGCAGCCATCACCGACACTCACGCTAGGTCTTATTTTCAGGGAAACAAGGTAATAGTGACCCCTGAAAACTGTGCTACTTAACACTGCCCTACTGAACAATGCATTACATACTACTGACCTTTGTACTCTTCAAACTTCCCTTACTATTTAATGGGGTCTTCCTAAGCTATTTCCTTAAAAAAGTAAGCCTTACCCTGATAATCTGTAAACACTTCCATGTTGATCAAGTAGATCTCCAACTCCCCAAGGTTGTCCACCCCCCTGCTCTAGGTGGTGGTGATAGCAACATTTTGTTTAGAGTGTTCGTCCAGACAAAATTTTTGTTTTGTTTTGGATACAGTAGAGAACCCCTGTCTAATCTGACGTGGGGACACATACAAAAATAGTTGTAGCTTTGGTTCTAGCTTTCCCGACTCTTCTGAACAAAAACATTATTTTTAATTCTGCGTGCTAAGGGTTGAAGATTTCCCCTCACTTCCTGTCTAGTGAAATGTTGTCAGCAGGACAGGAAGGGAGGGGAAATACCCATAACAGAGTTCCAGATAGCAATAAAAAACCCAATGGTGTTGTTAATCTTCTCCACTCTATCCAAAAACTTTTGGCCTGACATACACTTTAAGGTGTCAGAGCCACTTTAAGACTACAGCTGGCATTCAGGCAAGACATTGGTTATGATGGTGGTATACAGCAGACCATAGTTTGGGAACTCTACCATAGTGGATGCCAACATGATAAATATATTCTGCAGGTAACAGCAAGGAAAATAATGGAGCAGAGGATGCATAGTCTTGGCACTCCACTGGATCCGTAACAGATTTAATTCAGCACTGCTGTTCCTACATTTGCTCCTGAGTGTATGTAACTAAGGATTTGTTCCAGATCACTGTCTCCAACTAGGTTAATGACTGTGACAGATGCCCCCTGAGGGCCAATTCACTGAGGAAAACAAATAAGCTGACACTGTGTATTATCCCTGAGACATGCTTCCCCCTCATTCCCCAGAGCTGCATCATGTCAGTAACCTAAATTGTGAGTACTCTGATATTATTAGGGAGCCCAAAGACACGGGTTCTTCATGGTCAGATGATCCAAGGTCTATGGGTGCAAAGCAGACACAAGCTGGCCACCTGACCTCAGGAAAAAAAAGGATTGACCATGTTAATGTAGTGAATATTCTTATGAATGATCTTCAGTGGTTTACATAGGTAAGTAGAATCTTAGCACGACTAAAGAGAATATTTATAAAAATTGCAAAATAAATCATTTTCAAAATGAATTGATTTGTTGGACCCCTTGTAGAATTTGCAATTTACAGGCCAGCAGATGGTCAAAACTATCTGTCGAAAGTTGAAAATTGCTGAATTTTTTAAACCTTTTGTCAGTCCATCTCTATTCTTGTGCCGTGTACTGTATTGCTATATTTATAATGACTAATGTGCCACTTGGCATGATAGGCCATAAGAGATGTGACATTCTCACTGGTTTCCTCTGGTCAGCTATCCATAGCAGGGGACAGAGAAATGACTATGTCACAGTAGAAATGGCTGTACTTCCACTCCTAACAGCTGTAGTTCAGATGCCAATTCCATACTCAAACCCCATTGAAATCAATGGGAGCTACTTCTTTGAAGTTAAAATGCCCATTATCTGGGCTAATAGACAAGAGTGTGTATAAAAATAGCATGACTGCTGAGGCGCAATGAGCCTAGGTACAAATTAAATGTAACATAAATGGATAGAACCCTCAACCTTGTTCCCTCACCCCATTTAATAAACACACTTACAACCAGGGGCGTGGTTAGGGGGTGGCTTTTGGGGATTTAGCCCCGAATCTGGGGCCAATAGCCCCGAGTCTCTGCAGGGGTCCCCAAATTGGAGGGGAGGCTCTCTGGGGACCCTGAAGCAAGGGAGAGGCTCTCTGGGGACCCTGATTTTAAGGCAGAGGCTCTCTAAGGACCCAGATTTAAGGGGGAGGCTCTCTGGGGACCCTAATGTAAGGGGGGCTCTCTGGGAACCCTGATGTAAATGGGGGGCCCTCTGGGTACCCTGATGAAAGGGGGAGGATCTCTGAGGACTCTGATGTAAGGAGGAGGCTCTCTGGGGACCCTGATGTAAGGGGGGCTCTCTGGGGACCCTGATGTAAGGGGGGACTCTCTGGGGACCCTGATGTAAGGGGGCTCTCTGGGGACCCTGATGTAAGTGGGGGGCTCTCTGGGGATATATACACACACGTATATTACTGTATATACATGTGTATGCCCGCCCAAGTGTATGACTTTCTTTACTACGCTGCTATGGGCTCTAGCCCCAGATCTTTTGTAGACCTAGCAACGCCCCTGCTTACAACCATTAGTTTGGAAAGGGCAAGGCCACAGCTTTATTTAAATTCCAACACATAACATGTGAACACTTTAAACCAGTGCCAGTCACAGTTGTACTGTGAGCACACAATTCAAAAAGGGGGGAGGCCTGTCCTTACCATAAGTGCTGGACAGACAGCCTACCAATTTCCATCAAGGGCATAGCCCATTAGAGTAACTTTTATGCTGGCAAGGTTAAGAAATCGCAGCAAGCTGTGACCTACCATAGGAAAAAAGGTGCGGTAGGGTGTGCAGTTCTTCCAGTCACGTTCCTCGAAAGATCTCAGAATTCCCTGGGGCACTACTTTCTGAGCTCAGGCCCAGCCCATCCCCCATAGTTCCACCAACCCTTGGTGACCACACAACTACATTGTCCGGCACCTGGCCATGCCCCCATCAGTCAAGGCTCTCTTTCCCTATAGGGGCTCAAGAGGCCTTCATGACTGCTGAGGTGCAATGGGCCTAGGTACAAATCAAATGTAACATAAATGGATAGAACCCTCATCCTTGCCCCCTCACCCCATTTAATAAACACACTTACAACCATTAGGTTGGAAAGGGGAAGGCCACAGCTTTATTTCATTTCCAACACATAACATGTGAACACTTTAAACCAGTGTCAGTCACAGTTGTACTGTGAGCACACAATTCCAAAGGGGGGGGCTGTCCTTACCATAAGTGCTGGACAGACAGCCTACTTGCAATTTTCATCAAGGGCATAGCCCATTACAGCAACTTTTATGCTGGCAAGGTCAAGAAACCGCCACCCGCCCGTCAGTGGATAACTGGCGGGCGCCCCACCGCAGCCAACGCCTTCTCCACACCATGTTGAAGGCCAAGGTTAAAGATATCCAAACGATAACATTAAGGTGAACGCCATCCGATCTCAGCAGATCATCATTAGAACCCTCCAAATCCTTGTGCCGGATTACAAACCCCCCCGATCTGCCGAACGAACTTGGCGATCTGGGCGTTAACCATGCGACGGAAAACCAGCAAAAATCGGAACCTGCTCAAGGAGGAGGAATCAGCATGGACAAAGAAGGTGGGGGACAGGGGGGCGTGCGGATAGGACAGGGGAGGCCAGCAAAACAGGGCCAAAGGGGCCCCCACAAGGGTACATAACAACCCTTTTTCCCTTGCCAAAGCTGTTGTTTTTTGATGTACGTAACACAACCGACACGCAGCGCTCCGAGAAGGTCACATCCTCCGACAGGACGCTGTCTGCCGAGGACGTGAATTTGGAAACAAATTCACAGATGCAAAAAAGCACCAAAGAAGGCCACTTGAAAAAGTAGGGTCTCAAACATAGAGGAGCACAGAAACAGCAACAGGGAAAGGATACCGGAAAGGATATGAAGGGAAACCGGGCGCCGGGAATTGGGAGAATGGGTAGCACATCTCCAACCCCACAGGACCCGTCGGACAGGGAACGCTTTCGTGATGTCTTACCACCCAAGGAGCTCAAATCAAAAGGGCAATGAAGACATAGACGACGAAACCGTGGAACCCGAAGAACCTTTCTAAAGTAAATAAACGAGGTAAGAAAACAAAGCCATGCATCTGTCATGTTCAGACGAGATTAAAATCTCACCGCCCCACACTTGGACCCATTCGTTCCACACTCGACAGTACGATGCCCACGTACGCGGGGAAACTGACACCCGGAGGAGGTCTAGCAAACATCGGAAACGAGGTTCCACAAGCAGGCCAGACAGGGGAGGCCCTTGAGCTCCTTCTGAAGCTTTTTGGCCACGACGGACAGAGGATTTTAAAGTAGATGCCATGGTAGGCATGTTGGAAGGAGTGAAGGGTATCCAAAAACCACGGTTCAAACCGTCCCTCAAGATCAAGGCCATGAAGGGGGTACCGGTCTAGCCAGGGAAGCATCTCTAAGATGTTTACTGGCGTCCTCCGGTTTAGAAAGGTCAGGGGACTGAAAGGACGAAGGCCTGTGGGGGCACATGAGCAATAACCACAGGCTATCGTTTTGGCAATCAAAATTAAACTCCTTACGTGACGCCATTTTTTGGCGAAACTGGGTGTCGTAGTGAAACCAACACTGACCCCCGTAAACCTTATAAGCACCCCAAATAAGATCTAAGTAGCAAAAGAGAGATGCGGCCAACTCTGGGAATTGCTCACAAAGTACTCAAACGTAAAGTTCCTGAACGTCCAAGGAAGCCGTTTTGATTTGTCGCCCTGCGCCGCAACATCAACCTGACGAGATTTGTTGGGCGTCTCCCTGTTGGGAGAGACTAGAGTGAGAAAATCGATAAATTTGCGGCACCAGATGTTGTCCTTGCCCTCCTCCAACAGGTATGTGCCAATCGGCGATACACAAAGCGCCACCCGCAAAGGAGCCCAAACTAACCGCTAAACCCGATACCTCCATGCGGAAGAGGACCGATTTTACGACAGTAACTATGCATTCATCTGGCAGGCTCGATACGGCAGCGTCACTGGACCTACCCCAAATTAAATCACAGTCATACTGACTGATGTGCGAAGGCAGAGCTGAAGAAGAGCGACCAGCAGCAGATCCAGGCTGAACGTCGAATGCAGGATCGTCCACGGGAGGGGCTGGCAGAGGCCCATGACGTCCATCTCTGAGAGGAATGGTGGCACAGCAATGGTGGGCACTTGCGAGCCTGGAACAGAGACGGGAAGCGCTGCAGCTCCTGCCCAGCTGGGCACAGGGAGACAAACAGGAGAAGAGGCAGCAGGAGGAGCCCAGGCGGCCACGGCTCTAGGGCTCCAGGAGCGGAGATGGCGTGCAGAGACCCGGACCGTGGCGTGCACTGGCGGGGGGAATCCCGGCGGCCACGGGCAGACGCTCTGGGCTTTCTAGGAGGGGAACAGCCGGCACCCAGCTCACCAGTGGCTCCGGGGGAGCGGGGAGGGCAGGCTGAAGTGTAAGTGGCCCTAGAAGGACTGGGGCTCAAACGGGACGGAGGGCGGGGCGGGGCGGGGCGGGCCCGCCCCTGGGCCCTGGGTGTAGGGGACCCCGCAGCATAGTCCGCAGGTGGCGGGGGGGAGAGGAAGGCACCTTGCAATGCTAGTTCATGGACCCTGGCCAACAGGAGCTCAGTGTCCATTGTAGAGGGACAGGGTCGTCAGTTCCTTCCAGCTCTTCTAGTCTCGTTCCTCGAAAGATCTCAAAATTCCCTGGGGCAATACTTTCTGAGCTCAGGCCCAGTGTATCCCCCATAGTTCCACCAATCCTTGATGACCACACAACTACCTTGTCCAGCACCTGGCCATGCCCCCATCAGTCAACGCTCTCTTTCCCTATAGGGGCATGGGGGTGGGCACTGCACTGGGGAACAAGTACCAATGAATAAAACAAAATAAAAAATTTAGTTTGACCAGAAGCAGTGGAAAATGACATTTCATTGCCAACTTCTTTTAAAAATATATATAAAAACAGTTGTGCTCATAAGTTTACATACCCTGTCAGAATTTATGATTTCTTGGCCATTTTTCAGAGAATATGAATGATAACACAAAAAAAATTTCTTTCACTCATGGTTAGTGTTTGGCTGAAGCCATTTATTATCAATCAACTGTGTTTACTCTTTTTAAATCATAATGGCAACAGAAACTACCCCTATGACCCTGATCAAACGTTTACATACCCTGGTGATTTTGGCCTAATAACATGCACACAAGTTGACATAAAGGGGTTTGAATGGCTATTAAAGGTAACAATACTGCAATCTGTTTGCTTGTAATTAGTGTGTGTGTATAAAAGGTCAATGAGTTTTTGGACTCCTGACAGACCCTTGCATCCTTCATCCAGTGCTGAACTGACTTTCTGGATTCTGAATCATGGGGAAAGCAAAAGACTTGTCAAAAGATCTGCTGGAAAAGGTAGTTGAACTGTAAAAACAGGAAAGGGATATAAAAAGAGTTCCAACTCTAATCAAGAAGTGGAAAATGAGGGGTTCTGTTAAAACCAAACCACGGTTAGGTAGACCAACTAAATTTTCATCCACAACTGCCAGGAAAATTGTCCCGATGCAAAGAAAAACCCACAAATAACTTCAGGTGAAATACAGGACTCTCTGAAAACATGTGGTGTGGCTGTTTCAAGATGCACAATAAGGAGGCACTTGAAGAAAGATGGGCTGCATGGTTGAGTCGCCAGAAGAAATCCATTACTATGCAAATGCCACAAAGTATCCCGCTTACAATACGCCAAGGTACGGAGGTTGATTGCTGATGTTTTGGGGATGTGTGAGCTACAAAGGCACAATAAATTTGGTTAAAATTGTTTGTAAGATGAATGAAGTATGTTATCATAAAATACTAGAGGAACATTTGCATTCATCAGCCAGGAAGCTGCGCATGGGATGTACTTGGACATTCAAACATGACAATGATCCAAAACTCAAGGCCAAGTCTACCTGTCATTGGCTACAGCAGAATAAAGTGAAGGTTCTGGAGTGTCCATCTCAGTCTCCTGACCTCAATATCATTGAGCCACTCTGGGGAGATCTCAAACGTGCAGTTCATGTAAGACAGCCCAAGAATTTACAGGAACTGGAGGATTTTTGCCAAGAGGAATGGGCAGCTTTACCATCTGAGAAGATAAAGAGCCTCATCCACAAATACCACAAGAGACTTCAAGCTGTCATTGATGTTAAAGGGGGCAATACACGGTATTAAGAACTGGGGTATGTAAACTTTTGATCAGGGTCATTTGGGTAGTTTCTGTTGCCATTCTGATATAAAAAGAGTAAACACAGTTGATTGATAATACCGTACATACTCGTGTATAAGTCGAATTTTTCAGCCCCTTTTTTGGGGCTGAAAGTGCCCCCTTCGACTTATACACGAGTCACCGCCGTCTGCCTACATGATCAGCGTGTCATGCAGGCAGACGGCGGCCAGCGTGTGCTACATAGCACTCGGGAGCTGCTCTCACAGTTTAAAAGCCGCGCCTCCTTGTCTGTGATAGGCAGTCAGTGTACAGCCTATCACGGACATTCTCTCATCCTCGTCCGTGGTATGAGGATGAGAGAATGTCCGTGATTGGCTGACCGCTGACTGCTGGGAAATTGAGTTTTTTTGGACGAGGAGGCGGCGCGGCTTTTGAACAGTGAATGGCCGCCGAATACTACACGGTGATCGGTGCAGAGCGGCGCACGGAGGATGCACAGGACACAAGAAGGATACACACACACAGACACATGCACATGCACACAGGTACATATACACATGACAGATACACAGGACACAGGTACATGCACATATACACAGGACACAGGTACATGACACAGGTACATATACACATGACACATATGCACATGACACATGACACATATGCACGGGACACATGACACATATGCACAGGACACATGACACATATGCACAGGACACATGACACATATGCACAGGACACATGACACATATGCACAGGACACATGACACATGACACATATGCACAGGACACAGGACACATATGCACAGGACACATGACACATATGCACAGGACACAGGGAGGTATACAGCTGCAGATGGGCATTGTTGACCCTCTTTTTCCACTTACAGTAGCTGTACATTTCTCACCCTCGTCTTATACTCGGGTCAATAAGTTTTTCCCATTTTTTTTTGTGGTAAATTAGGGTCTCGACTTATACTCGGAACGACTTATACTCGAGTATATACGGTAAATGGCTTCAGCCAAACACTAACCATGAGTGAAAGAAATGTTTTTGTGTTATCATTCATATTCTCTGAAAAATGGCCAAGAAATCATAGATTCTGCCAGGGTATGTAAACTTATGAAATATATATAAAGCACCTAAATGCCTCCAATGGTCTGCTGTGTATTTTCAGGGCCCTTTGGTGGAGTGTGTACTGTTTTGTTTTTTTATTCAACTGTTATTTTAAAAAGAAGCTGGCAAGCAATTTAAACTGTATAATTTTGTTTCTTCGCAAATGTGCCTTTTGCTGTACCACATCCTATAGAAAGAATAAAAAAAGAATAGCATAGAGTCCCCTCCAAATATCAGACACGTTGCCTCTGGTATGAATTTTACGGCAGATCTCCACAAAAAAAAAAAAAAGAATACCTGCAGTCCCCTTAAAAATTCATACCAGACCCTTAATTTGAGCATGCAGCATGCAGGAAAGGGAGGGCAAGCGTACACCCCACCTTTCTGAACCATATCAAGCCCACGTGCCCTCAACATGGGGGGGGGGGGGTGCCTTGCCAAGGAGGACACCTTTTACCTAAAAATCAAGAAAATCGAACATAGAACATAAAATTGGTCTAACCTGAGGCCTACCCTAACCACACTCCAGAAGAAGAGGAAGTGGTGCTGATATCCTTCCTATCAACTATTTATGTGTACATGAATTATTTTGTTCTTGCATCCCCAGCACCTAACACACATATTGCATTCGCCTGGTGGCAGCCTCTTTCCCTCTTTCAGCATCACGGGCCACAATAAGAAGTATCCATAGTCCACCCCCTTAAGGGTAGCATGTTTGGGGACAACATCCCTGCAGAGCTAAAACTTGCCATATACAGCTGAAATGTTGCTGAATCAGCAGATATTGTTGTGATGGGCGCCCCTGTTGGCCCCACCTCAACAAAAGTCGATTTTTCAATCAACGAAGGAGCCAGGAGGAAAATTGTCCAACCAAACAGTGACCACATCCAATCAGATGTAGTCACTGTTTGGGTATTCTGACAGTCACAGGTGCTGACTGGAAGATTCCTCCAGGCCACATTGGTTAGCTTGAATGGAGGAATCTATTAGATGTATGGCTATCCTTACTGACAGATCTTGCACCCTTTATCCTGTTCTATAATAAGCATTAGCTGCTGGGCTCTGGAGGGTGGTATAAGGGCAGTTTTACATGGGAGGACCATACGGGAGGATCTTCTCATAGAGTGATGATTATTCATATAGCCTGGGGAGTAGTTGGGGGTGAAGAGGTGAAATAGAAAGACACAGAACTCTACCAGTGAAGAGTGGTGTCACTCCTGGCTGTGCAGTATGGTGAAGATGTATGATCGCAAGATTGGCTGGACAGAATTAAAAGGAACTTGGCAGGTGAAACAGAAAAGATATATCTATTTCGGCAGCAGATTCAGCTTTTTTGGCTGCAATTCCAATTAAAAAAGCTCATCTGCATAAACTAACTTGTAATTTATGCTGACAGGCCCTTTAAATAAGGCTTTCTTTAGCAACGCCAATCCCTTAAGTTTTGTTACTGACAAGAGGTCAAAAAAGCCTGGAGAAGGATTCACAAGGGCTGGAACGCAGCCATCCCCCTTAATCCTGGCACTAGCAGTTCCTCCTGGAGAGCGGCGGTTCATAAGGACAAAAAAGAACAGTTTTTTTGAGTCCAGCGATTTGCTGATGAACGCACAACAAACTGACAGGACGAGAGCAAGACGGCATCCCAGAGCCCCGCTCGCATCGGATGTGCGGCACAATTGGGGATGGTCACTTTCTGCAGGTGTTCGTCCAGTGGCCGGGAATTTGCATGCATTTGCATACTGACAGGCGTTTGGCAGACAGAAGATTTGAGAAGGTCTGGAACAAAACCAAACTGTCACTGGCTTTCTCCTTGCCAGTCAAGGTTGGTTTCAGTTGTCTTTAACGAAGGAATAATTAGGAGGAAAGAAACGAAGACAAGAAATTGTTTTATTTTAGTGGCTCTGAACCTAGGCTATAACACTGCTTTGGTGCAATGGTAAAGTGTACCTCGTGCTCATAGTAGAAGAACCATTAAAGCATATAAAACTCAAAAACAAAAATGTAATAATATTGCAGATAAGATATCTTCATTCTATTGTTTAATGCTTTTTTCTTTTATTTTTACCTGTTGATCCTGCTGTTATTTTTCAACTTCAACACTGAGGACAAGGGGGCACTCTTTACGTTTAGAGGAAAAGAGATTTCATCTCCAAATACGGAAAGGTTTCTTCGCAGTAATGCCCCGTACACACGGTCGGACTTTGTTCGGACATTCCGACAACAAAATCCTAGGATTTTTTCCGACGGATGTTGGCTCAAACTTGTCTTGCATACACACGGTCACACAAAGTTGTCGGAAAATCCGATCATTCTGAACGCAGTGACGTAAAACACGTACGTCGGGACTATAAACGGGGCAGTGGCCAATAGCTTTCATCTCTTTATTTATTCTGAGCATGCGTGGCACTTTGTGCGTCAGATTTGTGTACACACGATCAAAATTTTATATCCTGCTCTCAAACTTTGTGTGTCGGAAAATCCGATGGAAAATGTGTGATGGAGCCCACACATGGTCGGAATTTCCGACAACAAGGTCCTATCACACATTTTCCGTCAGAAAATCCGACCGTGTGTACGGGGCATTAGAGCTGTGAAAATGTGGAATAGACTCCCTCCAGAGGTGGTTCTGGCCAGCTCAGTAGATTGCTTTAAGAAAGGCCTGGATTCTTTCCTAAATGCAAATAATATTACTGGGTACTAACATTTATAGGTAAAGTTGATCCAGGGAAAAAACAATTGCCTCTCTGAGATCAGGAAGGAATTTCTTCCCCTGCTGTATCAAATTGGATCCTGCTTTTCTGGGGGGTTTTTTGCCTTCCTCTGGGATCAACTCTGGGTATAGGATTGGGTATATGGGATTGTATGATATTTTTTATTTTATTTTTTTAAGGTTGAACTAGATGGACTTGTGTCTTTTTTCAACTTAACTATGTAACTATGTAACTTCCTTTAACCACTTGACCTCCAAAAGTTTTTTCCCCCTTCATGACCAAGGCATTTTTTGCTATTCAGCACTGCACTATTTTAACTGGCAATTGCTCGGTCATGCAATAGTGAATCCATAGAATCACACAGACACATGTTTGCTTAGATGCGTGTTGCATAAAATATGTTGCATAAACACGTTTCATAAACGCATGCTTGCTTATTCTGTAAATGCATGTCTCCATGGCCACGTATTGCGAAAGTGCATGTTTGCATGGGCACGCGCTTCGTGTTTTGCCTGAATGCATATTTGCTTAAGCACATACCTACATGCCTCCATAAATGCATATTGCTTAAGCGCATGCTGGCATGTTTTCATTTGTACTGCATACGTATATGCTTAGTTTGAACTGCATACATATGTGCTTAGTTGCATTAAACTGTATACGTATGTGCTTATTTGCCTAGGACTACATACATATCTGTTTTTTTTGCCTAGTACTACATACAAATGTGCTTATTGCTTTGAGCTGCATACATAGATGCACGAATGGCAAGAATACTTGTATACCTGCATGTTTGCATACCTGGGTACCTGCATACTTACAGGGTTGTATAGCGGTAGACCAACATTGTCTAGACCTGCATCCTTGTGGAACTGCGTATTAGTTTGTCTAATACAGTCACTTTATTATGTATCTGTTATGCCGCGTACACACGAGCGGACTTTACGGCGGACTTTGCCCGGCGGACTGGATTTCGTTGGACAATTCGATGTGTGTGGGCTCCAGCGGACTTTGTTTTCTCAAAAGTTGGACGGACTTAGATTTGAAACTTGTTTAAAATTTATCCGTTGAAATCGAGTCCGGTCGAAAAGTCCGCCGTCTGTATGCTAGTTCGACGGACAAAAAGCCACGCTAGGGCAGCTATTGGCTACTGGCTATGAACTTCCTTGTTTTAGTCCGGTCGTACGTCATCACGTACGAATTCGACGGACTTTGGTGGATTGTGTGTAGGCAAGTCCGTTCATTCACAAAGTCCGTCGGAAAGTACGTCGAAAAGTCCGCCGGGCAAAGTCCGCCGTAAAGTCCGCTCGTGTGTACGCGGCATTAGACTAGCTAAATGACTAATGTCCCGTACACACGATCGGACATTCCGACAACAAAATCCATGGATTTTTTCCGACGGATGTTGGCTCAAACTTGTCTTGCATACACACGGTCACACAAATCTTGTCGGAAATTCCGAACATCAAGAAAGTGGTGACATACAACACGTACGACGAGCTGCGAAAAATGAAATTCAATAGCCAGTGCGGCTCTTCTGCTTGATACCGAGCATGCGTGGAACTTTGTGCGTCGGAATTGTGTACACACGATCGGAATGTACGACAACGATTTTGATGTTGGAAAATTTGAGATACCGGTCTCAAATTTTGTGTGACGGAAATTCCGATGGAAAATGTCCGATGGAGCCTACACACGGTCGGAATTTCCGACAACAAGCTCCCATCGAACATTTTCCGTCTGAAAATCCGACCGTGTGTACGGGGCATTAGAAGGGTGCCACCGCCCTCAGGTTCAGGGGTCTGGCAATGTTCACGTCTCCTGTTGGACCAATGGCATCTGGGTGCTCTGAGCCACTGTGGCACCTGATCTCGGATCAAGGCTGGTTAGTGCTTGGACAGGCTCGCTCAGTATGGCCTATTTTTATATAGACAGGAAGTGGAAGGGGAGACTGCCCAGGTTTCCCACCTAAGTGAAGGAGGCATCTGAGGTTGCTGTGTTTGAGAGTATCTCAAACCATAAGATTTTAGAGAAGTATCTGAGGTGGTTGCTCCTTCCTTAGCCAGGTCAGTCTTTGCCTTGCGTTGGGTCTTGCAAAAGCAAAAGTTATGGGCTCATTATTGTAAAACAATTAAATGGTAAGAGCTTCAAAACTGAATAGGGGTATGAGGTTTATTTTAGATCTCAATCTGCTGGGCATCTTTCTGCTTCAGATAGGCTTGGGTCGGTTCAGTAATGACCTCTCTGCAAGAGGTAGATTGAGGGGCCCATAATCATCAGGAAACACACAGCTTCATGTGCTGGGTTGTTTCCAGCCTCATCAAAGATTTCTGTAATTGCAGTGGAAATTCGTCTGTTTTCTTTTTTGTGACCATCCTTCGGGCTGGCCACAGCTTCTGAGGTTCACAAAGCACCTAGCTCCGGTGCTGGACTTGCTAAAGACGCAGGGGGTGTCAATCTCAGTTTACCCCAATAACCTTTGGTTGATGGTTCGGAATCTAGAAAGGTTGAATTCTATCTTTCAGGTATTGTAAGATAATAGCCACTAATGCCAGTTTCTCCGTTTTGGTTTGAGGGTGGCTACAGTTCAGTGGAGTTGATCTCCACATCAGAGTATACTGCCCATAAATATCTTGGAGCTTTTGGCCAGTATGCCTTGTTCTGGATTATGGTACAAACCAGTTGTAGGTTCTATCCAGAAAAGCCTCTGCAGGGGCATATATATCAACCACCATGGCGGCACCAGGAGTCATGCGGCTCAGGAAGGTGAACCACATTCTGTCTGGGACAGCACAAGTGCTGTCTCTATCGTCAGTGTATATTCCAGGTACAGAATAGTGGCAGGGGGAACTCTGCAGGTGAATCTACTAGATTCCGAGTTCTACAACAAGTTGGGACAGCTTGTGTCCAGGACGAGGGTCCCGGCACTGCCAATAGGGGTAGATGTACTGGTAACACCTTAGAGTCTAGTTCTCCCTTATTTAATGCTTTCCCTCTGTTTTGGCTTCTGCCACATCTTTTGCGAAGAATACGGAAGGGGGTAAATTTGATAATAATGTTAGCTGAATTAGCCCTGGAGGGCTTGGTACACTGACGTAGCGAGTCTTGCAGGGGTCGCTCCTTGAACACTCCCAGTCCCGTGGGACCTAATGGTCTTGAGTACTGTATCTCAGCACTGTTGAGCCCCTGGAAGCCAGCTTCGGGGAACTTCAATTACAGGACTTGGAAATATTTTTTTTGCCTGAGGTAAAGCCAGGAAATGGCACCCACAGGAATATGTGAGTGGGAGATTTTCTCTTTCTTTTCCAATCGGTAGGGGGAAGGAGATTGGCCTTACGTACCGTTAACGGTCAGGATTCGTCCCTATATATTTTTTCCAGGGACTGTTTCTCACTCCTTGATTTATACTTCATACAGTATGTAACGCAGATAGTCTCGCCTGTCAGGCCATTCTTGTGTTCTTGGGACTTGAATTTGATCTTGACTGTCCTTACAGAGGCCACTTTTTGAACCAATTGAGAGATTCTGTTAGTCCTTTTTCTCGGAAGGTGGCTTCTTTGGTTGCTATCACTTCACTAAGTGGAGTGTTAGAGTTGGCGGCTCTTCCATGCAAGGAGCCATTTTTGGTCTTGCATCATTTTAAGGTGATGTTGTGTCCTCATCATTTTTTTGCCTAGTATGGTGTCTGGTTTTCACTTGAATCAAGACAATGTCTTGCCTTCTTTCCTGATCCTCAGTTGGCAGGAGTTGGATCGCTGCATACTCTGGAGGTAGTTCTGTTGGTCAGAATTACTTGATTTGTCGGTACAGGTCAGGAATCCTGGTTTGTGCTGCTAGTAGAGCCCAGGATGGGCAGGAGGCATTCAAGTTAACTATTTTCATTGGACTTTCCAGTTAATTATTCAAGCCTATGGCTTGAAAGGGCAAGGTCCCCCACCCCCTTTTATTTTTTTGGTAAAAGAGCTCGTTACCAGGTGTGTGGGGGCATCTTGGGCCATCCGCCATCAGGTGTCAGTGGCTCAGGATTTAAGGCCATTACATGGTCTTTTGTTCATACAATCACGGAATTTTACCAGATAGATATGAAAGCCACGGAGGATACTGCTTTGGCCACAGTATGTTTTGGGTGGCAGAAGGAGTCCTTCTCAGGTGGCAGTTTCTGTGATTGTGTCTCCCTCCCCTCAAGGGCATTGCTTTAGGACACAGGTGTCAAACACAAGGCCCGCGGGCCGAATCCGGCCCTCCAGGCCATTTCATGTGGCCCTCGCACCTCTCCTGCAGCTGCAGGAGAGCTCCAGCCCTCCTCTGGTCCTCCTCCAGACCCCTACTTTCTGCTTTCAAGCAATGCATCCAGCTTCTTCCCAGCAGCAGCATAAGGAAAGGGGGTGCACTGTGATGTTAGGGGGAGTAGGGGACTCAACTTCTGATTGTGGGGTGGCTCTTGACACCTAATGTAAGGGAAGGGGATGTGCTGGACATCTAATCTTACAGATACAACCAGCCCTTTTGAGGGCAATCATAATCCCATGTAGTCATTATTATGGTTGCTCTGTGTCCCGTGATGTACTCCAAGAAAAGGATTTTACAGGTAAGTATGATGGAAAAATCCTATGTATTTTACTTCCACTGACCATCAAGCCTGAGGCATTGTTTCTCCCACTGATGTAGGGACATCTTCTACACCTACCGATCGGAGTCCGGCCCCTCTTAAGTCTGAAGGACAGTAAACTGGCCCTTTGTTTAGAAAGTTTGGAGACCCCTGTCCTGGACAAAACAAAAACAAATTTATGTATAAAGGGGGATATACTAAAGTTGATTTACTAAAGGCAAATAGACTGTGCACTTTGCAGTGCAATAGCTCCAGAGCTTAGTAAATGAGGAAAAGCTCTGCTGACTTCTATCATCCAATCATGTGCAAGCAAAAATGCAGTTTTTAAAAAAAAATTCCATGCATGTGATTGGGTATTCTTTGCAAGTGAAGCTTAACCTTATTTACTGAGCTCTGGAGCAACTGCATTTGCAAAGTGTCTACTGTATTTGCCTTTTTGTAAATCAACCCCACAGTATGCATTACAAGCCTTTATCTCCAGTTTTCTATGCCTACTTTTGTACCTGAGTGGATTGAGTGCTGCCCTTGTGTACTGTTGACTGGTATTCTCAAGTTCTCTCCAGCTCTTACCATTAAGGATGCCTAGCCTTACATGTTTCCAACACTAAAGAGGCCCTACGGGTCCCATTCTTATAATTTCCACTGGTGTGAAGCAGAACAGGAGAATGGAAAGCCTTCAACAGTGAAATTCAATTCCATTAAGACCTATTAAACACATAAGGCCACTCACATGTACCGCATGCATTGCCGCCTCCCACCCAACATCCGTCAATTAAGAAATGCAGGCTAGCTATGAACGCCCACCCGCTCCATCATTGGCTACATGCAGTATCATTATTTCCTAATAGTGATAATGCTGGACAAAGCGCGTCGGCACAACTGCTTGAAGTCTCAACTAGGAGGCATATGTGTCAAGGTGACAACACAGGGTCAGAACTGAGACACAGTAGTAGTCAACCCAAAATCGAAAGTTCCACATGGACCTTTACTGCAGGGTCGTCTTTTAATAAAAACTTCTGATTTAAAAAGATTGAAAGCTATTTTTAAATTAACTTTAGTATGGTAAAGTTTAAATAAATGTTTATCGATTGGGCTTAGATATCCCCACCGTTCTTCCAGATTTAGTGAGCTGAACGAGAATCAACCTGAAAAACTGAGGACATCCTGTGGTGGAAGAGAAGTACTGCGGAGGACCAGCTCCAGATTAAAGGTGACCATTACAGCTGCTTTTACTAATTTCGCTAAACTGATTAAACATTCACTTTGCAAACTGAACATTCTACTCCTCCACTAAATCAACCCCAAAAAATCTATTGTCTTTACCTGCTATGACCAAACTTCTTGATTGCATTAAGAGAAAGACTGTGGAGTTTATTTACCAAAACTGGAGAGTGCAAAATCAAGTGCACTTCTGCATAGAAACCAATCAGCTTCCAGGTTTTATCGCCAAAGCCTAATTGAACAAGCTAAGGTTAAAAGCTGAATGGCTACCATGCACAGCTGCACCAGATTCTCAGTGCACCAGTTTTAGTAAATCTCCCCTTATGCTCATACTTTGTGTGTGTCGGCATCCCGTTTAAAATCACGTGCTTTCTCAAAATGCACAGAAACAGGCTGCCGTTTAACTACTCGCCGACCACCTACCGCAGATGTACTGTGGCAGGTTGGCTCTATTGTGTGAAACGACATAGCTGTACGTTGTTTCGTGCAATAGCCACTGGGGGGGGCACGTGCATGCTGCCGGAGGCGTGATCGCGCACTGATTGGACACAGGGTGTGCGAATCTACAGGTCAGGCAGATCCGATGTCCGTCAGACCCGCACGATCGTTCCCCAGAGAGGCAGAATGGCGATCCGCCTATGTAAACAAGGTAGATTGCCGTTCTGACAGTGGGGAAGATGGAGATCTTGTGTTCCTGCTAAGCAGGAATGTGGATCTCTGTGTTCTCCCAGTCAGGGCCACCCCCACACAGTTAGAAAGAATCCCCTAGGGACATGCTTAACCCTTTAATCGTACCTGGTGTTAACCCCTTCCCTGCCAGTGTCATTAGTACAGTAACAGTGAATTTTTTTTAGCACTGATCACTGTAATAATGTCACTGGTCCCCAAAAAAGTGTCAGTTAGGTGTGCGAATTGTTCGCCGCAGTGTCGCAGTCCCGCTAAAAATTGCCGCCATTACTAGTAAAATAAATAAATAAAAATGCCATAAAAATATCCCATAGTTTGTAGACACTATAACTTTTGGGCAAACCAATCTATACATGCTTATTGGGATTTTTTTAACAGAAATATGTAGCAGAATACATATTGGCCTAAATTGATGAAGAAATGCTATTTTTTTTTTTAAATTTATTTGATGTGTTTTATAGCAGAAAGTAAAAAGTATTGCTTTTTTTTTCCAAAATTGTCACTCTTTTTTGTTTATAAAAATAAAATAAAAACCGCAGAGGTGATCAAATACCACCAAAAAAAGCTCTATTTGTGGGGAAAGAAGGACATCAATTTTATGTGGGTACAGCGTCGTATGACCGTGCAGTTGTCAGTTAAAATAACGCAGTGCCGTATCGCAAAAAATGGCCTAGTTATTAAGAGGGTAAAACCTTCCGAAGCTGAAGTGGTTAACAGACACGTGTCTGTTAATTCTTATTGGCACTCGTACGGATCTGCTAACAAGAAAGTTTTCATGTGCAGTTCAATGTGGCACGATTTTGTGAAAGGGTCAGGGAATACTTTTGCATGTTTCTCGCGTGTAGGGCCACCTATTGAAATGAATGGGCTGCCTTGCACATGATGCACGGAAATGCAGGAAAAATGCGCAGAAACAAGCGCGCTCCGTGTCTCACCTGTTTGGTGTGAATGAAGCCTAATGCACAAAGACCGTGGAATGATACTAACCAGGAACTAATACAATGACACCAATTATATGATGCTATTCCTCCCACTGATATCAATGACAGGGCACTTTTCCTCCCACTTACACCAATAATGGGGCACTATATCTCCCACTGATACCAACAATGAGGCACTATTACTCCCCCTAATGCCAATGATGGGGCACTATCACTCCGACTGAAACCAGTGATGGGGCAATATACTTCCATTATTACGAAAGATAGAGCACTATTCCTCCCTCTGGCACCAATGATGGTGCACTATTCCTTCCACTGACGCCAGTGTTGGGGCACTATTCCTGCAACGGATACCAATGATGGGGAACCATTCCTCCCACTGAACTGACACCAGTGATGGGGCACTATTCATTCCATTGATACCAATGATGGGGCACTATTCCTCCCACTGACACCAATGATGGGGCACTATTCCTCCCACTGACACCAATGATGGGGCACTATTCCTTCCTCTGACACCAATGATGGTGCACTAATCCTGCAACTGATACCAATTGGGGGGGGGCACTATTCTTCCCACAGACACCAATGATGGGGCATTACTATTCCTATTGATGCCAATGATGGGGCACTATTCTTCCCACAGACACCAATGATGGGGCATTACTATTCCCATTGATGCCAATGATGGGGCACTATTCCCCCCACTGACACCAATGATGAGTCACTATATCTACCACTGGTACCAATGATGAGTCACTATATCTACCACTGGCACCAATGATGGGGCACTATTTCCCTCACTGATACCAACAAAAGGGCACTATTACTCCCTGTAATGCCAATGATGGGGCATTGTTTAATCCAATAAAACCAAAGAAAAATCCCACTGACGCCAGAACATTTTCTTCTCCCACTGGCCACAGTCAGGCTCCCCTAAAGTCTGAAGGACAGTAAACTGGCCCTTTGTTTATAAAGTTTGGAGACCCCTGCTTTGGAGGATATGCTGCACTATGAGTGTTTGTATTCTATATGTTTCCATTGGATGGGAATGAAGTGGAGTCGGTGGTCGGAGTGCTGTGTCATTACTCATTGTGGATCTGTTTGGGATTTTTCCCTGATGCGCTGCTGGCTTTTCATTAGTGTGAAAGCCATTGGATTCCGGTAAGCACCCATCTCTTCTTTATTTTTATCCTGGATTCCTGAGGTGTCTCCTCTATAAGTTACCCCTACTGGAGTTTAGTGTGCACTTTTTGGAGTTCTGGAAACTTTTTCTGCACTTGTGTGGACTTTTCATTTGAGCACTGATTGCTTTTGGAAAGGACGGACCTTTAGGTTCCTTACACGTATATACAATACTCATACTGCTTTTCAGGTTTACCTGATAGCGCTGCACTCAGGGGCGGACTGACAACTCATGGGGCCCCCGGGCAATAGGAGAATATGGGGCCCCCAGGCAATAGATTCTGGGGCCACACAGTATATACACACACACAGTATACACACACACACACAATATACACACACAGTATACACACACACAGAATACACATACACACACTGAAAAAAGTACTGGAGAGTCGGGGCAGCTATAATCTTGGGATTTTTTTAAAAACACAGATTTTTACATACTGTCCCTAGTTTTATTGAGGCTGGCAACCCTGATGGAGCCCCTTAGTGGCATGGGGCCCTTGGGCAGTGCCCGAGTGCCCGAATGGTCAGTCCACCCCTGGCTGCACTTTATTTGTTGATGCATATTGCAATTCAGCAAGGAAAAATCAACAATACGTCAAGCATGTCTTTTGCCACCACTGCTGAGTCTATAGGTGTCCTGAGAGAGAACTGTCTGTAATGGAATGCTGTGTGGAGGTATTGCAGAAAATGTGAATTCTCTCTAGTACAGGCTGACTGTTAGGCAGACCATACACAATATATTTTTTGTTTTTTGTTAAATCAGCAGGTTCAATGACAAAAATGAACCGTTTCCCCCATCCACACATTCGATGTGTATGGGGGCCTCACTCCCGCTGAGCTATTGTATTCTACCAGTGGGGAGCCTTCCCTGCCTGCAGGATACATCAGTGCCCATTCTCAAGCAGCACTTAACATACACTCTATCACAATCACTAGGAGAATCTGTGTAATGGTGTACTTGCTTCGATTATATTATCCAAACAATGTGCAATTCGATGAAAAGGATAAAATTGGCAAATGAAACAGCCATACCTTCCGTTTGATTTATTTAGACTTGATTTAGATCAGATTCGATCAAACTGAGTCGATTTGCAAGGTTGGAAAAAAATTTTTGAGCATCATTTGGCAGCGCCAAGCTGCTTTGGTCAGGAATCCGATTGATCAGAATATGAGATTGCATGGTGCAAACAGAGATTTGATCAATAAATCATGATCATATCCTCCAAAAACTTTCCAGTGTGTGGCATATCAATGGAATGGGTTGTCAACTATAGATCATTATTCCTATTGGGAAGGATCAATCAGAAAAGAGATTGATTATTTATTGAAGCGTTTATGGCTACCATTAGTCATTGAGCTACTGTAAACCAAATGTTGGGCACAAAGTCCATCTCCTCTTATACATCCTTCCATAGGAGAGTTTCGTTCGGACAGAACAAGAAAAGTTCATATTTCCCTGTAAGTGCCGAGCTTTCTTTCCTGGTTCAGACCTGCTAAGTGATGTTATGAAAAGAATAAGTCGAGGCCCTACACAGGAGCTCAAATTTAAAATATTTCCACATGCTCCAGACTATTAAATACATGGAGAGTCCATTATGAATGGGTACGTTTTCAATTTTTTAGTGTTTTTTTTTAAAGATTACATAGAAAAATGGTCTCTTTCAGAAAAATAAATACATTTAAAGCTCAATTCTAGGCTGGGTACCCCCCAACCCAATTTCTTGCAATCTCTCCCCCCTTTTAACCCACCCCATTCATCTGTCTGTTTTTTTTTTTGTTTTTTTAAATACATTTCTATGTTTTTTTTAAAAGATTTATTTGTGCCCATCTTACATACACATATCAGTTTTTGGATATATTTAACTCATTTTTATATATTTATTCTTAAAAGTTCCATATTTTATTCAGAATGTATTGTTTTAATTATTATTATGTTGAACTGACATGTTATGATTAATTATTCACGTTCTTACATTTGTCTGAGATTCTTACTGTACTGTAGGATTCTTACTGTATATTGATTATCTACTCCATGTTACCAGACAATTAATTTTTATACTTCCATAACTGTTGGCTATTGCGTATTTGGTTTTAACCCTGAAGAGGGTTTATTGTATTGACATTGAATTGATATTGAGATGCCCTTATGTTTTCGCTAGCCCTGGTGAAGGGTGCGCTCTTTGAAACCCAAAACATGTTGGATACTTTTTGGATTCCCCCCAACTTTTATTGGAATAAAGTTGTATCTGGACCTCTTAGCAGTGATGTGGTGCTTCAGTTTTGTTGAAATGTTATATCACAAGTCTTCTTTCCTCTGGTGGTGGTCAGATCCTAAAGGTTGCATATAGCACTATTCTCCACGGTATTGCTGTGAGCCCAGGGCAGCTTGATGACACACCTCTAGAGGGCATGTTCATGACGCCCTGGACTCACAGGAAGAGGGTTGAACATTACTGGGCGTCATTCAACCCAGAAGAGAATTGATGCTAAATACTGAACCTGCTGAGGGCATCATCAAAGTGGAGGTGAGCACTACTGCAAAAGCTACTTTTATTTTCATATCAACCTTTAAGGGGGCACTGAACTGGTAATTTTTTTATGCTGGAGTTGGGCTTTAAACAACTGCAATGGTGGTGTATTACAAGCTTGTGCCTGAAGGCCACTTGCGTCAAAGTGGGGAAATAATATAAGGGAAACTAGATAGAAGACCTGTTAAAGCAGCCGAGCAGAAGAACACAAGACATGCATTCTTCATAAAAGGACCTTGCTTTGCATATCTGTCCAAGCTGTGAATATTGTATTCTTCATCTTTTCAAAGTGACGAACACTGAAGTTTCAGAAGAAGCACAATGCAATCTGTTTGGGGGCCAACAATGGGGACACTGTGTGGCTGTGGATGGCAGAGTGGACGAGCCATCTGGGCCATAGGCTCACAGTGCAACATTGTGCAGGCTAAGAAAATGATTACACCCATTGCATAAACCAAAGCGCCCTCCAACATAAAGACTTCCTCTAAGGCTATGATATCATGGCACACAATGGAATCTGGTCACTGAGAGCTCGAAGTGACATAGGCCCATTTCAATGAAGTTACACAGCAGGGTTTTTGTCTTGCGTGGCAAAACCATCTGAAATGTGACTGCAGCCCCTGAACCATCTTTTTATTTACTCGTGAAGCAACAGTGGCGGTCTGTCTGGTATTGGCAGTGGTCTGTGGCTTTTGCTTGGTCCCAGGAAGCTCACATCCATTTTCACAAGGCAGCACCTGCACCGCCTCCTGTAAAACAAAGTTTTTACTGACAGACCGACACCTGCACCACTCTATTTAACTCCCACCCAGACAAGCGGTCCTTTCTCCACATTGCCAGTTCCAATGTCCAAGTCTGTTCCAGGCCTGCAAATACTTTCTTAGCCAGACAAGTTACTCGTGAGACTAACGGCTTGAGCTTGTAAAGCACATAAAAGACCATTGCCTGGCTTTCCGAGGGCTTTCTTGTGCGAGCTGGAGGGGAATTAACCTAGGACGGAAATTCTGTTACTGCTCATAAGGGGAAAGGAAAATAAATAGACCACATGGCGGAACAATAGGACAAATGACAGCACTGATATAAAGTCAGTGTATCAAAGTATGAATATATCAAACATAACACCGCTACTAAGATTGCTTTTATATGAGGGGGACATGAGCAAAATATTCTGTTTCCAAAAATGAACTTTTATAGTATTTTTTCAATGTGATAGATAGATAGATAGATAGATAGATAGATAGATAGATAGATAGATAGATAGATAGATAGATAGATAGATAGATAGATAGATAGATAGATAGATAGATAGATAGATAGATAGATAGATAGATATAGATACATACATAGATAGAAGATATACTAGAGATAGATAGATATAGATACATACATAGATAGAAGATATACTAGAGATAGATTGATAGATAGATAGATAGATAGATAGATAGATAGATAGATAGATAGATAGATAGATAGATAGATAGATAGATAGATAGATAGATAGATAGATAGATAGATAGATAGATAGATAGATTGCCTTGAAAAAGTATTCATACCCCTTGAAATTTTCCACATTTTGTTATGTTATAACCAAAAACAGAAATGTGTTTTATGTGATAGACGAACACAAAGTGGCACATAATTGTGAAGTGGAAGGAAAATGATAAATGGTTTTCAATTTTTTTTACAAATAAATATCTGAAAAGTGTGGGGTACATTTGTATTCAGCCCCCTATACTCTGATACCCCTAACTAAAATCTAGTCGCAACCTAGATGGGGTAAGTGCGGGGCTGGATGACTGACACTGCCCTGGGGGGTGAGTAGTGCGGGTGACCGACTGACTGACAGTGGGAAGCCGGGGGGAAGGATGCCACCGGCTGACCGATCTGGGGGGGTGGTTGTTTGCCACCCCCCCCCAAAAAAATAAAAACCACCAGCCGCCACTGGAGTCCACCTGTGTGTAATTGTTCTGTGAAGTCCTCAGAGGTTTTTTTTATAGAACTTTAGTGAACAAACACCATCACGAAAGCCAAGGAACACACCAGATGGGGCAGGGATAACTGTGGAGATGTTTAAAGCAGGGTTAGGTTATAAAAACATATCCCAAGCTTTGAACATCTCACGGAACTCTGTTCAGTCTATCATCTGAGATTGGAAAGAGCATGGCACAGCTGCAAACCTACCAAGACATGGCCACCCACCTAAACTGACAGGCTGGGCAAGGAGAGCATTATTCCGAGAAGCAGCCAAGAGGTCCATAGTAACTCTGGAGGAGCTGCAGAGATCCACAGCTCAGGTGGGAGAATCTGTCCACAGGACAACTAAAACAAACCTGTGGGGGAAGGTGCTCTGGTCAGATGAGACCAAAATTTAACTTTTTGGCCTTTGGCGGAAAACTAACACTGCGCATCACCCCGAACACGCCATCCATCCACGTTACATAGTAGGCGAGGTTGAAAAAAGATACAAGTCCATCAAGTCCAACCTATGTGTGTGATTTTATGTGAGTATTACATTGTATATCCCTGTATGTTGTTGTATTTCAGGTGCTTATCAAATAGTTTTTTGAAACTATCGATACTCCCCACTGAAACCACAGCCTGTGGAAGGGAATTCCACATCCTTGCCGCTCTTACAGTAGTGAACCCTCTACGCAGTTTAAAGTTAAACCTCTTTTCTTCTAATTTTAATGAGTGGCCACGTGTCTTATTAAACTCCCTTCCATGGAAAAGTTTTATCCCTATTGTTGGGTCACCAGTACGGTATTTGTAAACTGAAATCATATCCCCTCTCAAACCTCTCTTCTCCAGAGAGAATAAGTTCAGTGCTCACAACCTTTCTTCATAACTAATATCCTCCAGACCCTTTATTAGCTTTGTTGCCCTTCTCTGTACTCGCTCCATTTCCAGTACATCCTTCCTGAGGACTGGTGCCCAGAACTGGACAGCATACTCTAGGTGAGGCCAGACCAGAGTCTTGTACAGTGGGAGAAATATCGCTTTATCTCTTGAGTTAATCCCCTTTTTAATGCATGACAATATTCAGTTTCCTTTGTTAGAAGCAGCTTGGCATTGCATGCCATTGCTGAGCCTATCATCTACTAGGACCCCCAGGTCCTTTTCCATCCTTGATTCCCCCAGAGGTTCACCCCCCCCCCCCCCCACAGTGAGTAAATTGCATTCATATTTTTGCCACCCAATTGCATTTTCCACATTAAACCTTATTTGCCATGTAGTTGCCCACCCCATTAATTTGTTCAGATCTTCTTGCAAGGTTTCCACATCCTGCGGAGAAGTTATTACCCTGCTTAGTTTAGTATCGTCTGCAAATACAGAGATTGAACTGTTTACCCCATCCTCCAGGTTGTTTATGAACAAATTAAATAGAATTTGTCCCAGCACAGAACCCTGGGGGGACCCCATTACCCACCCCTGACCATTCTGAGTACTCCCCATTTATTACCACCCTCTGAACTTGTCCTTGTAGCCAGTTTTCAATCCATGCACTCACCCTATGGTCCCTGCCAAAGGACCTTACTTTGTACAGTAAAAGTTTATGGGGAACTGTATCAAATGCTTTTGCAAAATCCAGATACACCACGTCTACGGGCCTTCCTTTATCTAGATGGAAGCTCTCCTCCTCATAGAAGAATGGGCAAAAATTTCACTCTCTAGATGTGCAAAGCTGGTAGAGACATCCCCAAAAAAACTTGCAGCTGTAATTGCAGTAAAAGGTGGTTCTACAAAGTATTGACTCAGGGGGGCTGAATACAAATGCACACCACACTTTTCAGACATTTATTTGTAAAAAAAAAATTGAAAACCATTTATATTTTCTTTCCACTTCACAATTATGTGCCTTTTTGTGTTGGTCTGTCACATAAAATCCCAATAAAATACATTTACGTTTTTGCTTGTAACATGACAAAATGTGGAACATTTCAAGGGGTATGAATACTATTTCAAGGCACTGTAGATAGATAGATAGATGTAGATACATATATATAGAGAGAGAGAGAGAGATAGTAGATATATATATATAGATAGGAGATATACTAGAGATAGATACAGTAGATAGATGGATACATACATACATGCAGTACATGTAGGGATGTAATAGTTAACTCTGCCCCAGCTGGTAAGTTGAGAGTTAATTGTGTTCCCGGGTTTTCTTTTGGCGGGCTTCGCTGAGTTCCTCTCCAGGGCGGCGAGGAAAACCTAGGAAAAACCTACCGGAATGCTGGAAATCCAGTGATGTCGAAGTCAAAGTTCCTACTCAGGACGATCGCTGGGGCTTGTAGTCCTTCTTAAAGTTACCAACCATGGACTTTGCCAGAGTTGGACTTTTTCCTCTGCAGGTAAGCTGGGGCAGCCACCAGCCTAAGTTAGGGACTAAGAATGTTAGGGACATTTTTGCATTTTATTTCGGTCTGTCTTGATAATTTATTTAACACTTTTGAAACTTTGCCTCTGCCTGGTCTGAAGTTACTAAAGGGGTGTAATGCAAGTAGCCAGCACATATAGTCTACAGCTCGGTTCACTAGACTCGTTGGGGTATGAAGATAATGGTACAAGAGTTCATACAGTGTGAAGATACAGTGGTTATCAAGGGTAACAAAGGTTTCTCTAGCAGCCTGCCATAAGTGTGTACATATGACAGGTGAGGTGAGCTTCTTGTAACGAGGGAGATGTTGTTGGCATTCCTTCACCAGTGATCCATCTCCCATAGCAGGCCCTCAACCTGTGCACAGGTACGGAAAACAAAGAGTTAATTGAAGTTCACCCATGGACCCCATACTGTTACTGGGAGTGAGGTAGAGGTGATATGCTGGACGAGTGGAGAGGCCAAGGACTCTGCATGTCCTTCCTAAATGCACAAGTGACGGCAGTGATGAAAAATACATCAAGAGAGTTTGTGTGAGTTCGTTCATGTTTGGTTATCTGTCCGGGTCATGAGCGTAGTCAAGTAAAGGTGCCCTATGTGTATGGCAGTGACCCTTTACAAAGTGCCTAGCATAGCCCAAAAGTAACCCACCCGGGGTAGGCCTCTCATGTGACCCTTGCTTGGCACCTGATAAGGGAAACATGGAGGAAGTGACGACCTACCCCATCGCCCTACCCTTACACTACATACATAAATAGGAGATGTACTAGAGATAGATAGATAGATAGATAGATAGATAGATAGATAGATAGATAGATAGATAGATAGATAGATAGATAGATAGATAGATAGATAGATAGATAGATAGATAGATAGATAGATAGATAGATAGATAGATAGAGTGCATACTAGCACATTATGTCTAGAAGCTCTGAAGCTCTTGAGGACCTAACCTAAGCCAAACTCCAGGTTGTTTGGGACTTTAGATAGTGTGGACCATTGGCAGCTGGTGGTATATTTTTTATTGGGGGGGGGGCAGAAAACAGTGCACCCACAGCCCCCCGGTCAGTCGGGTCACCCGAGTCACCTGCGCCCCAAGCCTAGCCTTTTTTGAAGCCTATTAGAGCCTCAAACCTCTCCCTGCCTGTGTGTGTGCAGATGTGCTGCAGAGCTCAGATCCCGGGAGTGCACTGCGGCACATCTGGGCCCGCTCCAGTTTCCCCAAATCATCTGCATACATGCATACATGCAGGGTTTCCCACTAGGGTTGCCACTTCATCCCTTTAAATCTGAACACATATGAATTACACAGGTTCTGAGGTTAATTTAATGCAGATAAGGCACCAAGTGAGTTTAATTACCACCTTAAGTCAGCCACAGAACCTGTGTAATTAATATGTGTTCGGGTTAAAAGGGATGAGGTGGCAAACCTATTTCCCACGCACGCGCAAAGACTGCTACCAGAGAAGTCCAAAATCTTCCCTATCTTTGCACATGTGTGGAAAATCACCTGCTCATGCACAGGTGTGTCGACAGCCTCTGCCACAACCTGAAGGCTGGGTAAAACCTGTGGGCACATCTGTGCATGTGCCATTCTAATGGCACCCGAAGGGGGGCAGAGACACCCCCCTTATGGTTCTAAAGTTCAATTTTATGCTCCATGTGCATAGGCACCCATGAATAACTGCACATGACCCCAGAATTCTGTAACTGTGCTTGCTTCATCATGGCTCTTTGCTCCTGGCACAGTCCACAGATTTTAGATATTTAAAGAGACCCTGTCGCCAGACCATTATTTCAACAACAATCTTCCCAAAAGTTTTTTTTGTTCATTTAACATATTTTAAGTGTTATTCACCTGTAAAATCCTCCCTTGTGTAGACATTATTATTTATTATTATTATTATTATTATTATACAGTATTTATATAGCGCCAACAGTTTACGTAGCGCTTTACAACTTGAGGGACATCCAAAAGCCCTGAGACAAAAGCCCCTTTTTATGGCAAAAGAGTCTCCTTTATGACAATCATTATCAGACAGTGTCATGTTAAAGTGTTTCTACAGGCTAAAGGGTTTTTTACCTTCAAGCATTCTTTGCAGCCAACCTGAGCTCCCTCCGATCCAGTGATGTGCACAATAGCCTCGGCTGCCCCAGGACTCTCCCTTCTCATTGGCTGAAACAGCAGCAGGAGCCCATTGGTTCCCACTGCTGTCCATCACATCCAGTAAGCCAATGAGAAGAGGGAGGAGGAGGGGGCTGAGACATGGCTCTATGTGTCTTATGGACACGTAGAGCAGCAGCTCAGGAGCGAGCACACGGTGGTGCCCCCAGGACAAGTGGCTTTCTCTGGGGGCATTGCTCGAGGAGGAGGAGCCAGGAGCGCCAGCGGGGGATCCAAAAAGATAAGGATTGGGGCTGCTCTGTGCAAAACCATAACACAGAGCAGGTAAGTATAACATTTGCTATTTAAAAAAACTTCTTTAAGGGCTATGGGGGGGGGGGCGGCTGTGGAAGGCGCAACTCTGGAGCCGATGCGCGTGGTTGGCGTCCGCAATGTCCGCTGGCCACCCACGGTCGCTCCTCAGAGAGCCAGAATGGGGATCTGTTAATGTAAACAGACAGATGCCTGTTCTGACAGGGGAGGAGAGAGAGATCTGCTGTTCCTAGTGATCAGGAACAGCGATCTCCCTCCTCCTCTAGTCAGTACACTCCCCCCACAGTTAGAAACACCTCCCCAGGGAACACTTAACCCCTTGATCGCCCCCTAGTATTAACCCCTTCTCTGCCAGTGCCATTTATACAGTGATCAGTGGCTATTTTTAGCAATGATCGCTGATTACCGCCACTACTAGTAAAAAAAAATAATAATAATAAAAATGCCATAAAAATATATCCCATATTTTGTAGATGCTCTAACTTTTGCACAAACCAATCAATATAAGCTTCTTGCAATTTTTTTAACCAAAAATATGTAGAAGAATACATATTGGCCTAAACTGGTGAAGAATTTTTTTTTAAATTTATTATAGCACAAAGTAAAAAATATTGTTTTTTTTTTTTCAAAAATGTCGCTCGTTTTTTGTTTATAGCACAAAAAATTAAACCGCAGAGGTGATCAAATACCACCAAAAGAAAGCTCTATTTGTGGGAAAAAAAGGTCGTCAATTTTGTTTGGGTACAACGTCCCACGACTGCGCAATTGTCAGTTAAAGTGACGCAGTGCCATATCGCAAAAAATGGCCTGATCGTTAAGGGGGAAAATCTTCTGGTCCTTAAGTGGTTAAAACATCAGGGAATCTGGAGACGGAGAAGAGCAATTTGAGAATGATGTAAGAGTGTAACACACTCACAATACTTAGAATAGCATCAGCGCTAACTCCCTGCTTACAGAGTTTTCCATGATGATCACGCTGTCACAAAGAGAGTCCATAGGTTTGTCAATTCCCCTAACATCATGATATTCCCACTGTGTCGTGTGCTTACATTTATTCGATTTCTGCTTTAAAGTGTCAATTCAATAAAGACTAAATGCTAAGAGCTGAAACAATGTATTTATAATTGGAAAGGTGAACAATATAAATTATCATTAATTTAATTGCAAATGTAAAACTTCCTTGGTAATCAGTCAGAAAATGTACTTAATTAATAGCTGCTTTTAACTGTTAACCCTAAAAACAGTTCTCAGTTTGTACATTGTATTACATAATTAAAGTGTTATTACACCCAGGACCATGCATTCACTATATCTTTTTTTTTTAAACAATAAGCTTTTATTAATGCTTGAAGATAACATTAGTACAATCATATTAACATTTGTACATATGTTTCATATAACAGTGAATAATTGACTTCAATGATAGAGTCAGAGGCGGCTCTCTAATTAGGCAAATAAGGCGGCCGCCTAAAGCCTCGCACTACCAGGGGCCTCGCGGCGGCTTAATATGCCCGTCGCATCTGTGGGAGTTGCACGGAATGTCCCCCACTCGGTATCCCCATCTTGCGTCTGGGGCTGCAACTCGTTTTCCCCACCCAGGGGTGGACTCTCACTGACCACTGCCCGAGGTCGGAGGGTCAGTGGGTGGAACCATGTACTTCTCTCCCCCGGCTCCTCCCTCCTGCCGTGCACTGCGGATCTCTGACTCCTGCTATGTGCAGAGCTTGGATAATGCCTGCAGTGGCTGAGCAGCTCTCCCGGCTCCCTGATCTCCTCTGCAGGGTGGACGATCTGAAATGGAGGAGGACCTGTCAGAGCTGACATCAAAAGAGAAGTCCTAGTTCTGAAGTACCTCAAAAACAGGGTGACTCTGTAGGTACTTAGTAACAATTTGTGCCAACGTCCCCAACATTGTAATTGTAAACGTATAAAAGATAAGAAACGGGACTTTAAGGGCACACGGTATTAAACTACAAAAAAGTAAGTATTATTTTGGAATTTTTATTATTAAAGTACAAAAAGACAAAGAACAAACATGGAGGTTTAAAAACAAATCAGGCTAGACAAAGAACCTAGTTTTATACACCATATGGATCCTATCCTGCAAGCTTGTATAAGATTTAATGAAGTTATAAGTAAGCAATCCAAGCACTTATTCCAAATGAAGGAGAATATACTTCCCCAAATATGGAGCGGTGGAAAAATATAGAGCTATAATTGAAAAGATGCTGCAGGTCTGGTGATCCAAGGTGAGATGCTCTCTAATTGCTCAACATGTTTCACGCTGACAAAGAACGCTTCTTCAGGAGCTAGAGATTCTATTAAAAATACATAAAAAAGGACAACAAAATATCACAATGACAATAAATATAAATATCAAAAAGTAAATTTCATGGAAATAAGGGGTATACATGTATAGAAATATCTACTGTATATTGAAAATGCAACCCCCCCGTGTAGTGATCTATGGGAGAGACCCTATAAAAGATTATAGTCTCCAAAGGAAGAACAACACAACCAGGTGGTCTGGGTCAGCCAATTCAAGAGACATAAAAGGCGTTACTCGTATGAGGTAAGAAAGGTAAGTGGTAATGGGTAAGTTCCAAATAAAGACTATAAAATTGTATGGTCGTGTATGATCATCAATTATTTAGACCATATTGCAAATATAAGGGAGTCATGAAAAAGAAGAAAAAGAAAAAGAAAAAAGGGGGGGGGAATGGGGGGGAGAAAGGGGGGGGGGGCGGAAGGGGGAAGGGGGGGAGGGGGGGGGAAGGGAGAGGGAACAAGGGAAGAGAGGGGAAGGGGGGAGCGAGGGAAGAAAATTGAATGAATCAAAACAAGTTGGGATCTATGTGCTAACATACAAAAAATATGTACCAAGGATAATTCACTTACCAATTAGGTATGGTGAATATAGATGCTACCAATGAAACAGAATCAGCAATAGATCGCAAAATGATCGAAGGTAATAATATCTGAGGTGAATCAGAAAAGTAGCGGTCGGAGCCAGGAACCTCCCAGGTGCATATAACATCAGGTGTTAATGGGTAAGGGGAATAGCTTTTGTAAGCTGTAATTCTGGTATATAAGAGGGGAACATAATCACGATCACATTTTGCAGACATGGCAATCAACATAGATTGCAAAGCTAATCATTGTTTGCAAGTAAAAATGTCCTTATGGTAGATCAAATGGCTAGACTTACCCAGAGACAATTGAAAGGGGGTTCGGGGGTACACCGCTCAGTTTGACCAGTGCCTGTTCCATGATCCTGAAACCGAACGCCACTGTGTCCTTGAATAGGCGACCCCAGGCCGGAAGCAGCCGGCTCCGTGGAGCACGGCGTCTCCCGGCCCCATTTCAGGCTGCCGCGCATACGCCGCGCCTCCACGCACATCGACGCACGGGCGGAGGGGAACTCCGCGCATGCGGCGAATCATGACACGTTGGGACGGAGCTCAGCCAATGCGCAGACAGCAGAGGCGGAGGCTAGGGGAAACCAGACAGGTCCCCATGCCTCCGTCAATCGGACATGGGGAATATGTTAATACATATCCAGAAATAGTTTATAGACGTGCAACGTCCCTTAAGGACAAACTTGTATCTAGCCAATATAAAACTTACAATCCTGCCTCTCCCCTGCGACCAAGAATTCAAATAAAAAATTCATATAGTTATGATGAGACGTGTTGGGGGGATTCCTGATGATGATTATGGGATCAAAGAAAAGGTCTATATGAGTGGGATTCGTTCAAGCCAGGTGCCCTAGTGGCATTTAGGCGCTCAATCCACAGGGTCTCTTTTTGTAATATGAATTTGTCCCATTCACCACCTCTGGGATTTCTGGATATGTATTAACATATTCCCCATGTCCGATTGACGGAGGCATGGGGACCTGTCTGGTTTCCCCTAGCCTCCGCCTCTGCTGTCTGCGCATTGGCCGAGCTCCGTCCCAATGCGTCATGATTCGGCGCATGCGCGGAGTTCCCCTCCGTCCGTGCGTCAATGTGCGTGGAGGCGCGGCGTATGCGCGGCAGCCTGAAATGGGGCCGGGAGACGCCATGCTCCACGGAGCCAGCTGCTTCCGGCCTGGGGTCGCCTATTCAAGGACACAGTGGCGTTCGGTTTCAGGATCATGGAACAGGCACTGGTCAAACTGAGCGGTGTACCCCCGAACCCCCTTTTAATTGTCTCTGGGTAAGTCCAGCCATTTGATCTACCATAAGGACATTTTTATTTGCAAACAATGATTAGCTTTGCAATCTATGTTGATTGCCATGTCTGCAAAATGTGATCGTGATTATGTTCCCCTCTTATATACCAGAATTACAGCTTACAAAAGCTATTCCCCTTACCCATTAACACCTGATGTTATATGCACCTGGGAGGTTCCTGGCTCCGACCGCTGCTTTTCTGATTCAACTCAGATATTATTACCTTCAATCGTTTTGCGATCTATTGCTGATTCTGTTTCATTGGTAGCATCTATATTCACCATACCTAATTGGTAAGTGAATTATCCTTGGTACATATTTTTTGTATGTTAATACATAGATCCCAACTTGTTTTGATTCATTCAATTTTCTTCCCTCGCTCCCCCCTTCCCCTCTCTTCCCTTGTTCCCTCTCCCTTTCCCCCCCTCCCCCCTTCCCCCCTTCCCCCCTTCCCCCTTCCGCCCCTCCCCCCCTCCTTTCTCCCCCCCATTCCCCCCCCCCCTTTTTTCTTTTTCTTCTTTTTCATGACTCCCTTATATTTGCAATATGGTCTAAATAATTGATGATCATACACGACCATACAATTTTATAGTCTTTATTTGGAACTTACCCATTACCACTTACCTTTCTTACCTCATACGAGTAACGCCTCGTAAGCAGTAATGACGTGCAGTGACCTCTAGCAACCAATCAGTGAGCCTGGAGCAATCAGTGAGTGTGAACTAGTTATTTATGTTTACATTATTAAAGTTTTTTTTTTTTTAGATAAGTCTATGTGCATTTGTTTTTTGGGATGGGAAGTGAAATTGCTAGGGGTGGGGGCCAGGAAAATGTTTGAATTATTTTTCCCATTATGGGCATGAGTGGGGCCTCATGTCTAAGATTTGCCTAAGGCCTCACAAAGCCTAGAGCCGCCTCTGGATAGAGTATTTACTAGTAAGACCACCAGGGTGGTTTTGCATTCACTATCTGGTCTCCCACAGTACACAGAACATGGAAATGCAATTATTTTAGTAAATATAAACTGCAAAATGTTCTCATCAGCAGTTAGAGCAGTCTTCAGTGTTTGGTTAAAGCGTATAGGAGGAGTTTTCATTCTCCCATGATTGTCTTATGCGGATGGAGGACCCCTGACCCTCTGTCTGGACAGTGCTGATTGGCCCTGTGCTGATTACATGCACTTTCTCAAGAAAAGAAAAACTCTCTAGCAATACACACAAAACTGAGCATGTGCAGCTTGTCCCCTAGCATCTGCACTATCCGGAGATGGATTGGGATTTCTGGAAGAAGGGGAGGATCAGAGGAGACATGATCAAAAAAACCTTTTTGCACATTGCAGAGGATTAACCCCCTTAGGTTTCACAGTGAGTATAACTTAACTAAAGTAGTTCATCCTAAAACTAAAATTGATACATCTATAGACATCCACGATCTAACACTAACCTATCTACTTCTGAAAATAAGAAATCAGTATACATACCTTTTCTGCAGCCGATCTGACCGGATCCCATGCTGAGCTGTCAGCCCTGGCCTCGCTGGGGAGGCAGGTGCAGAGAACACAACCGACAATGGAAGCCCCATAGTAAGTCTATGGGTGACGTCGCTCCCCATTCATTTCACAGCCATTGTTGGCCATGTCCTCTGCCAGTGGCATCGCTAGGGGGTGGCTACTGGGGCCATAGCCCCAAATCTGTAGGCCGCCTGCCCTCAGTGCCTGCCAGGCAGCTGTGGCGGTAAGGGGGGAGGGGGCTCTCTAGGGACCCTGATGTAAGGGGGAGGGGGCTCCCTAGGGACCCTGATGTAAGGGGGGAGGGGGCTCTCTGGGGACCCTGATGTAAGGGGGAGGGGGCTCTCTGGGGACCCTGATGTAAGAGGGGGGTTCTCTGGGAACCCTGATGTAAGAGGTTGGCTCTCTGGGGACCCTGATGTAAGAGGGGTGCTCTCTGGACCCTGATGGAAGAGGGGGCTCTCTGGGGACCCTGGTGTAAGTAGGTAGGCTCTCTGGGAACCCTGATTTAAGTAGGGAGGCTTTCTGGGGACCCTGATATAAGAGGGAGGCTCTCTGGGGACCCTGTTGTAAGGGGGACTCTCTGGGGACCCTGATGTAAGCTCTTTGGGGACCCTGATATAGGGGGAGGCTCTCTGGGGACATTAATGTAGGGGGGAGGCTCTCTGGGGACCCTGATGTAAGGGGGAGGCTCTCTGGGGACCCTGATGTAAGGGGGAGGCTCTCTGGGGACCCTTATGTAAAGGGGAGGCTCTCTGGGGACCCTGATGTAAGGGGGAGGCTCTCTGAGGACCCTGATGTAAGGGGGAGGCTCTCTGGGGACCCTGATGTAAAGGGGAGGCTCTCTGGGAACCCTGATGTAAGGGGGAGGCTCTCTGGGGACCCTAATGTACGGGGGAGGCTCTCTGGGGACCCTGATGTAAGGGGGAGGCTCTCTGGGGACCCTAATGTATGGGGGAGGCTCTCTGGGGACCCTGATGTAAGGGGGAGGCTCTCTGGGGACCCTGATGTAAGGGGGAGGCTCTCTGGGGACCCTGATGTAAGGGGGAGGCTCTCTGGGGACCCTGATGTAAGGAGGGGCCTCTCTGGGGACCCTGATGTAAGAGGGTGGCTCTCTGGGGACCCTGATGTAATGATGATATATAATATATATATACACACACACACACATACACATATATATACACTTCTTTACTTCGCTGCTATGGGCTCTAGTCCCAGATCTTTCGTAGACCTAGCAATGCCCCTGGCTTCCGCCATTGGGGATCGGGTCAGATCAGCTTCAGAAAAGGTATGTATAGTGATTTCTTCTTTTCAGAACTAGGTAGGTTAGTGTTAGAATGTGGATATCTGTAGATGCAGGGATTATAGTTTTAGGGTGGACTTGCACTTTAATAAAACGTTCAAATTCCTTGCAAAGCCAATGCCTGTTCTGTACATCTGTAGTGAACAATCTAATACACATTAAAAAAAAAGTCACTTTGCGTTGATTTCAGTCATTACTGCAATATTCGTCAGGCATTGGCCATTTGCAAAGCTTGCCAAAAGCCTCAATTCAAATCGATAGAAGTGCACTGCAAACCCATTCTAAACACTCTTAAGGCATCTTCCATGCATTTGTGGAGAGCTATGACAAAGCTCTTTATTTGATCCCCCCTCCTACAAGAAAAAGCCAGAAAATGCTTTATAACACCTCTAAAGCCTTCTAATGCACCTAAACGCATCTGAAACGCAAACTAACGCTATAGGCGTTACTCTTAACGTCAGTGTGAACTTAACCTAAGTCTGTAAGCAGCCGTATTTGTCTACATGAATTCATTTTCCTCAATTTCATTTAATTAACCAATTAATTTAATGCTCACCGCCCCTTGTGCCGACAGATCCCTTGTTCTGAGACATATTCAGAAAAGACGCTTTGTATTTATTGTGTGATTCAGCGTAGAATAAAGGACATGGAGGCTGCTGGTAAATTGGGGAAGGATAAAGAGGGTGAACCTGGGTTCACTGGAGCTGGCTCAGAGGTCGGGAACTTTGTCTATGAAAGGATGACACTGGGATGTAGGTCACCGTCCGCTCCCTATGACCTTGTCACATCCCCTTATCTCCCAGGTACAAACATGTGGGGTGACATTCTTGACCGTGAAGAAAATAGAATCCAATAGAATCTCTACCAATATATCATACACACCACAAAAAAAAAAAAAAAAACATAATCTGCATTATCAGTTTGTGTCAGGGCTGACCTGAGGGCAGAGTAATTAAAGAGTGATTCTGAGAAACAAATGAAACCACAGAGCTACTACTTGTATCCAGCAAAGGCTGCAACTGAGCTAAAGTCAGAGAGTCCATTTCCTTTACTTTAACCTCAGTTTTATCAAATCAGGAAAGGACTGGATTGAGGGGTGTTCGGGGGCTCAGTACAAATATACTGTATATTGGGCTGATAGCCTTGATCAAAGATTCAGTCCTCAGTCAGAGTGGGACTCTGCAGAGCAAAAAGTGGTCTGTTAAAGTGTTACTAACCACAGGACCCTGCATTTACTGTATCTGGTCTCCCACAGTACACAGAACATAAAATTACATTTTTTTTAGTAAATATAAACTGCTAAATACCTTTTCTCGTCAGCCGTATAAAGCAGTCTTGTGACTTCTATCAGTGTCTGGTTAAAGCTTGTAGGGGGAGTTTTCATTCTACTATGAGTGTCCTACCAGAATGCAGGACCCCTTACCCTCTATCTAGACAGTGCTGATTGGCCCTGTGCTAATCACATGCACCCTCCAAAGAAATAAAAAATCTCTCTAGCAATACACACCAAACTGAGCATGTGCAGCCTGTCCCCTGGCTCTGTATTATCAGGAAATATATTGGGGACAGTGGAAGCAGGAGATGATCAGAGAAGACAGGATCAAGCAGCCTTTTTACACAATGCAGAGGATTAACCCCTTAGGTTCCACACTGAGTATAACAAGCATGCTTTACTGCATATACAGACCGATTTTACTGTTGTGGGTTAAGTAACACGTTAAAGCTGTATTAAACCCAAAAGGAAACATTCATTATATTTCAGCTTACCAATTCTCAGATACAATGTCTGTATTTGTGTCCTTTTTTTAGGCTTTCTTTCTTCTATTTTCATCTGGTGATCTGTCCAGTACATCTGCTGTTTTTCACAAGCTCAAGCACTCCAGCAGAATGTATCAGTTTACATGGGTGAGACAAACCATGTAACACTGGTTGGGGTGATTAAAATGATCAGCTTTTATTTATTCATAGAGTCACGGAGGAACAGCACTCAGGGCCCTCGGTGCAATTAATTACATTGTGATAATCTGCATTGGGTGGGATAGATGTAATGCTGGATGTAAAGAGTCTGCCCAGCAGATGCAAATAACTTTCATTTATTCCAAATAGGGCTGGCATGTCTAACTAGCAGGCTAAACAGGCATATAGTGGGTTAAAATATTATTAAGTGACAAGAAGTTACTTACCAGGATTGGTGGGCTTGAAAATTTAGGAGGGTCTTCTGTGTGGAATAGGTGGGATCGGGTTTATCCAGGCAGTTGGAACCCGTCGGATGAAGAAGAAACTTCCCACCCTCCTGCCCCGTTTGCTCAGATTGGGTTCTCCAGTTGTCATAGTGGCCTGGCGGTTGGCATCTTTGGAGGCCTTCTAAAGTATAGTGATATGGCATAGTTGGGAACCATCTATGGTATGGGGTCCTCTGTAAAATTCCAGTTAACCGATGTTTAACTGAGCATTTGGGACATGGAGGTATCTGCGTAGAATGTGGAGAGTTGGGATCGTCCCCGAGTCATTATGTTGCGGCTGGGGACCTGTATGTGATTACACAGATACAAAACCATTTTGGTTCTCCAGTGCCTTCAAAGATCGGCAACCTGGATTATTGTTAATCATTGAGATTATTATGTTTCTGTTAAATGAATGTGTTTTATTGGTTATATACTAACCACTTGCCCTCTGGAAGGTTTACCCCCCTTTATGACCAGGCCTTTTTTTGCGATGCGGCACTGCGTTATTTTAACTGACAATTGCGCGGTTGTGTGACGCTGTACCCAATCAAAACGTATGTCCTTTTTTTCCAACAAATAGAGCTTTCTTTTGGTGGTATTTAATCGCCTCTGTGTTTTGTTTTGTTTTTTACACTATAAACAAAAAAAAAACTATTTTGAAAAAAAAAACAATATTTTTTACTTTCTGCTATAAAATACATCAAATACAAAAATGGAAAAAATCGAATTTCTTCATCAATTTAGGCCAATGTGTATTCTGTAACATGTTTTTGGTAAAAAAAAAAAAATCCCAATAAGCATATATTGATTGGTTTGCACAAAAGTTATAGCGTCTACAAACTATGGGATAGATTTACGGAATCTTTATTTATTTATTTATGTCTTACTAGTAATGGTGGCGATCAGCAACTTATAGCGGGACTGCGACGTTGTGCCGGACAATTTGGACACCTAACTGACATTTTTTGGGGACCAGTGACACTAATACAGTGATCAGTGCTAAAAATTTGCACCGGTACTGTACTAATGACACTGTCAGGGAAGGGGTTAACATCAGGGGCGTTCGAAGGGTTAACTGTGTGCCTAGGGAGTGCTTGCTAGCTGTGTGGGAGGTGCTTGTTCTATGGGAAGCCAGAGATCTGTTTTCCTGCTAAAAACTTTCCCTTCTTACAGAATGGAGATCTGCCTGTGTCCCGAAGGATCGGTGGGTCCTGGCATACACCGCGTCCGCCGGACCCGCTGATTGGCTCCCTCTGTGTCCAATTACAACGGGCGTGGGTAGCCGGCAGCGCGCGTGCACGCCCCAGACCTGTAAATGCAGAATCGTGTACAGGTAGGTGATTTTGCACAGGAGAGCTGCCTTGCTGCCGTGTATATATATATATATATATATATACACATATATATATATATATATATATACACAGTATACGGTCGTAAAAAGATTATTAAATGGCCGCTGCGGCCAATTTTCACTGCAAATGGTGTTGTCTATTTATTATTGATCAGTTGGTAAAAAGGGCAGGGGTCGTAGCGGTGGGATGGGGGGGGGTTTACATCTGTCTTACCATAGTCATAGCTTCAATTTGTTAGTTGTCTAAATCTGCTAATACATTTAACACCCCCCCCCCCCCCCCAGACTGACAATACTGCTGTCTGTTGTGCCTCCTCCAGAGTTTTGTCTCACTAATACAGGAGTTATATTACTGTCCTGATCAGCAGGTGAAAACATAGGGGTAAAAACCAAAGAACAGAAAACAAATGCATCCACCACATCTAATGATTGGTAAACTGCGATATAATACATTGCTGGTTCTGGGTTTAAAACCACTTTAACTGCTTCCCGACCGATGCACGACGATATACGTCAGCAGTGCGGTATGGGTGGGCAAAAGGGCATACAGGTACGTCCCCTCTAAGAATCGGCACTGCGGGCGTGCGCGTGCGCCGTGTTCTCCGTGACCATGGGTCCTGCGGACTCTATGTCCGCCGGGTGCCTGCGACCATGTCACGGAGAGGTAGAACGTGGAGATGCCTTTGTAAACAAGGCATTTCCCTTTTCTGCCTAGTGACATGACAGAGATCACTGCTCCCTGTCATCTGGACTCGAGAGCAGTGATGGCTGTCATGTGAGTTGAAGCCCACCCCCCCACAGTTAGAATCACTCCCTAGGACACACTTAACTGCTTCATCGCCCCCTAGTGGTTAACCCCTTCACTGCCAGTGTCATTTACACAGTAATCAATGCATTTTTATAGCACTGATTGCTGTATAAATGACAATAGTCCCAAAATAGTGTCAAAAGTGTCCGATGTGTCCGCCATAATGTTGCAGTCACGATAAAAATTGCAGATCGCCGCCATTACTAATAAAAAAAATTATAATAAAAATGCCATAAAACTATCCCCTATTTTGTAGAAACTATAAATTTTGTGCAAACCAAAAATATATAGAAGAATAGATATCGGCCTAAACTGAGGAAAAAAAAAATTATATATTTTTGGGAGATATTTATTATAGCAAAAAGTAAAAAATATTGCTTTTTTTTCAAAATTGTCGTTTTTTTTTTTGTTTGTTTATAGCGCAAAAAATAAAAACTGCAGAGGTGATCATATACCACCAAAAGAAAGCTCTATTTGTGGAAAAAAAAGGGCGTCAATTTTGTTTGGGTAGAACATCGCACGACAGCGCAATTGTCGGTTAAAGCGACGCAGTGCCGAATCGCAAAAAGTGCTCTGGTCCGGAAGGGGGTAAATCCTTCCGGGGCTGAAGTGGTTAAGTATATCCTTACTGTGTACATTTCTTACACCAGTTAAACTGCTGCGACAATGGCATACAGGAATATAGTTTGTCCTTCTAATAAGGGACAAGTACCATATAGCGGAAGACTTTTGACCCAACGTATAACCCTCCCAATAGGAACAGTTGGTGAGGTTGGCCCAGAAGGGGAAGAAGGTGAAGGCCAAGTCGTCACCTTTATGGCCGAGTCACGTTCAGGGTTTTTTTTTTTTTTCTACACTAACCAATTAGCATCTCCCAGAATAACCTCTCTCCGGAGAAAAGCCACCTTCAATGGAAAATCAGGGGGGAGGAGCTCTGTGACTCCCTGGGATGAAATTTGAATGTGTATTCTTGTCTACTACGTGCTTAATTGCCCATAAATATCATTAAGTCAAGAAATGTTTTACACCAAATTAACTTTGACTTCCAATGTCTAATTAGCGGAGGAAGCTGGAGGAAGCTACAGATCGGCATTAGAGAAAGCGTGTGCCATGTGTTTGAACTGTCGATTCCAACAGCCGCCAAGCCAAAGCTCATAATACGAAGGTCACCGCAGAGCGGGAGAGCACAAATGTTCCTTCATTAACTCTCCTCAAAGTTTATCCTTCAAGATGAAATTCAGGCATAAAAATCTCAATTTAAAAATATTGCTCAATAGCCACAACGGATATAAATCCAATTTGTGTGCACTAAATGCCTTCACAAACCCAGATATTGCCTCGTAAAAGTAGCAATGATATCATCATTGCGCTGTACATAGAGCAAAGCTGTGGGAGGGGCCCAGCAGGCTCCACCCACTACAGGCTGCCTGCAGAAAATGACAGCAGGGGGCGGAGACCAGACCGGTAACCCTGCACAAGGAGAGGGAGCAGCAGTGACCAGTCTTTGTAATAATAAATAAATGGATCTCTAAAGAGATTCCCATGTGAAGCAAAAATAATGTTTGAATAATCATATAACAAAAGAAACATGTGAAATTATAAATAATGGTATGGTGAACTAAATACAATAAATATACAAACAATAGTCAGTATCAATCAAAAGGGTGTTGCAAAATTGTGAATATCACAATAATAAAATTCCTAGTGAAATGCTGAAACATTTGCTTAAATATCTAGTGATAATATTATAACAATCGTGCAGTCCAGTGCTCAATCTAAGGAAAGCAAAAACCACCACTGTGTGTAGTGGCCGCTCACCTTAAATAAAAAATAATAGTCCTCATGCTGCAGTAAATAACAACAGGTTTATTAAAAATGTAGAGACTTACAAATAAAATATCAGGACCGGACTGGGGCCATGGGGGTCACACAAAAGCAGAATGCTTCCAAACAAGAACTTCCAGTCTCGACCGTGAACGGAAGTGGCGTCACACAACTCCTACCAGCGCGTTGCGTCACTGACACATGTCAGCGGTGGAGTTTGCTTTCCTTGGATTGAGCACTGGATTGCACGATTGTTATAATATTATCACTGGATTTTGAAACAAATATTTCAGCATTTCACTAAGGACTTTATTATTATGGTATTCACAATTTTGCACTGGACTTTGGCAACACTTTTTTGATTGATACTCATGGTTGTTTGTATATTTATTCTATTTGGTTCACGATACCATTCTTTATCATTTCATATGTTTTCTTTGTTATATGATTATTAGAGCATTATTTGTGCTTTACATAGGAATCTCTTTAGAGATTTAACGCCACTTCATTTATTTATTGTTACACTGATTATGTATGTGGTGACACTACAGGGGATGGCAGCTTTATCCCCTTAATATTAGGTATGTTATTTGTTTATATTTATTTTTGTCTGACAATTTATTCACACATTTTATATTTTTTAACACACAGAATAGCGCACAAGTTAATTCACTTTAATGAGCAATCTTTATCCACTTGCCCTCTGGAAGGTTTACCCCTCTTCATGACCAGGCCATTTTTTTTGTGATACGGCACTGCGTTACTTTAACTGACAATTGCGCAGTCACGCGACGATGTACCCAAATAAAAGGTACCGTATATACTGGAGTATAAGTCAAATTTTTCGGCCCTTTTTTTTTGGGCTGAAAGTGTCCCTTCAACTTATACTCGAGTCACCGCCGTCTGTCTTCATGATCAGCATGTCATGCAGGCAGACGGCGGCCGGCGTGTGATGATAGTGTTCGGCGGCTATTGCAGCTTTCTAAAGCCTCCTGCTCGTCTGTGATAGGCTGAACAGCTGTCAGTGTACAGCCTATCACGGACATTCTCTCATCCTCGTCCGTGGTATGAGAATGAGAGAATGTCCGTGATAGGCAGTCAGCGGTCAGCCTATCACAGACGAGGAGGAGGCGCGGCTTTTGAACTGTGGAATGGCCGCCGAACACTATCATCACACGCCGGCTGCCGTTTGAGGATGGAGATCACCACAGGGAGGATGGAGATCGCCACAGGGAGGCTGCACAGGACACAGGTAGGCTGCACATGCACACAGGACATGTACAGGACATGTACAGGACACACATGTACAGGACACACATGTACAGGACACACATACATGTACAGTACACATGCACAGGGTACAGGTAGGCTGCACAGGACACAGGGAGGCAGGCAGCTGCAGATGGGCATTGTTGACCCTCTGCATTTCTCACCCTCGTCTTATACTCGGGTCAATAAATTTTTCCCAGTTTTTTGTGGTAAATTAGGGGCCTCGACTTATACTCGGGACGACTTATACTCGGGACGACTTATACTCGAGTATATACGGTATGTCTTTTTTTTCCTACAAATAGATCTTTCTTTTGGTGGTATTTGATCACCTCTGCATTTTTGTTTTTTTTTTGCGCTATGAATAAAAAAAGACCAACAATTTTGAAAAAAAAAATATCTTTTACTTTCTGCCAATAAACACATCGAATAATTAGAAGAAAAAAAAACAACAAAATCAAATGTCTTCATCAATTTAGGCCAATATATATTCTGCTACATGACAAAAAATTGAGAAATAATCAAAGAGCAGATCAATATTTCTCCCTCAGCGCTCATAGAAAAATTGTTATTTAAAATAACATAAGCAGCTACTATAATAAAAAAATGTACCAGAAATATGTTAGAGCAAAGAAATACCAAAACATTAGTAGCGCTAAACAATCAAAGTATTTTTTGTGTGATTGCTAAAAGGTCCACTTTAGCAGTGAATATAAGCAGATGTGAAAGTGAATATAAAATTGTCCATCACAGAAATAATCGTTGTAGATTTTAATTCAAGACGATCCTTCACCACACCGCGTGCGTAACACTCCCCAAGGTAATCCACTTACCAGATAATACAGGGCTATACGCTTGTCTTTAAATGGTTGTTGTCAGCATACACTGCATACACTCCATCTAGATTTTTTTGCTTGTCACCAGAAAAGGACAAGAATGCAAATAGCGTAATCCAGTCATTTATTTAAAATGTATCCTTAAGATTGTGCACTTACAATGTAACAATATAAAAGTAGCATATAACAACAATGCATCTAGGTCGCTATGTCCTGTCTACCTCTCTGGCGGTGTTCCCGGTTAACTGCTGCAGCCCCGGAAGATTTCACCCCCTTCCTGACCAAAGCGTTTTTTGCGATTCGGCACTGCGTCGCTTTAACTGACAGTTGCGCGGTCGTGCGATGTTGCTCCCAAACAAAATCGATGTCCTTTTTTCCCCACAAATAGAGCTTTCTTTTGGTGGTATTTGATCGCCTCTGCGATTTTTATTTTTTGCGCTATAAACAAAAAAAGATCGACAATTTTGAAAAAAACGCATTATTTTTTACATTTTGCTATAACAAATATCCCCCAAAAATATATAAAAAAAATTTTTTTTCCCCAGTTTAGGCCGATATGTATTCTTCTACATATTTTTGGTAAAAAAAATCACAATAAGCGTTTATTGATTGGTATGCGCAAAAGTTATAGCGTTTACTAAATAGGGGATAGTTTTATGGCATTTTTATTAATATTTTTTTTTTTACTAGTAAGGGCGGCCGATCAGCGATTTTTATTGTGACTGCGACGTTATGGCGAACATGTCGGACATTTTTGACACCATTGTTATTTATACAGTGATAAATGCACTGATATTTATACAGTGAAAAATGCACTGATTACTGTGTAAATGACACTGGCAGTGAAGGGGTTAACCACTAGGGGGCAGGGAGGGGTTAAGTGTGTCCTAGGGAGTGATTACTAACTGTAGGGGGGATGGGCTAGCAGTGTCCGATGACAGGGAGCTGTGATCAGTGACACTGTCACTAGGCAGAACGGGGAGATGCTGTTTACATCAGTATCTCCCCGTTCGTCCTCTCCGTGAGGCGATCGCGGGTATCCCCACGGCGATCGAGTCCGCGGGACCCGCAACCCGACTCATGGAGCTCCCGGCCGGCGTGCGCGCAATGGCACGGTGGGGAATTCAAATGGACGTACAGGTACGCCCATTTGCCCAGCCATGCCATTCTGCCGACGTACATCATCGTGCCCCGGTTGGGAACCGGTTAAGGGAAGTAAGAAAAGCCGACGACGTAGGTTGCTGCGTGGTCACGCCCTAACTCGTTTCTTCATTACTTCGTCAGAGGGCCTTCGTCTGCTTTTCCTGCTTGCCTTACCCGGGAACACCGCCAGAGCAATGAGAGGTAGACAGGCTATAGCGACCTAGGTGCATTGTTGTTATATGCTACTTTTATATTGTTACATTTTAAGTTCACAGTCTTAAGGATACATTTTAAATAAATACCTTTTAATTACTGGATTACGCTATGTGCATTCTTGTCCTTTTCTGGGGACGAGCAAAAAAATCTAGATGCAGTATATGCAGTGTATGCTGACAACAACCATATTCTGCTACACATTTTTGGTAAAAAAAAAAGCCCAATAAGCGTATACTGATTGGTTTGCGCAAAAGTTATAGCGTCTACAAACCATGGTATATATACACTGGAAATTTTTTCTTTTTTTTTTTATACTAGTAATGGCGGCAATCAGCGACTTATTGCGGAGTGCGATATTGCGGCGGGCAATCAGACACTAGCTGACGCTTTTGACGTTTTGTGGGAACCAGTGACACTAATACAGTGATCAGTGCTAAAAATATACACCGTCGCTGTACTAATGACACTGGCTAGGTAGGGGTTAAACATCTAGGGCGATCAAAGGGTTAAATGTGTGCCTGGCCAGTGTTTTTCTGTATTTTGTGTGCTGTTTTCACTAAGGGGTATGATGGATTTTCTTTCCCTGCTTTACAGAGAAGGAAAATCCATTATATCTCTGCTGTCTTGTTTACAGAGCTCTATCCAGCCTCTCTTCCTGACGATCATCGGGTGCCGGCGGAAATCCATTCGCCGGCACCCACTGATCGGCTTCTGCTGTGACTAATCACACTGCACGTGGTTGAAGAGCGTTTGTGGCAAATCCCTATTTACTTGAACGTGTAGCGCTTGGCAGGCTTGCCACCCGTCGAACGCTACATGCCTGGTAAACTTTGCCGCGGGCGCAAAGCATCACAACCGCTGCTTGTAAACACCCCAATTTGATGCCTATTGCAGCTTAAGCAGGGTGGGTTGGCGGGTGGCAGAAATGTGGCTCAACCGTGCATTTTTTGCTGCCCACAAACTGCATGTCTAAATGAAGCCTAAATTCAGGGTGAACGATTTGGGGAAATCCATTCCAAACAAATCATTTTTCCCCAGATAAATATTGAAGGGATGTTGTCACATGTCTATACTGTAGATATACAATGGTTTCCCAATCTGGTTTGGTAACAATATATCTAAACCTTTTTGTAGTCTAACTTTTGCTTCCTATCAATAAGTACAATACTTAGCCACTGGTATCGAAACAGCTGTGGTTTCAGAACACTTGGAGGTCAAATGATAAAAAAATGTACCATGCGAATAATCCTCATAATATGTCTAAAATGTTTATTTCCTATGAATGTCAGCTCCATCTAGTGGCCATATTGTGGTATTTTCCTAATTGAGTTATGAAAGGAAAATAGCTCATTATCGCCACTCGAGGGAGCGGATAATCATAGGAAATAAGCATATTAGACACATTACGGGGATTAATCGCTCAGCAAATGAGACATTTACACTGCAAATTAAGCTGTATTTTCCTAATTGAAGTACTGTATGTCAGAAAATTAGCACATTATGACCACTAGATGGAGCTGACACTCATAGGAAATAAGCATACTAGACGCATTACACTTGTTTGCCCAGTAAACGCTGAGACATTTACACAGCCAATTTTGGGGTATTTTCCTAAAAATGGTATGTCAGGAAAAAAGCTCATTCCAATTTCGGATGATGGATTGAACAGTGCTCCGTGAGATGTTCAAAGCTTGGGATATTTTTTTTATAACCTAACCCTGCTTTAAACTTCTCTACACCTTTATCCTTGACCTGTCTGGTGTGTTCCTTGGCCTTCATGATGCTGTTTGTTCACTAAGGTTCTCTAACAAACCTCTGAGGGCTTCACAGAACAGCTGTATTGATACTGAGATTAAATTACACACAGGTGGACTCTATTTACTAATTAGGTGACTTCTGAAGGCAATTCGTTCCATTAGATTTTAGTTAGGGGTCTCAAAGTAAAGGAGGGCTGAATACAAATGCACGCCACACTTTTCAAATATTTATTTGTAAAAAAAAATTGAAAACCATTTATCATATTCCTTCCATTTCACAATTATGTGCCACTTTGTGTTGGTCTATCACATAAAATCCCAATAAAACACGTTTACATTTTTGGTTGTAACATGACATAATGTGGAGAATTTCAAGGGGTATGAATACTTTTTCAAGGCACTGTATATAAGGTATAAGGGAAAGGGTGTCTTTCTTTTCTCCGTTTTCATTTTGTGGAAGTGTCGCCTAAACTTGGTTGAACCTGTGTATTTTCCAGGGTATGTGTGTGTGAGGCCCAGGAGTACATCTTCCGTACTGTAACAGATAACAATGTAATAAGGGTCCCTTGTGACCTGGACTCTGGAGGCTCTCCACATTGAAGCAAGAAGGTGCAAGAGAAAATATAATGCAAGCTGTTTTCATTTCACAACACGATTGCATCACTGTGCAAACTCTACAGAAAATCGCACTAAGAGGTGAAATGATGAGAGCGATTCCATCCCACCGTGTGCCCCATACACAGAGGAACCTGCTGTAGGACCTGGAAGATCTCCTAATAATTGCCATTGGTATTAAGGAGAGAAAACATGGGTTGCCATCACTTCTGAAAATGCTGTTTGCCTGGCTGTGTTGCTGGTCCTTTGGCTTTAGTACTTTCTGAGTCACTGACCTGGAAGAAACATGAAGACCAGGAAAGGAATTCAGTGGTCTACTTCTGCATACGTCCTCCAGGTCAATGATTTAGAAATCACTGAAGCCAGAGTAATGGTATGACAGCCAAGCAAAAAGCATTTTCAGAAGAAAATTTTGCAGTGGTGAGATCCAACAGGTGAGATCACCTCTTACCACACTTCATCCAAAATCATTAGATCTGTTGTGAAATGTGTTTTCACTGAGTATCTCTTTAAAGAGGAGGTCCAGTCAAAAAAAAAAAAAAAAATTAAAAGTCAGCAGCTACAAATACTGCAGCTGCTGACTTTTAATTGGACACTTACCTGTCCCAGGGTCCAGCGATGCGGGGGATCGAAGCCCCGCTCGTCTTCCCCTCCGTTCAGCGGCGCCGGCATTGCAACTGTGGCAATGCATGAAGGTAAAAAACCTTGAGCCTTTAGAACCACTTTAATATTCTGCCCAATGAAAGAAAGAAACATCCAAGCGCTTTACGCTCTTAGACGCATTTGCAAAAACCTGGCTTTAGGTTTTTTTTTTTTTATGCTGCTTTTCTCCTGCAAGCAGAAAGGTGTTTAGAAGAGCACAGTGTGCATGAGGCCTAGAGAGTGCTGTTACGTATATTCAATTTGCAGTGCAATGCATTGTATTGGATGTCAGCACATGTTAACGCGCGTTGACGCACATCATAGTTCGTTTACCTGCATTTCGATGCATCAACATGATGCCCACTTGCAAGTGTCTTTCATGCATCTGCTAAGATTGATTTAAATAGAAAGCACATAAAGCAAAATTACAAAGATGTGAATCCAGCCTGAAGGAACTACAATAAATGTATGGGCTACCTCTTTCTGGAAAGGTTAGCTATCTGGCTATCTCTAAATTTGCAAGATTGGAGCGACAGGAGTGACTCCTGACTTGAGTCACTCCTGATCAGTGCCTGCAAGAATTGAAGCCAGAGTACCAACATGGCGGTCAGGCAGGTATGGCTTCCTGATGACGTCCTACATGTGACGAAATGTGTAGGAACGAGACTTATGGTTGTGACATCACTTTGGCCATTTGAAATGCACGCTGGCTCGGGAGAGGTATGGAGCAGCAGTGTAAAGAGATATCAGCAGGTCATTCCGGGTGGCAGGGAGGGCACCTTATTATGTGAGTGCAATAACTTTTTTATTGTTCTGGTGTTTATGAAATAAAGATGTGTTTTGCTATGAAATTTCCCTGGTCTGCCTTGTTTATGAATATATGAAAATGGAGCACATTAACCCTATGGTTTCCTGGGAAGCTCTGTCATAGAAATCAAGAGACAATTGATGATAGAGAGATATTTACTGCTTTGGTGCACAGATGACTGACTTATTATAGGTGGTCCACTTCTGCGGGAAGAAGCCTGGTGAGGGAGTGTGAAGGCACACAGGGAGATTTACTAACACTGGAACACTCAGATGCAGCTGTACATGGTGTCAATCAGCGTCTAACTTCAGCTTACTCAATTAACCACTTCAGCCCCGGAAGGATTTAACCCCTTCCTGACCAGAGAATTTTTTGAGATTCGGCACTGCGTCGCTTTAGCTGACAACTGCGCAGTCGTGCGACATTGTACCCAAACAAAATTGAAATCCTTTTTTTCCCACAAATAGAGCTTTCTTTTTGATCACCTCTGCGGTTTTTATTTTTTGTGCTATAAACAAAAAAAAGCACAACAATTTAGAAAAAAAAGCAATATTTTTTACTTTTTGCTATAATAGATATCCCCAAAAAATATATATAAAAAAAAAATTTTTTTCCTCAGTTTAGGCCGATATGTATTCTTCTACTTATTTTTGGTAAAAAAAAATCACAATAAGCATATATTGATTGGTTTGCGCAAAAGTTATAGCGTCTACAAAATAGGGGATAGATTTATGGCATTTTTATTATTATTTTTTTTTTTACTAGTAATGGCGGCGATCTACGATTTTAATCGTGACTGCAACATTATGGCAGACACATCGGACACTTTTGACACTATTTTGGGACCATTGTCAATTATACAGCGATCGGTGCTATAAAAATGCACTGATTACCGTGTAAATGACACTGGCAGGAAAGGGGTTAGACACTAGGGGGCGATCAAGGGGTTAAGTGTGTCCTAGGGAGTGATTCTGACTGTAGGGGGGGATGGGCTCACTAGAATATAACAGATCACTGCTCCCGATGACAGGGAGGAGTAGATCCCTGCCATGTTGCTAGGCAGAACAGGGAAATACCTTGTGTATATAGGCATCTCCCCGTTCTACCTCTCCGTCTCACGATCGTGGGCCGCTGGCGAACATCGAGTTCGCGGGACCCGCGGGCACGCTCCCACAGCGTGCGCGCCTGCAAGCCAGCAAATTCAAAGGGACGTACAGGTACCCATTTAATATATTAAAGAGACATCCGCGCTTAGGAAAATAATATATGATAAATAGTAATAATAAAGGATAGCTGCCTCCCCTGATAGGGCTCCCCCAAAAAGGAGAGCTCTAGAACACAACTAATTTTAAAAAGAGCATGGGGTTGTGGCGCTTACCTATAAACTAAAGCACTGCCTATATAAAAAACCGAGCTTATGTTGAACATGGACTAGGAACTGACCTACATGTACTGCAACCACCAGCCTGGTATTATATACCCAGTGACAGGTGTGAACAAGAAACCAAGTGAACACAAGTGAGTATGATTAGTGATAGACACCAAGCCTAAAAAATCATATAAATAAAAATAAAGGATAATATAAATAAATAGAGTATATATAAGTTAATCCTGATATTTACAAAAAAACACAATCTACTCAAAAGGTACATGTGCTAGGTGCATCCAGATAAGTGAAACAAATTATTATTTCTTTGGTGGTATAGAAGGAGTACCTTTAAGGACACATAATGCTATGTGCATAAATTGCATAAAAATCACCAAAAGGATAAAAATAAATGTGTATGTATATATATATATACATATATATACCCTATTTCCCTGAAAATAAGCCCTACCCTCAAAATAAGACCTACAAGGACTTTAACTAGGGCTTATTTGGGGGGTAGGGCTTATATTGCAGCCATCACCGACAATCACGCTAGGTCTTATTTTCAGAGAAACAGGGTATATATATATATATATATATATATATATATATATATATATATATATATATGACCTATAGGTCTGACCTTTTAAAAAGTATATAATAATACAGGTGCATATGATGTGCTTGTAACCCATATAAAATAAGTGCCCACAAGTGTTACATCCAATGAGAAAAAACAAAAATAAAACAAAAATAAAAAATATATATACATTTATATATTTATCAAATAATGTAGTGGGGATGACAGAGATCCTCATAAGTGACTTCAGTGCTTGCAGAGGTATCTAGGTGACTTAAGTGCTCCCCCTCAGGGGTCCCCACTCACCGCATCCCATCACCCCTGCAGGGGTAATGCGTATGGTTGTTGCGTTCTGAATCACCCGTCCACCAGGGTATGTGCTCTGTAGATCTCCAGCCGTATTCCTTTGATTCCTGGTAACTGGGATGTGACCAATAGATTGTACACCTGTTTTATTCAGTTCCTGCTCTTCTTCCTTCTTATTTGGCTTTAGGTAGGTTCCGGGTGAGCGAGGAGCGGGCCGCACCATGCAGTACAGGTACCCATTTGCCTTTACGAGCCATTCTCGGACATATATGTGTGTGCGGCGGTCGGAAAGGCTCGGAAACACTCGGGAGCGGAGTGTTTCCGAGTATTTCCGAACGGCTCCGAACCGTTCCGAGTGTCACCGGTGCCCCCGCACCTCTGGCCAAATGCGGTACTGCACACCCCATTAGCTTGAATTCTGCTCATTTTGCGAGACAACGCTCGCAAACCGAGTCAGAATTAAAAAAAAAAAGTTGCTCATCTTTCAAAACGCTTGTTAACTGCGTTACTTGTTACCAAGGTTCCACTGTATTGACATCTATGATGCTGTTTTGAATGTTTAATTTTGAAAGCCTAAAGGTTTAGCGCTGAACAGTTGCGGGGCGTGAATTCTGCTTGTTTGTTGACAACACTCACAAACCGAGTCAGGATTTAAAAAAAAAAGTTGCTCGTCTATCAAAAGGCTGGTTAACCGCTTTACTCCTAAACCAAGGTTCGACTGTATATCTATTTTTTTTTGTTTTGGACAGAGTAAAAAAGGGTTAGCACCTGTCAGTTTATTCCCGTTACTTGACTTCTTAATGTTGTATTTTTTAGTCCTACATGTTTACACTCGATATCCTATACCACTACCATACTGGTCAACAGTGCCAGGACGAGGCCATCCAGCAGCCAGGGCAAAGATGCCAAACTGCGCCCCCCCCTTAGGGTTAGGGTCAGGGCACCCACATCCCTGCAATGCACTGTTGCACCCAGGGCAGCCTCCCCTCTTGCCCACCCCTTGTCATGGCCCTGCTGGGCAATACTGTATACTGATCATAATCTTTAATGTGTTATTTGTAGCCCTGATGAAGAGATGCCCTGTACTGTTTCAAATGCCACTTTCTGAATTAACATGCCTCTTTAGACCTAGCCTATCTGGACAGTATGGTCACCTGCTGACTTAACACCACCCACGGGCAGCTTAACTCTTCAATAAGACACAGAAGTTGAACCCAATTTTACTTCCACTAATTGCAATGCAGATGACTTTTTTCCAGTCTTTTGAAGTGTAAGAAGACAATGACTTTCCTGAGCCCTGTCTTTGTGAATAACTAACACTGACCGAGGGAACATGGAAGAAACTAGGAGGGCCCAGCTAGGACTAAAATAACAAAACATTAAACAGGAAGGGAGGACAGAAGAAGACACCAAAATCACAAAGTAAACAGTTGCAGTGGCCCAAAACTAGACCCACCAGAGGTCAGCATACATTAGAAAAACATTTCAATACAACACATAAAAATTCCATGAAAGTGAAGCAGAACAGACAATTTGAACCCCAAAAAGTGTTGGATTTTTATAACATAAGAGCCTAAGTCAAACTGAATCTGGACTTTATACATTCTGCTTTTGGCACTCTCCTTCGTGTACTCCTAGATTATTGTTTGCTGTCTGTGTCACACTGGGGAGATTTCCCTTCACATTTCCCGACACTACAGGAAGTAAGACAACACAAAGTGAGGGCAATTCCTGTTAAAAAATGGTTCAGGGGCCCTTATTGGAAGATTTCCCCTGTCCTAGTATTCTATTAACTGCTCTAAAATTTTGGATTTTCCTTAATTTTTTGCCTCGGTAGCAATGGGCAATTCGAGAAGCGAATAATGAATCCACACAGTGGGGACAAAGACGGCTATGAAAAGCAGCTGGAGCTGAAAACCAAAAACTAAAAAAAAAAAAACCTAAAAAAACAAAACGAAAAAGCAGGAAAACGTTTTGGCTAGGCATACACTGTGAAGCCCAACTTCAGGTTTGGTCACCTCCCCACCTTCCCCTAAAGAAGCCCCTCCTGCATACTTCCTTTTGTCCTGCCTTCTTTGGTCAAGTTAAATGACATCATGAGTCTTCTTGGGTGGGTCCGGAATGCTGCTATAATGACACGGCATCATTCCTTACAGAAATCTCTTGTGAGCCCACAGTGCCAGGACGCTGGCACCCTGGGCTCACAAGAAGTGGGTTGAATGACACTGGCCATTATTCAACCCTGCAAGAGAAGTAGCGCTAGATCACAGAGAAGAGAATCTGTGGGGAACAGCACCAGAGACACAATAAAATTGTGGGGTTGATGGTGGCCAATTAAAAGTTCACCACATACGTTCCAATCTTCTTTAGCTCTACCAACAAGTATGTAGTGCTGTCTGATTGGATAAAAAACTGTTACTTAAGTAGGTCCTCATATTTCATTTTTGTAGATCTAAAGTTGATTGTACAGAGACAGTATGCTCAGATTGTAATGTGTATGGCGAGCCAGTCCCATGTGTTCACTTCATTCAAGGAACCTGAAGCATAAAACACTGTCGCCAAGGGGCAAGTTGCCCCTGTCTCTGGACAGATGGAATCTTATGACACCATGGATCAGAATGTCCCTATCTTGGTGGCTTTGTGAACCAGCTCTAATATCGTGCAAGTCTTTCCTTTTTGTGTTCTGACACTAAACTTTTCAAGTATAAGTGCTTAACTCAAAAAGTTCTTTTTATGGCCCTCATCCTTCTCCAAATCGCTTTTTTTGTTGCTGTGGTCCAACTTCCTGTTAGAGGATTGCTACGTGCATTTTACGCGGTGCCACTGTATGTTTGGGCTGAAATTTTTCAGCCCAAAATTTGGGCTGCAATCGGACCTTAAACGGTGAACCAGGACGCACTGGACCCTTGCTGGGAGCCGCATGCGGCGATGGTGTGAACCCAGCCTAAAAGTCTCTATTTCTTGCATAGTGAAAAGAAGAATGTAAATACACAAATAGACCTTATGTTGAGACCTATCAGCAGGTTAAGCAAATTCCATATCAGGATAACAAAATGGCATTAAAATGAAGGGACCGTGTGGGACGTCTGTGCTCAGGTGGTCTTTTACTCTGCACAAGTTTTACTTCAGGCTTCGGTCAACGTGGGCTTTAGGTTGATGCGAGGGGTAATTTTAATGCAATAGGTAATATTCAGGCGGTGTAATGCCGCGTACACACGAGCGGACTTTACGGCGGACTTTGCCCGGCGGACTTTTCGATGTACTTTCCGACGGACTTTGTGAACGAACGGACTTGCCTACACACAATCCACCAAAGTCCGTCGAATTCGTACGTGATGACGTACGACCGGACTAAAACAAGGAAGTTCATAGCCAGTAGCCAATAGCTGCCCTAGCGTGGCTTTTTGTCCGTCGAACTAGCATACAGACGGCGGACTTTTCGACCGGACTCGATTTCAACGGATAAATTTTAAACAAGTTTCAAATCTAATTCCGTCCAACTTTTGAGAAAACAAAGTCCGCTGGAGCCCACACACATCGAATTGTCCGACGAAATCCAGTCCGCCGGGCAAAGTCCGCCATAAAGTCCGCTCGTGTGTACGCGGCATAAGAGTGTATTGTGTATTTTAAAGTTTGCCTTGGTTCTATCTGAGTACCTTTACTTAGGGGCAAGTATTTGAGGGTATGCGATTTTAAGGGATCCAAAAGAGGGAATTTTACAAAATTTTATTCCAGTATCATTAAAATATGGAAGCACACCAGCCAGGTACTTCCCAAAATACAGCATCTGAACATATCAAATGACCATCCTTCATGGGTTCACATCAATCTACAACAGGGGTAGGCAACCTCGGCCCTCCAGCTGTGGTGAATCTACAAGTCCCATGAGACATTGCAAGACCCTGACAATCACAGACATGACTCCTAGAGGCAGAGGCATGATGGGATTTGTAGTTTCACCACAGCTGGAGAGCCAAGGTTGCCTACCCCTGATCTTCAATATACATCAGTTTTTGGGATATCCCATTTATCCACGCATTTCTCAAGTCTAGCCCATTTCTTCAGGACGTGAACTCGTTTTAATCAATTTTGGATCTAAGGTGCACATTTGTGGACGGAATTATTGTAAAATTCATTGTCTGTTTTGCGTATGCATTTCACATTCAAGGGATGTGGAGGCCCAACCAGTTGATGGACTGGGATGGATGTATGGTGGCTATCAAACACCCCCATGGCTTTCTCTCCTTCACCCATATGGTAGAAAACCATATGGGCAGAGGAGAGGAAGCCGTATGATGAATTTGAACCTATGAAGGGTGGTCATTTGATACTGTATTATGGTTGCCACCTCATCCCTTTAAACACATATTCATTACACAGGTTCTGTGGCTGATTAAGGTGGTAATTAAACTCACTTGGTGCCTTATCTGCATTTAATTAGCCTCAGAACCTGTGTAAATTCAAAGGTGTTTGGGTTTAAAGGGATGAGATAGCAACTCTATAATGTATGCTCAAATGCTTTTTTTTATTTGTAAAGAAGTGTGCTGGGTATAGGCGTGTGCACAGGGTGTGCCGGATGTGCCCAGGCACACCCTAATCCCCCTATTAGTGTTATCGTTCTCTTTAGCAACAGGAACATGGGAAAGATCTCCCTCTTACTGGCTCTGCCATAAGAGAGGTGTTCATCCTTTTCTCTTTCACTGTGCCAGCAGGGAGATCAATGTGCCGTAGTCATATATATGTAGATACATACACATGCATGTGTGTTTGAGCTTACGGGTGCACACCCTAATGCATTAGGCTGCGCACACCTATGGTGCTGGGCTTCCATTTTTTTTTTTTTTGATGGGTGCTGTATTTTATTTGCAAGGAATTTAAATAAAATACAGCACCCATCAAAAAAAAATGAAAGCCCAGCACCATGTATGATGGGCCTCCATATTTTTAAGGGTCCTAGAGTGAATTTTTGTAAAACTGAAAAAATTGATTATTTTTGTAAGTAGTGAGATGTTAATACTTGCAGGTGTTGATCTGCTTGGCCAATCCCTCTTTTTTATTTGCCAAATGCTGTGATTTCATATTCTGGGGAGATCAACACCGCAAAACCAATATATTACATGGGAACGCCACAAACTGAATTTCAGAAGATGCTTTTTTTAATTCTGAAGGAGGTGAACATGTGACCATAGGTGAATGTGCCTTAGAGAGGTGAATGAAGGAAGCCTGCCGGGGCCAGGATTAAGGTAAGGATTACACCTTATCCCTGCACCCCCCGGGCTAAATGAGCATTTAACTCTTGCAGTGCAGGGAGGGGGGTAAAGCAAGATTAGATATTGTCTAATTCCTGGAGTTCAGCTTTAAATGAAAAAAAAAAAGAAAATCTGAAGTTGGTATCTCGCTTTAAGGTTTTTAGACCTTTTGATATCACAGGTTATTAGACTACCTGTTGCCTGGCCTGTGGCCCTTGCAGTTTCTTGCCTCCTCTAGTTAATGCTGTCACTCATCTCTTCCCCTCCCACAAGGTGGCCGGGCTCATTAAGGAGAGATCCTGTGCATGCTCGTTAATTGAGCTCCATTCTCACCACCTGCCACTTGCGTGCCTCATCTGCACACTAACTGCTCCTAATTGCCATCATACGGGCAGCTGACTGCAGTGACTTGAGAACAGATCCAGAACAGTGTGTGTGGTGCGCGGCGCGCAATGTCCCAGGGAGCGGCTGTAAGGAAACACATAGTTACAATAACAATCCATCCTGGGAGCAGATGTTTGGAGAGGAAAGGCACCTTGTGCTAATATTATGTGATAATACCTTTGTGTTTGCAGTAATGTCAGCTATTATTCTGCAAACTCTGGACAATGTTTTCTTTACATTGTCACTACAATTACACAAAGCCACTAGCAAAGAAAGAGAGTCTTGTAACACTGAAGGGAGAAGGCTGCGGCTGAGTAACTTTGGATATATTAGTAATTGCATAACGTGTCACAATATAGAGCAATAAGAAACAATGTACTATATGTTTTAATTAAAAGCCATCCTTGAGCTTCACACAAGTGACTTTGCCTCACTTAGATCAGTGGTCTCCAAACTGCGGCCCGGGGGCCAAATGCGGCCCTTTGCTTGCCTTTATGTGGCCCTTTGGGGAACTTTTGCATTCACTGACACCAACAATGGGGCATAATTCCTTCCACTGACACCATAAAAAGGGCATGATTCTTCCCACTGACACCAACAATGGGGCACAATTGCTTCCATTGACACTAAGGTTAGGGCATAATTCCTTCCATTGACACTAATGATAGAGCACAGTTCCTTCCATTAAAACCAACCATGGGGCATAATTCCTCCCACTGACACTAATGATGGGGCACAGTTCCTTCCATTAAAACCAACCATGGGGCATAATTCCTTCCATTGACACTAATGATGGGGCACAGTTCCTTCCATTAAAACCAACCATGGGGCATAATTCCTTCCATTGATACCAAAGATGGGCCATTATTCCTCCCACTGACACCAAAGATAGGCCATAGTTGACTCCAACTGGACGCCAGCACATTTTCTACTTCCACTAGCCCTAGTCTGGCCCCTCTGAAGTCTGAAAGACATCAAACCGGCCCTTTGTTTAGAAAGTTTGGAGACCCCTGGTTCAGATGATGCCATCAGTCTGCTGCAGGCAGTTGGTGGCAACCTTGGCTCTCCAGCTGTGGTGGCATTTCCCCAGTCTCCTCTCCCCCCAGTGATCAGACTGCAACATTTTGTTACATATAATGATTGCATTGAAAAAAAAAATACATTGAAAAGCCTATCTCATATTTAAAAGGTCCTGTCGTGCTTTTTTTCTATTACAAGGAACGTCTACATTCCTTGCAATAGGAATAAAAGTGACACAATTGTTTTTTTTTTTTTAAAGAACAATGTAAAAACAAACAATGAAAGGTAAAATAAATAAGAAAGCGAACGCATACATGAGTAGCGCCCACATATGAAATCGGTGTTCAAACCACACATGTGAGGTATCGCCGCGATCAGTAGAGCAAGAGCAATAATTCTAGCCCTAGACCTCAAAACATGCAACCTGTATAATTTTTTAAACGTCGTGCATGGAGATTTTTAAGGGTCGCCATTCCATGAGCGGGCGCAATTTTGAAGCAAGACATGTTGGGTATCAATTTACTCGGCGTAACATTATCTTTCACAATATAAAAAAAATATGCTAACTTTACTGTTGTCCTGTTTTTTAATTCAAAAAAGTGCATTTTTTCCAAAAAAAGTTTGCTTGTAAGACCGCTGCGCAAATATGGTGTGACAGAAAGTATTGCAATGACCACCATTTTATTCTCTAGGGTGTTAGAAAAAATATATATATAATATTTGGGGTTTCTAACTAGTTTTCTAGCAAAAAAAAATGTTTTTAACTTGTAAACAACAAATCTCAGAAAGAGGCTCGGTCCTTAAGTGGTTAAGGAAAAGTCTAGCCTGAGCTCATTAGGCTGGGCCTCTCCTATGGGTCACAGGAGTGCAATTAGTTTTGCACTCCTGTGACTTGTTTTCAGGAGAGTGGTCTGAAGTCCGCTCTCTGCTGACGTCACCAATATCAGTCCAGGCCCCACGTCATCCCGACTTCGGAAGTCTGGATCTGCCAGGTGCCTGGGCTGAGGGCAGTCTCAGCCTCTCAGCGAGCCAATGAGAGCCTGAGACGGCCTATCCCCGCCCCTCCACAGCTCAGCGTCCCAATGAGCATGGAGGATCAGAGCAGGAGAGATGCTGACTAACAGGCAGCAACTCTCTGCTCGGGGAGGTGAGAGAACCATCGGCGATGTTCGATCTCTCGGTTCTCAGTGTAGAGACGCCGGGGGACAGATGCAGCATCCACCTAGATAAGTACGATTATAGGATAAAAAAAAATACCATACTTCTCTTTTAATTGAACAAGTTGAAGTTAGAGGCTGATTGGCAACCATGCAGAGCTGCACCAGATTTTGCACTCTTCTGTTTTAGTAAATCAACCCCAATGCTGTTTGGTGCAAGTTTCTTTTGTATGCTCATGGTGTTTGAACAACACCTATGCACCTGATTATTGAAACCTTTAAATAAATTGCTGAAGTTTGCATTCTAGGAGTTTGTTAGTGTGAGGACCTAATGGAGAGGGAAATCCATATTCCACACACTCCACACACAGGGGGCACCATCCCGATATATATTAGAATGAAAAAAGTAAAAGTATTGAAGAAAATGGGTTTTTAAATGGTAGTCCCCATGGTTAAGAAAAAAAAAAAAAAAAAAAAAAAAATATATATATATATATATATATATATATATATATATATATATATATATATATGAGAGAGATCTAGGAGATATAAGTAAGCAGCGGTACCCTGACAGAGGAGACGCAAATGCATAAGAACCATGTTAAATGTGAATGATTGTATAAACTTTTGAACCAACCTAATCCATTCAGTTGTTTGTGTTTTTTAATAGAAGGCACTGTACTTGGCATGTGACCAGCATCCCCTGAGGAAGCCCGATACATGGGCGAAACATGTTGGGAAGTCCATCTTTTATTGCTGTGTTACTGTTACTGTATTCAACTGTACTCGCCATTTCTGTATCTAACCCCTTCCTGTTCTTTTAATGTATGAATTCTTATTTTGCTCCTCAATATATATTATATTTGATATTCTTTCAATTGATTTGCACCTATAAAGTCCCAATTTTTCTGCCTGCTACTATATATATATATATATATATATATATATATATATATATATATATATATACCAATCATTATTATAGAGATAAAAACAAATTATTTATGAATATATATATAGTACTCATAAACGAGAAACAAACAAAGTGGCAACTAAAGCCCAAATATATGTAGAGAGCATTTCACACATATATCAAATATGATATCACATGACTTGTACGGGATCTGCCAACATGTTTTCGCGGTCATTACTGCTTCTAGGCTTAAAGTGATTGTAAAGATGTTTTTTTTTTTTTTTTAAAATAACAAACATGTTATACTTACCTTCACTGTGCAGCTCGTTCTGCACAGAGTGGCCCCGAACCTGGTCTTCTGGGGTCCCTCGGCGGCTGTCTCAGCTCCTCCCCGCAAGCATTTACCACCTTCATGCGAGCTCCCTCGCACGGTGGTGAGTGCTTGCGGGCGCGCTCCCGTGATACAGCCGGCGGCTATAGCCGCTCGCTGTATCACTCGGCCCCGCCCCCCAGCGCGCCGCGTCATCGGATGTGATTGACAGCAGCGCGAGCCAATGGCTGCGCTGCTTTCAATCCATCCACTGCAGCCAATCAGCGACCAGGCTGAGCTGCAATGAAGCTGACGAGGACGCGGACCGAAGATTCGAGGGGTCAGGTAAGTAAAACGGGGGGGCTGGGGGCGGCGGTACTGTCAAAAGTTTTTTCACCTTAATGCATAGAATGCATTAAGGTGAAAAAATTTTTACCTTTACAACCCCTTTAATCCTCCATATTTGAATCATAAAACATCTGGTATATGTACAAACAAGACATAATTAGTAATTTCATATTAACATACAACTGAACATATACAGTATATATATATAAACACCCGCCCGACCACCCAACACAAAAAAAACAAAAAAACAAGTTTGCATTCTATTTTGATAAAACCACCAGACAGGTTATTGCAGCGGTTTCCATCATTTTGACCTTCCTGGGCCACATTGGAAGAAGAGGAATGAGGTCTTGAGCCGCACATAAAATAGAGCTGATAAACAGAAAAGTGCCGGGCAGATCACAAGTTAACGATCCCTGATATAGATATTGTACATATCTGAGTAGTAAAACTAAATTTTTTGTAATATTTTTAGTTGTAAAAGAGAGCAACATAAAACTAGTGTGATATTTGACACTAACTAATGCATCAATATCTGGTTAGTTGAATGTAGTAACAATTATTAATGAATTCTCAAGGTGCTCATCAGATATTTTGTTTCGTATTGTGCTCTTTGTGTGCTTCATCCTTGAAATGAATTGCTCACATATACAGGTGCTGCTGAAAACTGATGACATGAATCAGGCATGATTGTGAAGAGTGGGATATTTTTCTTTGGGAAGATAAAACATAAAAGTCCAGTAAAGAGACACTGTCAAAATGTTCTTTGGTCACATGTGTTCGCTAAGTGTAAACGCATTTGTACAACAAATTTTTTTAAAAATTCATCATTTTTATGTAAGTTTACAATTTTGTGTTGGGCCACATTCACTGCCATCTTGGGCGGCATGTGGCCTTTGGGCCGCAGGTTGAACACCACTGGGTTCATTTTTTTCTTTACCTGCAGTCCTTTAACTATGCAACTCCACTTTTCCTTCACTAATATCACATGGCTTGTTCATCAAGGCCACTTTCACACTGAACACCGCCCCGCGCTAGCAGTAAAATGGCGCTCATTTTAGCGGCACTTTACAGGCACTGTGCAGGTGGTAGCGGGATGCTTTTAACCCCAAAGAAGGTGTTAAGGTTAAAAGCACCCACAAAGCACAGCTGCCAAAGCGCTTTGCAGGCGCTTCGGCAGCGCTGCCCATTGATTTCAATGAGCAGGGTGTTTTGGGAGCGTTGTATACAGCGTTCCCGAACCGCCCCAAAGATGCTGCTTGCAGGACTGTTTTTCCTGTCCTGCAAGCGCACCGATCCAGTGTGAAAGCATTTGGGCTTTCACACTGAGGTGGCTTGGGAGGCGCTTTACAGGCGCTAATTTTAGCGCTAAAATGCCTGAAAACTGTCTCAGTGTGAAAGTGACCTTACGATCACTGAATAAGCATACACATGACAATTACTTAAAGTGACATTAAATTATATCCTTATTCTCCAAAAATCTTGAATCCCTTGGCCTGTTGGGAGAACCTATATATTCAGGTGGAGTCAGGTGATCTGTGTTCTGTGCCACCTGGACAGCTGTCTGGGTATTCGTGTGTTGTATGCGCCCCGGGCTGCTAGGTCGGAGATTGGGCCTATCCCGGGGGCATCTGGCTGCCAGGCTGTGTGAGGGCCTATCCAGAAGTAAGAGGGCAGCTCAGGGTTGGGATTGCGGCTTGCAGTCCAACCAAATGTGACTGTTCTGTCTGCCGGAGAACCTGTCCGTGGTCGGAGGTAGAAGGGAAGCTGTCGCCACAAGGGGACCAACCACCTTTACCAGGGACCACAGTGAGCAACTGAAGCAAGTACTGGAGCAACATTCTCAACAAAAGGGCAAAGTGGAGAATTGGGAAACTTCAGGTGGTGATCAATTCAGGGACCCAACCCGCGGAGGAGACGCTTGCAGAGCAGTCTTGTGAGTCGAGCCAGGGACCTCGCCGGTTAGCAGGGGTGAAGCTTGAGAAGTATCGGAAGTGCCAAGCTAAGGACCCAGCAGGGAAAAGGGGGTGACACTTGAGGGGATACCACCACAAACCTTGGAGGATTTTAAGGGATTCAGATTTAGTGAATCAAGGGGTCTAGTGAGAGACCAGGAGCTCAGTGTTGAAGAACTACAAGAGGCAGTTGTATTGAAGCTGAAAGAACTGTTACGTTTGAATTAGGAACTGTTAAAAGACTGTTGCCATAGGAGACAGCAATCCTGCAAGTGCAGATGTAGCTTCTTGCTGGAGCCTTTCCCTGCACGGCTGTCCTCCTATTGAAGTCTAATGCCCCGTACACACGGCCGGATTTTCTGACGGAAAATGTGTGATAGGACCTTGTTGTCGGAAATTCCGACCGTGTGTGGGCTCCATCGGACATTTTCCATCTGATTTTCCGACACACAAAGTTTGAGAGCAGGCTATAAAATTTTCCGACAACAAAATCCGTTGTCGGAAATTCCGATCGTGTGTACACAAATCCGACGGACAAAGTGCCACGCATGCTCAGAATAAATAAAGAGATGAAAGCTATTGGCCACTTCCCCGTTTATAGTCCCGACGTACGTGTTTTACGTCACCGCGTTCAGAATGATCGGAATTTCCGACAACTTTGTGTGACCGTGTGTATGCAAGACAAGTTTGAGCCAACATCCGTCGGAAAAAATCCATGGATTTTGTTGTCGGAATGTCCGAACAAAGTCCGACCGTGTGTACGGGGCATAAGAGTCTGCCAATTGAATTTGCAACTATCTAAGGGTTTCCTGGCCCTAACCCTCTTTTCCCCAAAAATACAAAAAAGGACTGTCAAAAGAAATAAAACCTCTTTTACATCTAAGAAGTGTCTGGTGCCCAATGACTTTCACCATCTTTGCACCCACTACGCCTCACAACCTACCACATATTGAAGGATGTCAGCTATCTTTGGCCTTGGAGGTCCTCATTAGACCGGACAAGGCCAAAGAACTTGCTACACACATCCACTACTTTAATGCATTGTAATCTATTTTTCATGAAAATGGTTCTTACTGTGTTTTTCTGCCTCCTTATAACATCCTCCCCAACCTCTCCTTTCCCCCTTACTTCTGTATGTTTGGAATAAGCAGTGCATGTTAGTTGTGGTCATGTGCGCTGCTCTATGCACACTACAAATCCCATAGACCCTAGTCCATCTCGGGAGCAAGCAAGAGAGGGAGGCTACGTTCCTGTATACAGTGGGACCATGGAGAACAAATGTAGCCACCCTCTAACATAAAGACGCATCACAGAAACAAAAAAAGGGAATTTGGAGATTTGAAGGATGCTGCGAGCAAAAGCAGGTACTTTTTTAAAATGAAGTATATATATTGAATATAGTTTTTTTTGTTAATTGTCACTTTACTTAATGCATTAGGGATTTTATGTTTGATTTGAACACGTCCAGGTTGATATGCCATATGTCAAAATTAGGAGGACTTTTTTGCGAGTTGAATCGTACAGTAGAGTTTGGAAAGTAATAGAGGAGGACAATGAAAGATATCCTTGAAAGTGAAGCTTCCCTTTAAATAAGGCTTGCATCTGGTTTCCGACTGTAGGGCTGGAATCTGGAGTCTTTAAACAGAAACCTGGCAGACGTCAGGAAGAGTGTGGCAGTTTGACACTGTACTGTCACGGTTGAAATGGGTCTGTATGTGACCCAGGGCTTGGATGCTGAAGCTCTGCACCCTCCAACAGCTGAATCTGCATCTGCCATGTTCCATAGGCCGGTCCGCTCCATGCTGTGTGGCCAGCTGCCTCTGTTTATGCTAAACCCAACGCAGCCTTCTGGACAGGCTGCACCAAGCCAAAGCCTAATATCCCGTCCCTGGCTATCATATGGCAACTTACACTAGACCTTGTACTTCAATATTTCACTGAATAATAAGAGGATGTGTGCTGGAGGAGAAAGACAGACACAGGATCTGCTACATCAGGTGAGGAGAGGAGAACGTGGGAAAACAGGCTGGATAATCAAGACAAAAGTTCTATCATATATATCTGTATATACATATACACCATATATCACGACAACCTCATTACTCATAATAATAGAACGGGTGGCCCATTATCTATCTGTATCTCCTACTCCTTTAACCGCCTCAGCCCCGGAAGATTTTACCCCCTTCCTGACCAGAGCACTTTTTGCGATTCGGCACTGCGTCGCTTTAACTGACAATTGCGCGGTCGTGCGACGTTGCACCCAAACAGAATAGACGTTCTTTTTTTTCCACAAATAGAGCTTTCTTTTGGTGGTATTTGATCGCCTCTGAGGTTTTTATTTTTTGCGCTATAAACAAAAAAAGAGCGACAATTTTGAAAAAAAAAAACGCATTATTTTTTGCTTTTTGCTATAGTAAATATCCCCCAAAAATATGTAAAAAAACCAAATTTTTCCCTCAGTTTAGCCCGATATGTATAAAAAAATGGTAAAAAAAATCCCAATATATAGCGTATATTGATTGGTTTGCGCAAAAGTTATAGTGTCTACAAAATAGGGGATAGTTTTATGGCATTTTTTTTTTTTATTAGTAATGGCGGCGATCTGCGATTTTTATCGGGACTGCGACGTTATGGCGGACACATCGGACACTTTTGACACTATTTTGGGACCATTGTCATTTATACAGCGATCAGTGCTATAAAAATGCAAGGCAAGTTCCCTCTGGGTGCTCAGGTTCCAACCCAGAGTAAGTAGAGGAAACCTTGAAATATTTTGCTGGTCTATGGAAACCTCTCCTAATCAAATGATATCTGTAGTACATTAGCATGATCACCAAATTGTACAATATTTTATATATAAGAATAAAAAAAGATTCGCTATATCCAGTGTATATCCAGTGTAACTTGGGCGGATCATTTTCTACACTCTTCTGCTCTTTTTATTGTAATAATCGTGCAATAAATTAATAATAACAAAAAAATAACAATTGTGATGTCCCATAACATTAGAGGTCAGTGTTGAAGTTCCCTCTTGTATTGGTGGTCAGTATAGGTTGATAAGTTCACCACTGCTCATTGCTCAAGCAACTTCTAGCAACCTCAGGAGGAACCCTGGTCGAGCCAGGCTGGTTTTCCAAAAGGAAAAAAAAAGTTGTTGTAACTGTTTAAATATATTAGCTGGAGTAATGCCGTGTACACACGACCGGACTTTACGGCATACTTGGTCCGGTGAACCGGATTTGGTCGGACAATTCGATTGTGTGTGGGCTCCAGCGGACTTTGTTTTCTCAAAAGTTTGACGGACCTAGAAATGAAACATGTTTCAAATCTGTCCGACGGACTCGAGTCCGGTTGAAAAGTCCGCTTGTCTGTATGCTAGTCTGAGGGACAAAAATTGACGCTAAGGCAGCTATTGGCTACTGGCTATCAACTTCCTTGTTTTAGTCTGGTCGTACGTCATCACATACGAATCCATCAGACTTTGGTTGATTGTGTGTAATGCCCCGTACACACGGTCGGACTTTGTTCGGACATTCCGACAACAAAATCCTAGGATTTTTTCCGACAGATGTTGGCTCAAACTTGTCTTGCATACACACGGTCACACAAAGTTGTCGGAAAATCCGATCGTTCTGAAGGCGGTGACGTAAAACACGTACGTCGGGACTATAAACGGGGCAGTGGCCAATAGCTTTCATCTCTTTATTTATTCTGAGCATGCGTGGCACTTTGTCCGTCGGATTTGTGTACACACGATCGGAATTTCCGACAACGGATTTTGTTGTCGGAAAATTTTATCTCCTGCTCTCCAACTTTGTGTGTCGGAAAATCCGATGGAAAATGTCCGATGGAGCCCACACACGGTCGGAATTTTCGACAACACGCTCCGATCGGACATTTTCCATCGGAAAATCCGACCGTGTGTACGGGGCATAAGTCATTCGGAAAGTCCGTCGTACAGTCCGTCGAAAAGTACACTGGACAAAGTCTGCCGTAAAGTCTGTTCGTGTGTACGCGGCATAAGGCTTCAATTTGTTTGTTGCTTTAAAGAATATGTTACCCCAAAATTTTCATATTACTGATATATACTTGTGCCAGTGCCTTGCCTTCCATTTTCGAACTGACCGCGCTAGGCATGAAAGCACATCCATCTCAGTGGTCAGTTTTCTGGCTGTGCTGGGAGCACAGCCTGCCTGTCCTCCAATGGCCAAGACGTGCTGACACACCGCCTCTGCACAGCTATTTAATGGGAAGATCAGTGTACTGCTGTTTCTCCACCCCCTCCCCTTCAAGCCCATTATGCAGCTGAGAACAGTGATTATGTGATCACTTAAAAAAAAAAAAAAAGTATTCATAATGTTTTTTATTTAACCCCTTAGCGCAGTATGCACATATGTGGCCTCGGCTTTAAGGGGCAGCTGCAGGCATCACCCTGGTACAGTTTTTTAGAGCGGGCGGTCGGCTCTTTAGGTATAAAAACCGATGCGGCTAAAAGCCGCTCGGCTGTTATCCCGATGGAGCGGGAAGGGATGTCCCTACCCCCTCCAGCCGCCTTCCTCCGCTCTTCCCGTCCCACCAGGAGACCCGAGCCACGATCAGGCACGTCCGCCGGCTAGAGTGAGACTGAAACAAAGCCGGAAACAGCTTTGTTCCAGTCTCCTATGCAAAAAACACAGTAGTGACGTCACAACGTCACATCCGGTTTACTCGGCTGCTGATGGCGCCGATTCTAAAAAAACTGACAGTGTTCAGAATCGCAGTTTTTGGCGATCTGAATACTTTGAAGTGCAAAGGAGGGATTTGTGGTCTTTTAGAACCCCGATCCCTCCATAAAGAGTACCTGTCACCACTTTATTGTCGCAAGGGATGTTTACATTCCTTGTGACAGCAATAAAAGTGATCAAAATAGTTATTTTTTTAAATGACAATGTAAAAAAATAAATAAATATAATAAATAAGAAAAAAAAATGTAAACGCCCCCACCCCGTGAGCTCGCGCAGCATAGAAACCGCACGTGTAAGTCACGCCCACATATGTAAATGGTGTTCACATCACAGATGTGAGGTATCGACGTGATCATTAGAGTGAGAGCAATAATTCTAGCAAAAGACCTCCTCTGTAACTCTAACCTGGTAACTATTACATTTTTTTAAAGCATCGCCTATGGAGATTTTTAGGTACCGTAGTTTGTCACCATTCCATGAGCGCAATTTCAAAGCATGACATGTTAGGTATCTATTTACCTGGTGTAACATCATCTTTCACATACAAAAAAATTGGGCTAACTTTACTGTTTCGTTTTTTTTTCTTTTTAATTCATGAAAGTGTCTTTTTTCCCAAAAAAGTGCGTTTGAAAAAACGCAGCGCAATTACCGTGTGACATAAAATATGGCAACGATCCCCATTTTATTCTCTAGGGTCTCTGCTAAAAAATATATATATATGTAATGTTTGGGGGTTCTAAGTAATTTTCTAGCAAAAGATACAGATTTTAACTTATAAACAACAAATGTCAGAAATAGACTTATGCCGCATACACACGACCGGACTTTACGGCATACTTTGCCCGGCGGACTTTTCGACGGACTTTACAACGGACTTTCCAAATGAACGGACTTGCCTACACACGATCAACCAAAGTCCGACGGATTTGTACGTGATGACGTACGACCGGACTAAAACAAGGAAGTTCATAACCAGTAGCCAATAGCTGCCCTAGCGTCGGTTTTTGTCCGTCAGGCTAGCATACAGACGAGCGGACTTTTCGACCGGACTCGAGTCCGTCGGATAGATTTGAAACATGTTTCAAATCTAAGTCCGTCCAACTTTTGAGAAAACAAAGTCCACTGGAGCCCACACACGATCGAATTGTCCGACGAAATCCCGTCCGCCGGGCAAAGTCTGCCGTAAAGTCCGCTCGTGTGTACGCGGCATAAGGCATGAAAGGGATATACATACAGAAATGTTTTGCCATTCATCTCTATTCTATACTGAATGGGTTGTTTTAAAGGGTGAGGATTCATATATACTTCAAAGTTCATCTAAAACTACTCTGTCCATAGGATGGCAATGCTGTTGTGATTATTCTTCGGTACAAAACCATGTTGTCATCCTGGCTATAGTCATATGGACAAGCAAAGACAGTAAAGGTGAATATTTTCAGAAGGCCAACTTATATTTTAATCATTTTTGGTTGTTGGACAGTTTGACCTGCATGTAGAGGTGCAAAAAATATAAATGTGCTGAATACCATCATTACAGTTATTAATGCATACCGTTACCAGAACACAATACTTTTCACTTTAGAGGTCCTTTAATAAATACATTAAATAAAGTATTGAAATATAATGTTTTTTTAACCTGCTTCTTTAATTTACATGTAACTACTTAAATACCTTTAGGTGATGCATTATACTTGTTACCATATGTTGATCTTTCAATAAAAACCTTTGAAGGAGAAATATAATGTTTTTTATGTGTTTGTATTAAATTAATTTAACTCTATCGAATTAAAAAAAACTTCAATTAATGCTTACAAATCTTACGCATGTGCCTATAAAGTCCATTTTCTTATTTTCAATTTCTCTCCTAAAAGGTATTTAAATAATCAGCACACATATGGCAATTTTTTTTAATGCTGACATTTTCGTTTAACACTTTGAAAAACTTCTAAAACTTTCTGGCCCCGCATGGCCATTATTAGGTAACCCCTGCCTTGTCCTAATTTTACAGTGCTGGGTCACTTTAGCTCTCCTGCCTCAAAACGCAGTGTGCCTAAAGTTTAAAGGTTTGGGAACAGATGGGCATTTCTAGGCGGCGTGCCTTAATTAACAAATGCCACCGCTCAGGGCAGTGAGTCACAGGCAGCATTGCTGCACAAACCATACTGGAAAGGGCTGCTGGACCCCAGCCAGGACATGGCAGACCTATGCCAACCCCCGACTCCTGGAACACCGCAGGGGGTGGCAGGAGAGTGTCCTCTCAGCTACCTCTCTTGTCCTTGGCTGGTTTATCACTGTCAACCAGGATAGCAGCAGGGACCCTAGACAAGTAAAAAAAAAAGTGTCAGTCAATCAGCATGACTCAAAGAACTCAAGTAAAGAACTAAAAACCCTACAAATGTTTCACACTTCATTAAAAAAAAGTATGGGCTTTTATTTCGTACAGAGGACTGTGGCTTGTAGATGAACCCCTAGTGGTATATTCAGGCTTTCCATTGAGGAGCTATCATCTGTTAAGATGAGAGTGATCAGGAGAGTGGGTGCTATTCTATTCTGAAGGCTGGCACACTTAGTTAACCATTACCATGTCTGGGAATGCAGTGCGTGGGCTCCATGATACATTGTTTACCTATATAACGTATATGTAAACCTTATCACTAAAAGCTCTTATAGCAAGGTAATGCAATTGTGGAAGTCATTTAAAAAAAAATTGGATCTACAGCATTAATTAAATTAATAATATTTGCATAAAGCTCCTTGTTCAGGCATTTCCTATTAATGGAGTGACAATGTTCTCTCCCTGTCTCCCAATTGTGTTCCTGCATTATTGTTACCCTGTCACATGGACTTCTGACGAAGATTAACCACTTCAATACCAGCCACTTTTACCCCCTTTTTGCCCAGGCCAATTTTTAGCAATCAGCGCTGTTGCAATATGAATGACAATTGCGCGGTCATGCAACACTGTACCCAAATGACATTTTTATAATTTTTTTTCACACAAATAGAGCTTTCTTTTGGTGGTATTAAATCATTTTTATTGTTTGCTAAATAAATGAAAAAAAGGCCACATATTTTGAAAAAGTTTCTGTTATAAAATATTGCAAAAAAATAATATTTCTTCATAAATTTAGGCCAAACTGTATTCTGCTAAATTTTTTTGGTGACAATAACCCAAATCAGTGTTTATTATTTCAACTGTAGGAGAGTTATAGAGTCCACAAACTATGGGACGTATCTAAAAATCAATCAATTTTGACATACTGACACCCTATCTCATTTCTTGAGACCTGAAAATGCCAGGACAGTACAGATATGGCCTTTTTGGAAAGTAGGCAGTCTGGGGTATTTAGTTAGAGGCATGGCACATTTTTTGAAGTTGTCATTTTTTGTCACAATTTTTTGGAAAATTAAATTTTTTTTTTTTAACTTTTTAACAAAATTTTTACATACTGTCACCAGTGCAGTACAACGTTATCAGGTGTGGCGAGGATCAGGGACATTGACCGGTGACAGTATGTAAAAAAATAAAAATTGTAATAATAAAGAGTTGAAAAAGGCTGAAATAGAGTCTACATCTACATCTACTTTAAGTGAACTGGCACAGATGGATCTCACATTGACCCAGTTACCACAGATTGAGTATTCATCATCACAAATAAATCTGCCTATTGCTGTATTGAGTCTCAAAATGGGCCCATAGGTTATATGACCATTAAACATATAGTCCCACCTTCCATTAGAGGTATAACCCAGATGTAGTAGAGCTATAATGTATAAAATGTTAGTTCTGCAACAGCTGTTGAACTGCTCGCCCCTTAGAATGCCATCTGCTGCTCCACCCACAACGATATGCAAGCTTTTATTCTACAGATGTTAGACTTGCACAGTTGACGTTGGATGTTTGCTCCACATGCACAGTTTTATTTGTCCTCACCTATATCCATATATATCATTACAAGGCAGAAAACATACACTCACCACAGGACACTTGTTTGTGTTCTTTCACTATGAAGAGACACTTGTCCCCATTGTCTTAGAAAAGTTAATTTCTTGGCTGGAATGTGTGCAGTTAGTTAGGTTTCCTGGGACTGGGAGATGAATGGTCTGTGTAGGTGTAGGATGTGGGTAGAAATGGATTGCCCTGTCATCCCACAATTAGTTAGCATATACTGGAGCAATGGAGGCACGGATAATTGTTCCCCAGCAACTGCTTCATTCAAAGTGGAGTTTTCAGGAAACAAAGACATCCCGATGTTGTTTTTGATGACATCAAACCAGCTTCAGTTTTTTGTGAAAGGACTTTTAGATGAGATGTCTAGGAACATCGACCATACAAAACCATACATTTAGCAGAACTTTCATCGATCAACCTAAGGGCCACAAACTTTATATTTAAGTAATCATTGAAAGTGATATGTAATTAGTAATTTCCTTAAGGCACCATAAGAATCAGTGAATCAATGAATTCAACGTACATGCTAAAAAGTAAGGCGGGCTATAGATACATGCTATCCTTTACGGAATATGATTTAAAAAGCTGCTGTGCTAAATATATAAGTAAAATAAGAAAAAAATACAGCACTAAAAGTCAATAAAGGATTTGTGGCAACAAAAGAAATTTTAAAAAAGTGAAAACATGGATCAAAACATTCTACTGAAAATTTTTTTTAAACATACAGTATAAGTACACACACACACACACACACACACACACACACACACATATATACACACAAGGGGTCTTCAAAAAGTTTCCGCACTTTTTATATTTAATATACTTTAAAAAAGTGTGGAAACTTTTTTTAACCACATATATATACAGTGAGGACGGAAAGTATTCAGACTCCCTTACATTTTTCACTCTTTTATTATATTGCAGCCATTTGCTAAAATCTTTTAAGTTCATTTTTTTCCTTATTAATGTACACACAGCACCCCATATTGACAGAAAAACACAGAATTGTTGACATTTTTGCAGATTTATTAAAAAAGAAAAACTGAAATATCACATGGTCCTAAGTATTCAGACTCTTTGCTGTGACACTCATATATTTAACTCAGGTGCTGTCCATTTCTTCTGATCATCCTCGAGATGGTTCTACACTTTCATTTGAGTCTAGCTGTGTTTGATTATACTGATTGGACTTTCTTAGGAAAGCCACACACCTGTCTATATAAGACCTTACAGCTCACAGTGCATGTCAGAGCAAATGAGAATCATGAGGTCAAAGGAACTGCCTGAAGAGCTCAGAGGCAGAATTGTGGCAAGGCACAGATCTGGCCAAGGTTACAAAAAAATTTCTGCTGCACTTAAGGTTCCTAAGAGCACAGTGGCCTCCATAATCCTTAAATGGAAGACGTTTGGCTTGACCAGAACCCTTCCTAGAGCTGCCCGTCCGGCCAAACTTTGCTATCGGGGGAGCAGAGCCTTGGTGAGAGAGGTAAAGAAGAACCCAAAGATTACTGTGGCTGAGCTCCAGAGATGCTGTCGGGAGATGGGAGAAAGTTGTAGAAAGTCAACCATCACTGCAGCCCTCCACCAGTCGGAGCTTTATGGCAGGGTCGCCTGACGGAAGCCTCTCCTCAGTGCAAGACTTATGAAAGCCCACATGGAGTTTGCTAAAAAAAACACCTGAAGGACTCCAAGATGGTGAGAAATAAGATTCTCTGGTCTGATGAGACCAAGATAGAACTTTTTTGCCTTAATTCTAAGCGGTATGTGTGGAGAAAACCAGGCACTGCTCATCACCTGTCCAATACAGTCCCAACAGTGAAGCATGGTGGTGGCAGCATCATGCTGTGGGGGTGTTTTTCAGCTGCAGGGACAGGACGACTGGTTGCAATCGAGGGAAAGATGAATGCGGCCAAGTACAGGGATATCCTGGACGAAAACCTTCTCCAGAGTGCTCAGGACCTCAGACTGGGCCGAAGGTTTACCTTCCAACAAGACAATGACCCTAAGCACACAGCTAAAATAACAAAGGAGTGGCTTCACAACAACTCTGTGACTGTTCTTGAATGGCCCAACAAGAGCCCCGACTTAAAGAAGGGTTCCCATTAAAAAAAAAAAAACTTAAAGTCAGCAGCTACAAATACTGAGCTGCTGACTTTTAATTGGACACTTACCTGTCCCAGGGTCCAGCAATGCGGGGGATCGAAGCCCCGCTCGTCCCCCCTACCGCTCGGCGGCACCGGCATTCTAACTGTGGGCGCCCGGCTGTGGCTTCACAGCCTGGCATCCACTGCGCATGCGCAATCCGCGCGGCACGCTGTCACTGGCCCCGCAATCAACTGGGACCGGTCACGTGTCCCAGATGATTGACAAGAGGGAGGGGAGAGAGGCGATCTCCCTTCCTGCGCTGAGGGAAGTGATGTCACCAGCCCAGGCACCAAAAGAGGCAGACTACGAGGGACCCCCTTGCAACACATTACTAAATTTTTTTGGGGGGGGTTGGAACTCCACTTTAAACCCAATTGAGCATCTCTGGAGAGACCTAAAAATGGCTGTCCACCAATGTTGACAATCCAACCTGACAGAACTGGAGAGGATCTGCAAGGAGGAATGGCAGAGGATCCCCAAATCCTGGTGTGAAAAACTTGTTGCATCTTTCCCAAAAAGACTCATGGCTGTATTAGATCAAAAGGGTGCTTCTACTAAATACTGAGCAAAGCGTCTGAATACTTAGGACCATGTGATATTTCAGTTTTTCTTTTTTAATAAATCTGCAAAAATGTCAACAATTCTGTGTTTTTCTGTCAATATGGGGTGCTGTGTGTACATTAATGAGGAAAAAAATGAACTTAAATGATTTTAGCAAATGGCTGCAATATAACAAAGAGTGAAAAATGTAAGGGGGTCTGAATACTTTCCGTCCCCACTTTCCGTCCCCACTATATATATATATATTGTAATGAAAATGAATTGAACCTTAGATTCCTCTAGACCAGGGTTTTTCAACCTTTTAATCACGAAGGAACCCTCCAAATGACTTTCCAGTCTCGGGGAACCCCCGCTAAAGATTACTATATCTACAAAACCTGATACATTTGTGCGATGGTCATTGGGAAGAATGCTCCTTACACTTGTGGTCATTGGGAAGAATTACCCCTTACAGATAGCTTAAAAGATCAATGGTGTCTGTGGAAACTTATCTGAGAGGCAGAAATTGCTCATTGCTCAAGGAACCCCTAGCAACCTCTGGAGAAACCCTACTCTAGACATTGCTCAGGATTCCTTAAACTCTGGCTGATTGACTTCCCATTTGATGGTGAATGCATAGTTCTGGGGCCAACGTCACCTGAAAAAACCAATGGCATAACACCAATGATGTTTCATCTGTTTCTAAGGGTGGCATTTCGACCACCAGTGTAAGAGGTACTAATAAATAGTTTTTTTCAGGGGTTTCCATAGACCTCAAAAATATTTCAAGGGTTCCTCTGAGGTGAAAAGCCTGAGAAAGGTTCATTTTAGACCCAGTAAAAAGAGCCCCACCCTCTATGAAGATCACACATGCCTAAAGGATATCGAAACCTGGACTGGGCCTCGTTTCCACTGAGCAGATCGGTTCGGTACAATTTGAATGGCCTAGAATGATCCGGTCTATTCTGGTGAGAAAAAATGCCTCAGCATAGCACAGCAGAGGGTTTTCTGTCAGCCAATCAGTGGAATGTATCGTAGCTCCGCCCTAATCGAACCGTTCCATTTTCTATGGCCCCACATCTGAAGCAGGACCCTGAATGGAGCGGTACGGTTCGGTTGTATGGGCCGCTTTCATAATGGAAACGCCCAAAATAGCGTACCATACCGAACCGATCCGCTTAGTGGAAACGAGGCAGAGTTGCTAATGTACTGTGTATCAAAAACAATTGACACACTTTTTTAAAATAAAATATTATTTTTTTTCATCCTCGTTTGACTTTCAGTGCTGATGATCTCTCCCAGCATTTTGTAGCCACTTCCTGTTTATACAGTAGGGGAAATAATTACGGTATTTGATCCCCTGCAGATTTTGTAAGTTTGCCCACTTACAAATAAATGAAGGGTCTATAATTTTTATCATAGGTGTATTTTAAATTATAGAGACAGAATATAAACCAAAAATCCAGAAAAAAACACATGATATAAATGTTATAAATTGAGTTGCAGTTTAGTGAGTAAAATAAGTATTTGATCCTCTATCAGCCAACAATAATTCTGGCTCCCACAGACTGGCTACAGTATGTGCTCATGTGGTACACAGATTAGTCCTGTCAATTTAAGAAGGTGCTCCTAATGACAGCATGTTGTGTGTATAAAAAGACACCTGTCCACAGAATCTCTTTCTTCCATTCAAACCTCACCATCATGGGCAAGATAAAAGAGCTGTCAAAGGATGTCAGGGATAAGATTGTAGACCTGCACAAGGCTGGAATGGGCTACAAGACCATCAACAAGAAGCTTGGTGAGAAGGAGACAACTGATGGAGCGATTATTCGCAAATCGAAGAAATACAAAATAACCATCAATCGCCCTCACTCTGGAGCTCCATGCAAGATTTTGCCTCATGGGGTAAGGGTGATCATGAGAAAAGTGAGGGATCAGCCCAGAACTACATGGGAGGAGCTTGTGAATGGTCTCAAGGTAGTTGGGACCACAGTCACCAAACAAACCATTGGTAATACAATACGCCACCATGGTTTGAAATCCTACAGCGCCTGCAAGGTCTCCCTCCTCAAGAAGGCACATGTACAGGCCCATCTGAAGTTTGCCAATGAACATCTAAATGATTCAGAGAAGGATTTGGAGAAAGTTCTGTGGTCAGATGACACCAAAATTTAACTCTTTGGTATTAACTTGACTCGCCGTGTTTGGAGGAAGAAAAATGCTGACTATGACCCTAAGAACACCATCCCTACAGTCAAGCACGGAGGTGGAAACATTATGCTTTGGGGTTGTTTCTCTGCTAAAGGTACAGGCCAACTTTGCCGCATTGAGGGGCCATGTATTGTAAAATCTTGGATGAGAACCTTCTTCCCTCAGCCAGAACACTGAAAATGGGTCATGGATGGGTCTTCCAGCATGGCAATGACCCAAAATATACCGCCAAGGCAACAAGAGAGTGACTTAAGAAGAAGCACATTAAGGTCATGGAGTGGCCTAGCCAGACCTTAATTCTATAGAAAATGTATGGAGGGAGCTGAAACTCTGAGTTGCCAAGCGACAGTCAAGAAACCTTGAGGATTCAGAGAAGATCTGTAAAGAAGAGTGGACCAAAATACCTCCTGAGATTTGTGCAAACCTGGTAACCAACTACAAGTAATGTCTGACCTCTGTGCTTCCCAACAAGGGTTTCTCCACCAAGTACTAAGTCATGTTTTGCTTGGGGATCAAATACTTATTTTACTCACTGAACTGCAACTCAATTTATAACATTTGTATCATGTGTTTTTTCTGGATTTATGGTTAATATTCTGTCTCTACACCTATGATAAAAAATAATTGACCCTTCATTTTCTCCACCAGAGGCGTATATGTGAAAAGGGCGACAATACAAAAGTTAGGAAAAGTGACAGGTTACCTTGAAAGAACAACTGCTCTATACCACTAATACTCACCTTCCCATTGCATGTGTTTTTCTTTGTTTATGCTTTGGAGCTAGGAGTCTGACTTGTACTGTGTAAGCCCTGGGTCATTTGGTGCTGGCTTCTTTACCCTTCGCTACATAGCCATGCATGAAACTGCCCAAGCACTGCATCCTGGGAGGTGTCCTCTGCTCTACCATACTTGGAAGCATTGGGTATTCCAGAGGGCTCCAGTAGAGGAATAGATTGGCAGGGCAGTTCTGTGAAGCTATCAGCAGCAGGGTGTATTTTCTTTCAAGAGGACCTATCACTTTGCCATAATTGGGTAAATTGACAAAGTCTCTTTGAAGTAAAGTAGTATTGCTCATAATAAGATATAAATTACGGATGAGAACCTTCTTCCCTCAGCCAGAACACTGAAAATGGGTCATGGATGGGTCTTCCAGCATGGCAATGACCCAAAATATACCGCCAAGGCAACAAGAGAGTGACTTAAGAAGAAGTACATTAAGGTCATGGAGTGGCCTAGCCAGACCTAGCAGACACCATCTCCACCACCCTGTCTTGCCCTTTGATGTTCTTAGTACAGTGGATGTCAACCCATGAGGTATAGGGGCCTCAAATGTGCTGGTACAGTGGTTGTCAATCTATCAGATATAAAGGGCCTCAACTGTGGTAGTGCAGTGGTTGCCAACCTAACAGGTATAAGGGATACAACTGTGGTAGTACAGTGGTTGTCGACCTATGAGATATAAGGGGCCTCAACTGTGGACCCTGTTGTCACCAAATGGCTGCATCTAATATCTAGAATTTGTAATGGTACAGAAAAATTGAATGGAATGAATAATTACTAAAGGTAACTGTTAGGAGCTACGGACACTACAGACATAATACAGTTATTGTTGTAGACTCTGACATGCTGCAGGAGACAGTCCTAGACTGTAGATATACTACATGGGACTGCTAGAGATCACTGCTGGGATCCAATAGACACATGGCAAGCAACAAAGGGTCACATGTGCAGGGACTTCTTAATAGCATCATGGGCCCCTGGGCAAAGTAATGCTCTGGGGCCCCTACAATGGAGACATCGCAGGTAAACAGACATCAAGTAGGTAGGAGGCAGACAAGTGGAGCTTCCCCTTTTGGGTGGAGCTCCGCTTTAACTACATGAACAATCATTCTGTACAGCAAAGAAACAGTGGGAAAATACTACATACATAAAGTAACAAAGCTGTCCTGTGCATATAATATATCTGCTAGAATGATGCTCAGGACAGTTGTAAAAAGTATAGACACAGCCGCCAATAAAAATCATGAGGCACCATCCAGCCTGACAGGGCCTCAGATACCCCCAACATTGTAACCCCTCTACATCTTATATACATCCAGCACTCCTAAAACCACCCAACCCACCCCGCCCCCCCAACCACACACACACACACACACACCAGGTTTCCCCCTACCATTATTATCCTGTTAGCACCTCCACATCCCTGGATTCTCAACCCCAAATAAATAACTCCCCAGCACTCTGACCCCTCTACACCCTAGATAACCCCCCAGCACTGTGACCCCTCTACACCACATATATCCCCCCAACACTCTGACCCCTCTACACCCCAGATATCCCCCCAGCACTCTGACCCCTCTACACCCCCAGATATCCCCCAGCACTGTGACCCCTCTACACCCCAGATATCCCCCCAGCACTCTGACCCCTCTACACCCCACATTTCTCCCCAGCACTGTGACCCCTCTACACCCCAGATATCCCCCAGCACTCTGAGCCCTCTACACCCCAGATTTCCCCCAGCACTCTGACCCCTCTACACCCCACATTTCTCCCCAGCACTGTGACCCCTCTACACCCCAGATATCCCCCAGCACTCTGAGCCCTCTACACCCCAGATTTCCCCCTAGCACTCTGACCCCTCTATACCCCAGATATCCCCCCCAGCACTCTGACCTCTCTACACCCCAGATATCCCCCCAGCACTCTGACCCCTCTACACCCCAGATATCCCCCCAGCACTCTGACCCCTCTACACCCAAGATATCCCCCAGCACTCTGACCCCTCTACACCCCAGATATCCCCCCCAGCACTCTGATCCCTCTTTGCACCCCAGATATTCCCCCAGCATTAAGACCCCTCTACACCCCACATATCCCCCAGCACTCTGATCCCTCTCTGCACCCTAGATATCCCCCCAGCACCGTTACCACATACCATAAGATACCCCTTGCATTGTGACCCCACTACATCCCTGATACCCCCTACACTGTGGCCTCTCTACATCCCTTATACCTCTAGCACTATAGCCAGCCAAGATATCCCAAGCATTGCTACCCCCTATACACCCCAGATTCCCCCTCAGCATTGTTTTCCCCATACACCCTTGATATCCCCCAGCACCATTATTCCATCCATGTAGTACCCCTTTTCCAGTGGAGATACAGTGCATGTGAACTTTCGGCTCTGTGCCCACCTCCAGCACTGGGACAAGGGCTCACCTATACCAATCAAGTCATGCAGGCAGAAGGAGGGGTGGAGGAGGGAGCATCCCTCTGGGCATTCCAAGCCCTTCGGTGCAAACAGTGCTGGACAGCTGGGCTCATCCTGACACCACCCACAATGCCACTTCCACAGGTGACTCAGCAGCTCCCACTCCAGCTCCTACTCCGCAGCCTCTGAGTCCCAAGCATTCAAGCTGCATGGGGCGGGGTCAAAGCATCATTGGCGCTCTGGGCCCGCCCCTCCCTGCTGGCTGTGAAATAGGTATCGTTCTGCACAGTATGGCGCACCACTGCCAGCCTGTCTCCCCCTGTGTATCCATCACTCTTAGTGCCATCATGGGGCCCCCAATTTCTGGGCAGCTTGGACTCAAGGAGCAGCTTCTTTGGAGAAAGTGCAGGGGCCCCTAATGCAGCTGGGGCCCCTGGGCAGTGCCCAGGTGTGCCCTCTCATTAAGACGGCCCTGCACATGTGGCCCTCGGGTCGCAGGTTGGGCACCAGGATCTTAGTGTCTGATGACTGACGAGCCTATCACACGGCCTAGAACCTTGTGCTATGGGCCCATATTTGTGCATCACCTCAACCAGGTTTAGGTATTCAGTATAAACATGGCTGTTTGTTTTACTAAGGTATAATGTGGCGTCCTTTGTAACCTTTGGAACAAATATTGCATAAGCCATAGAGCAAAGTGATCTTCAACAACCAATCAGAAATTACATTGCAGTGGTATCACTATAGTAAGTAAAACTGCACACCTTGAAAAATGTGTGTGTAACAAAAAGAGATTGCATGGTCAGAAAGCACAGTATTGTAGGGATCACCTACATTCCCCAATTCCCCATCCAACCACCACAAACAACTGGAATCGGGCTATGAATAGCTATTGTTGCTATACTTCTCATCAAAAGTTTTTACTGGACTTGTACTGTTTATTTGTACTGCACAAGTAATTGCTGTATTTGTTTCATAGTATTGACTCCATCAGGTCATCTGGGGATTCATTACCTTTATTTACACATAGCAGAGGTATAAAGTATAATTTCCCATTCACTGAGCAGAGAAAACCACACTCTCTGTATCATAACTAATTATACAGTATGTGGGAAAAAATAAGGCCTTTAAAATGTTTTTTCTCCTTGAATAAATAAGTTATGACACATAATGATGTTAGTTAAAAAGTTAGTGGACAGTGTAGTGCCTCTTTGCATTGGTGGTAAGTGGGGAAAAAATCCCTTTACATGGAAGGTCAGTGAATAAGTGACCCCTTACATTGGATTATGTAAAATTCTTCCCTAATATTGGTGGTTATTGTAGATGGTAGATAAATCTGTCACTGCTTAAAGTGGAACTTAACTGTATCTGAGCACCACAAACTGAAAACGCTATTTAATTCATTTTTATTGTTGAAAGCAAACTCATCCATCCGTCTGCATCTCCATGCTTTATTTTATTGAGAAATCACTTTCATAGTTGCCAACAGTCCCGATTTTCCCGGGACAATCCCGATTTTGGGACCCTCGTCCCGATTTAATCTTGTCCCGATTGTTTTCCCGAATTTTTGGGTTCGTCCCGAGAAAATCGTGAAAGTCAGACACAGTGTTGTTTCCTCTTGTGTTCAGTGCAGGGGAGAGGGGCAGCCAATCATGTTCTCTCTTCAGTGTACAAATAGAAAATTCTATTGTACACTGAAGCCTATTGGCTGCAGGGATTGGCAACCCCTCCTCGCTCTCCACTGAACACAAGGAAGACGTGATCAGCCTCCACCCACCACCGCCGCCACCCTCCGCCCCCGTGGGTCCGACGAGCGGGGGCACCGTGGGAGTGGCGGGGCTCGGGGAATGGTGGGGGTGACGGGAGGGAAGAAGGGAGGCTTCACCTGGCTGTTTAGGAGTTCTCTGACTGACCCGTGATGTAGTTGTGTCCTGTCAGTGTAATGGGGGAGAGGAGTGATAGGGGGTTGGGGTGTACTCAGTGTATGGGCAGGGGCACTGATATTGTTCTCCTTACATGGGAGGCTTGGAGCTTTCCCTGCAATACTCTTCTCATAGGCTGAGGCCCAGCATGGAAGGACCGGGGCTCCGCTGGCTGGGGACATTGATGATCCTGGCTCCCCTCTTGCACCCCAAGTCACCACCATACCTGCACGCCCTCCCCCCTTGTCACCACCATACCTGCACCCCCCTCCCCCCATGTTACCACCATACCTGATTCCCCCTCCCCCTGTGTCACCACCATACCTGCACCCACTTCCCCCTTGTCACCACCATACCTGCATCCCCCTCCCCCCATGTTACCACCATACCTGATTCCCCCTCCCCCTGTGTCACCATCATACCTGCACCCCCCTCTCCCCCCGTGTCACCACCATACATGCACCCCCCTACCCCATGTCACCACCATACCTGCACCCCCCTACCCCCATGTCACCACCATACCTGCTTCCCCCATGTCACCACCATACCTGCACCCCCCTCTCCGCTGGGGGCACTGATTTGAGGCACTCTGCTGGGGACACCTGATGTAAGAGGTACTGTACTGGGGACACCTGATGTAAGAAGCACTCCACTGGGGACACATGATGTAAGGAGGCACTCCGCTGGGAATGCCTGCTGGAAGGAGGCACTCTGCTGGGGGCACCTGATGTAAGGACAGACTCTGCTGGGGGAACCTGATGGCATCTGGTGGCAGGCGACGTGGCTAGTGACACGCTCAGTGGTCCCACTGATTCTGCATTATGGTGAGTTGAATGATTTCATTATATTTTACAATGTTATAATAGAAATAATGCGCTTCAATCATCCTGACACCATAACAACCAAGCGCCAACACCAGGTGTTTGGAGTATCTTTATCTGCTGATGGTTAAACTCTGGAATACACATTGCCATTGTGGTGTAGGATCTGGGTCTGCTGTCCCTCAATCCCTCTCCCTCTACCCCCCTTTCCCTCTTTCCCTCTGCATCCCTCATTCATCTCAGACTCTAACCACACCCCATTTTAGCCACACCCACGTAAGCCACACCCACGATTTCACATAAACCACGCCCATTTATTTGTGCGGCGCGCTTTGCGACGCATTTTTCCTTTTCCCTATGCCACGCCTACTAATGCATGCCCCCCCCTAATTATAGGCTGATTCCGCCTACAGCTAAAAAAGTGTCCCGAAAATTTTTTTTACAATGTTGGCAACTATGCACTTTGAAAAACACCTCCTAGAAATTTCTAGCCGTGGCCATCTTGAGTAAGGGCAGGTGATTCATGTAGCATTTACTTCCTGGAACCAATCTACCCTTAGCTCAGGCATGCTGGCAGGAGGATGTGCTTAGCTGAGAAAGCCCCTTCTACTCTGACATCATTTTGACCTAGGACAGAAACCAGGAGATACCTGAAGAAATGCAAAAAAAAAAAAAAAGAAAAAAAAGTAAAAGAAAATGTAAATATAATATACCTTACTATTCATTTACTAAGGCAAGAAGCATAAGGATTAAAATAGGTAATGTTGATTGAGAGAGTTTAGTTCCACTTTAAGGGACCCCTAGCAACCTCTGGAGGAACCCTGGTTGAGAAAGTCTACTCTAGTGGCTTATTTATATCTATATGGAAGAGCAAGCTTGTAAAATGTGAAAATCATACAAAAATTACCCTAAGGTAAATGCCAGGTGCTTTTTCACCTTAATACATAGGATGCATTAAGGTGAAAAAACACGTAGGCTTACAACCCCTTTAAAAACTGTTAAAAAATGTTGACAGTTGTAAAATATGTAAAGTCCCTTTAAATAGCATTTTAATTCTGACATCAGAACACGCGGCTTATGCAGCCAAAATAAAAAGATGAAGTTAAAAGGCACTCAGCGAAGGTCTTGTATTTTAAATAAAGAGCGGGTAACAGAACTGGAGATTGCTCATAAATCTTTCCTCTAAATAGAGTATTCCTCCAACAGATCACTCCAGGCTTTAAATTACCATAGTGGTTTCAGGAGGGAAAAAAAAAAACACCCCGATCACTTGAAGCGTGAGCTAAGAATAATTGCTGGTGACATGATTGGTCCCAGTTGGCACTTGGTAGAGCTAAAGATTGCAGACAGAAGTCCCGCAAGGCCAACGCTCCTCCTAAATTGCTGTTTATCATGACAAGGTGATCTTCTGTTTTAAATGTGCTATACATGCCGGCTATTAGCAGCCCATGTGTACAGCTTGTTTATCTCTGTAGGAGACATTATTAGGAGTATATCAAATATGGGTCTCATAAGGGCTTGTTGTCAAGTAGATGCAAATGACTATAGCACTTATCATTGTCGCTCCCAAATACAAGTTTAAAGTGCTACTATACCTTCTTCTTTTTTTTTTTTTTTTTTACCTTCATTACATTTATATATTCCAGATGAGCAAAGAAAAATAAAAGTCCAGAACACATTTTGTTTCTTTATCACCACAGAGTCCAGGCTCCTGTGTGCCGCTTTCCTGATCTTCCAGTCAAGATATGTGCACTCATCACTTTATAAACAGTCCCCCTGTTCCCCCTCCTCGGGACTACATGTCCCATGATTCCACCTTAAAATGTACCTGTATTTAGTGGACTTATCAGTATTTTGGCAAGACTGCATGAATAAAATCTTACGATTTTACATATATGTTTAACAGAATACATTTTTTTTTTTTTTTAAAAAAGCTCCAAATTTGAATCATTAAAGTACAACTATAGGCAAAAAAAAAAAAAAAAGTCAGCATCCTAAACAGACATGGAATGAAAATAAAATAAACTTTTCCAGTTCCCTAGTCTAATGCTGGCCATACACGCACAGAATTTTGGCTGTTTGCAGATTGAACGATTATTCGTCGGTCGAAAGCGAATTGGCCACTAACTGACAGAATGAACTCGTTTCCATGATCGTTTCCATGATCGTAGTGGCAGTTGGATAACGATAAAAACCTATATAAAATGATACAAAACAGAATATTCTTAACGTTTTGATTACAACATACACATATAGATTTTAGTTGAAGCGGTAAAAGTTGTCGCTTCGGATCCATCGACATTAGCCGGGCCTGTGGTCGAAAACGTCGGCAAAGTTGGGTCTACTAACGGCACGCTTGTCTGACGATCTTTCCGAAAACGACTCAGTTGTGGACTAAATTCTGTGCGTGTATGGCCAGCATTAAAAAATAGTTAAGATAGTGATTTGTTATACAAAAATAAACATTACACATTGGATAAAAACACTAGAACATGGTTTGGGAAACCGGTGATCCCTGTGCATTTCCCTCACCGCGTTCCAATCGCACTGCTCTGGCGATCTGTTAATGACACCCCAAATACAGTGCGTTTGGCTGCATCATATCACATGGTACAAAATGACGATGCAATCCGGTTGCAGTGAGTTTCTAAAACTGGTGCATGCACTACTTTGGAGCGGTGCGGTGCGATTTGAGCCCGTTCAAAATGAAAAGACAACTAATGCAGCAATAACATCTAAGAATTGGTAAGCTGCAATATAATAAATGATTGCTTTTGGGTTCATAACTGCTTTTATTACTAGCACAGGGCATCAAATTAACTGACATCACACTGGAGTGGGGTGTAACTGCTGAGCTTCCGTCGCTGGGAGTGCTGGCACGGGAGGGAGCCCCAGCTCCTGCAATCACTGAAGGTTAACCAAGTAAGGACCGAAAGATTTTCCCCCCTTAATGACCAGGCCATTTTTTGCGATACAGCACTGCGTCGCTTTAACTGTCAATTGCATGGTCGTGCGACTCTGTACCCAAACAAAATTGATGTCCTTTTTTTCCCACAAATAGAGCTTTTTTTTGGTGGCATTTGATCACCTCTGCGGTTTTTATTTTTTGCACTATAAACAAAAAAAGAGCAACAATTTTGAAAAAAAAAAAACCCAATATATTTTTACTTTTTTGCTATAATAAATATCCCCAAAAATGTTTTTAAAAAACAAATTTCTTCATCACTTTAGACCAATATATATTCTTCTACATATTTTTGGTAAAAAAAAATTTGCAATAAGCGTATATTGATTGGTTTGCACAAAAGTTATAGCGTTTACAAACTATGGGGAAGATTTATGGCATTTTTATTATAATTTTTTTTTTACCAGTAATGGCGGTGATCTGCGATTTTTAGCAGTACTGCGACATTGCAGCAGACAGATCGGGCACTTTTGACACATTTTTGGGAAACATTGACATTTATACAGCGATCAGTGCACTGATTACTGTGTAAATGTCACTGGTAGGTAAGGGGTTAACACTAGGGGGGTTTTCAAAACGATATTTTTTACTTTTTGCTATAATAAATATCCCCAAAAAAAACTTCTTTATGTGTTTAGGCCAATATGTATTCTTCTACATATTTTTGGTAAAAAAAATTGCAATAAGTGTATATTGATTGGTTTGCGAAAAAGTTATAGTGTCTACAAAATAGGGAATAGATTTAGGGCATTTTTATTTAAAAAAAAAAAAATTTTTTTTTACTAGTAATGGCGGTGATCAGTGATTTTTAGCGGGACTTCGACAATGCGGCAAACAGATCAGACACTTTTTTGGGACCATTGACATTTATACGGCAATCAGTGCTACAAAAATGCACTGATTACTGTATAAATGTCACTGTCAGGGAAGGGGTTAACACTAGGGGGCGATCAAGGGGTTAAATGTGTTCCCTAGGGAGGTGTTTCTAACTGTGGGGGGAGGGGACTGACTGGAGGAGGAGAGAGATCGTTGTTCCTGATCACTAGGAACAGATCTCTCTCTCCTCCCCTGACAACGGGGATCTGTTTGTTTACATTGACAGATCCCCATTCTGCCTCTCTGTGGATTGATCGCAGGTGACCGCCGGACACGAGCGTCAGCTCCCCCGACGTGCAGCCAGCGCACCTCCGGCGGCGCGCACCTGCTAAAGCTGTTTAAAGGGCCGACGTACAGCTATGGCGATTCGCGTTAACGAGCCGACCTGCCGCCGTATAATGACGGCGGCTGGTCGGCAAGTGGTTAAGAAAGGACTTCCTGTAGCCGCACATCCATGCTGTCCCTAAGATTGGGGTGTAAGTGGCAACCTCCGCCTGGACTCCAGCCAGGCCACGCCCCCAATGTGTTTTGCTCCGCCTCTTGGAGCTTAGTCATGAAGCTTATTCATTGGGGGCGTGGCCTGGCTGGAGTCCAGGCTGAGGTTGCCACTTACAGTACACACCCATCTTAGGGAGAGCATCGATTTGTGGCTACAGGGAGTCCTTTCTTAGCCTTCCGTAATCTATATCATGATTGTTTATTGTTTACATTTTTGTTTTGTTTTTCCCTTTCTTTTTTTCTTTTTTTTTTGTTGTTATTGTTGTTGTTTAGTATTTGTTTTGTTTGTAAATCGCTACAAAAATCTTCAAAAAAAAAATCTGAATAACAAAAAAACAGTCTACATCATGAGACCGCTGTGATCAGCTCTCATGGCACATGATAAAAAAGCCGTCCCACTGGCTCCTGATCAGAAGTCATGACCAAGAGCTCTTGGTTACAGCTTGGTCAGTGTACTTGGAGTGTGCTGGGAGAGCATGGGGATCTCAATCCACCATCTCCTAGGGTTGCCACCTGTCCAGGATTCACCCGGACAGTTTGGGTTTTGAATCATGTGTCCGGGTTTCAGTCCACCTGAAACCCGGACACATTATTCAGACCAGGCTGTGGCTCCCCAAGTGACCGAGATAGTCATACACATCTGTTGCCGCCCGGGAGCTGCGGGCAGCTGTCTGGGGGCAGGTTTGACTGAAGGGTGGGGTGATGTCAGCAAGAGCAATTTGGCCACACCCACTGTTTGCCAAGGCGCGCTCTGTGCACTACATTACTACCCAAATGTGTCCCAGGTCTTTTATAATCCTATAGTGTTTACTGCAAAAAATAAAAAAAATAATAAAATGCCCTGTGCTGCAAAAGTGTTCGGGTTTGGCTTGGAGAAAAGGTGGCAACCCTACTATCTCCCCACCTGAATTGCAGGGAACCTCTCCCCACAGCCTTCTGTGTTTTGTCCAAATTAAGCACAGAGACCTGTAAAAGTGGAAAACTACAAGTCTCACCATCCCCTGCAACAGGGACTCACAGATAGCAATGGAGCACAAGTACGGTCATGTCATTTCCCTTGTAGTCCATTGCTTACTTCCTCCAGCCCTATAACAGACGGTCCTACTTCTAAAGCTCTACAGCAGGGGTCTCCAAACTTTCTAAACAAAGGGCCAGTTTACTGTTGTTCAAACTTTGGGGGGTCGGACTGTGGCCGTTGTGTGTAGAAAATGTCCCAGCAGCAGTGGGAGTTAACAATGCCCCATCTTTGGTGTCAGTAAGAAAAACGTAGTTTTATCATTGGTGTCATTGGGAGGAACTGTGCCCTATTGGGGTCATTGGTAGAAATTGTGTCCCAATGTGGGTGTCATTGAGCCCCATTGTTGGTGTCATTGGGAGGAACTGTGTCCTATCGTTGGGGGTCACTGGGAGGAATTGTGCCACGCCGTTGGTGTCATTGATAGGAGTTGAGTCCCATTGTTGGTCTCATCATTGGATAAAACAGTGCCACAAGGGCCAGATAAAAGCAGCCAAAGGGCTACATCTGGCACCCGGGCCAGTGTTTGGAGACCACTGCTCTACAGGCTTCAATGTAATAAATGCTCTTTTTATTTATTTCATTAATGTATGTACATTTACTGAAATTTTGCAAAAGGTGGACTATGCTTTAAAGGTGCAATTTCAGGCTACAGGATTTAATGCAAAAGCAAAAATATTATTGTATCAAGTATTTGTAGCATTTTAATACATAAAGAAAATGTTTTTTTTTTTTAAGGAAAAAAAAAAGAAAAGGATGTGTAAAACACTTGTAATCGCATGCTAAACTTTCAAAGAGAAAAGCTTGTAAAACATTGTGCACTACAAATCCATCAACGCCCTCTACTGGTGGAAAATAGTATTGTAGGTGTAAGGTAAAAGTGCCTAATTTGTGATCATTCTGGCCCAATATTTTTATTTATTTATTACAGGTACTTGTATAGTGCCATCAATTTATGCAGCACTTTACATACATATTGTACATTTACATCAGTCCCTGCCCTCAAGTAGCTTACAATCTAAGGTCCCTAACTCACATTCATATATACTAGACAGGAGCCAATTAACCTACTAACATGTCTTTGGAGTGTGGGAGGAAACCAGAGTACCCGGAGGAAACCTGCACAGGGAGAACATGCAAACTCCAGGCAGGTCATGCTGTGGTTGGTATTGCTAAAAAAAAAAAAAAATACTCAAAAAATGAACAGTACACAATGTTTCATATTTTACTATCTTTTCTATAATTTTCCACTAATTTTTTATGCTTTATTTCCAAGGTACAAAATTCCTATTTCCAAGGAACATTGGACAGCAGACACCGCCAGCACCATGCAGGAATACTGTATGTATCTTAGGATGTCTGGCGCTCTCTAGTGGTAGAGTGATGAAAGCTCTCTTTTCATGAATGAGATTCTCTATTAACCACTTGCTGACCAGTAAAAATCTGTATTTTTTGCTAGAAAATGACTTAGAACCTCCAAGCATTATATATTTTTTAGCAGAGGCCCTAGAGAATGAAATGTTGGTCATTGCAATTTTGTATGTCACATGGTTTTCGCGCAGCGGTTTTTTAAGCGCAATTGTTTTTTTTTAAACAATACACTTTAATGCATTAAAAAAAGAAATAAAGCACACTATATATAACCCAATTTTTTGTAAGATGTGAAAGATGATGTTACGTCGAGTAAATAGATACTTAACATGTCATGCTTTAAAATTGCAGGCGCCCATGGAATGGCACCAAACGACAGTTCTTAAAAATCTCCATAGGTGATGTTTTAAAAATTTCTACAGGTTACCAGTTTAGAGTTACAGAGGAGGTTTAGTGCTGGAATTATTGTTCTTGCTCTGATGTTGGTGGCGATACCTCACATGTGTGGTGCGAACACCGTTTACATATGTGGGCGGGACCTACGTATGCGTTCACCACTGAGCGTGAGCATGGGGGACAAGGGCGCTTTAGAATTGTATTTTTTATTTTATTTTTTCTTTAAAATTTTATTTTATTTTTTTTTTTTATTACATTTTTTTTTTTACACTGTCCTGGTTTTGTATACACTGAAAATAGACAGAAAACTTAAAATATAGGATTATGAAGGACCTGAGGAACCCTGGGATAATTACTGCAATACATGTAGCACATCATAGCTAATGAAGGTTATGGTCAAGTTACGCCTAACAGTGCGAGTGGCCTAAAGAGAGGTGATTAAACAGAAGCTGAGTCTAGTTGCTGTATACAGTGCAGCATTGCTTGAACAAATGAACATCAGAAGGAAATCTTATCTCAAATGTCAGAAATATGCAACATAACACTTAGGGCTCATTCACACTAGTGGTTGTAGGGGTGTTAAAACCGCGGCTCAACCACAAGGTTTTACCACTTCGCCAAGTGCTCCCCCTTTAGCTGCAATGGCAGCAGCCAGGGGTGTACATATGCTGCAGCCACCATGCTTTGCTTGGCGGCTGTGGCAGGAGCTACTGTATATCCCCTGACGCATTGGCGGACACTACTGCCCATCGACAATGACCCATTCAAATGAATGGGGACGCTCTGCAGAGCACTACTTTTTCAAGTCATACCACATCAAACCGCATAGCACTGCCATACCATGTGGTTTGGTGGCTGCAAACACGCTGCCGTTAACAATTATTGAGAATAGTGAGAGTGTTACTCCTGCGCCACCTAGTGTTTTGTATGGTGCTCTACACAGAGTGTATTAGTATAATAATATGGAGCTGCTGCTGACAACAATGTGTGTTCCCACACTGAGTGCTAATAAAGTGACAATATACAGGAGCATCTCATAAAGTTTGAATATCATCAAAAAGTTCATTTAATCAGTAATTTAATTCAAAAAGTGAAACTAATATATTTTATATAGATGTGTTACACGCAGAGTGATATATTTCAATCATTTCTTTCTGATAATTGTGATGATTATGGCTTACAGCTAGAGAAAACCCAAAATTCAGTATCTCTATAAATGAGAATATTACATAAGACCAATACAAAATAGGATTTTTAATACAGAAATGTGGGCTTACTGATAAGTATGTCCATGTACAGTACAGTGTGCACTCGATACATGGACGGGGCTCCTTTTGCATGAATTACTGCATCAATGCGGTGTGGCATGAAGGCGATCAGCCTGTGGCACTGCTGGGGTGTTATGAAAGCCCAGGTTGCTTTGATAGAGGCCTTCAGCTCATCTGCATTGTTGGGTCTGGTGTCCCTCATCTTCCTCTTGACAATATCCTACAGATTCTCTATGGGGTTTAGGTCAGGCGAGTTTGCTGGCCAATCAAGCACAGTGACACCATGTAAACCAGGTAAACACAGCTAAAATAACGAAGGAGTGACTTCACAACAACTCCATTACTGTTCTTGAATGGCCCAGCCAGAGCCCCGACTTAAACCCAATTGAGCATCTCTGGAGAGACATAAAAATGGCTGTCCACCAACATTTACCATCCAACCTGACAGGACTGGAGAGGATCTGCAAGGAGGAATGGCAGAGGATCCCCAAATCCAAGTGTGAAAAATTTGTCGCATCTTTCCCAAAAAGACTTATGGCTGTATTAGATCAATGTGAATAAAAAAATGTAGCGCATAAACGTGATGAAAGTTCTCCACAACACACCTTAGTGATAAAAAATGTGTGTGATTTATCAAGACAAAAACATGAATAAAGGAAAGTCCATATAAATGTCTCTACAAATGTGTATAAACAAACAAAAATGGCTGTGAAAAAGTTCGTGATGTGAATAAAAACGAAGTGGGTTCAACACATGGATGCAACTTCCGTCAAGAATTCCAACAGGGCAAAAGTGTAGTAAGCTGGACTCTTACCAGATCTCGTGGACTCCCCTGTCGTATGACATGGAGTCATGGGAGGGTTACACCACACCAGGCCTGTAAATCGATATCCGAATTGACACCGGTCTTGAGTATCGATTCACCAGGTTCTCACGGGATCATCTAACGACTCCTTATAGTGACCATGGGCGGAATTCTGGCGACTGAAGTGTATGGTGTATAGCCAAGATGGGCTATATTTGAGCTCTCCCAGTCATATGTGGAAAGAAAAAGAGAGCTTCTCCATAGTGCAGATAAAATGGTGGTATCTTTTTATTTTAATAAAACCAGATACATCAAAACAAAGTGATCACAAAATAAAAATTATATATATGGGGCAACCTAAGAGAAGGTAAAAAAAACCCAACATGTTTTGACCCATAGATCTGTCTCTTTTCCCCTCAGAGAACCGGAAACTATGTGTTTACACCCACAGATCCTCGGTGTGTCAGCAGCGATCGCGGGAGCCCGGCGGTGATCGTGATTGCCGGGCACTCACATCGGCTCCGGGGGAGGGCAGCGGGCACGCGCACGCCCCTAGTGGCCACAGGGCGAAGCGTCGTAACATAACGTCATTTCGCCCAGCCGTGTCATTCTGCCACAGTACAACTGCGGTGACCAGGGCTGGACTGGGATAAAAATTTGGCCCTGGACTTCATCCAGACCGGCCCACTTTAATTGTGCAAACAAGCACAAAAACAGTATATAAACTATACGCAATTGTGCAAAAAAAACATAAGTAGCATAACATAAGGAGTCCTCACTAACCTCTTTTATTATTTCACTTATTCTCCTCTGTATTTTCCTCATCTTTCTCACATCACTGCGTGAAGTTGAGGGCAAACCAAGAAAGCCATTACTTTGACAGGCTGTCACTGAAACCAGCCCACTGAGCCATCGACCCACCGGGAAACTCCCTGTAGTCCCGATGGCCAGTACATGCCTGGCGGTGACTGATCAGCAAGTGGTTAATGAGTGTAGATAAATATATTTTTTAGGTAACATTATACATTATATGTAATTTTTGGTATATATTTGATTGTATTTCTTATGTAATATACTTCATTGAGATTAATTAGCGGTGATCACTGTGGACATATACAGCTATATAGGGCACTACAGCACAGTTTAATATTTATCTGATTGGATGCAGCTGCTGTTCAGCTGCAAATTTTCCAGCAGGCTCCTTCGACAAAAGTCAATTGACTTTTGCGAAATGGAGAGGGGCTGGCAGTGCCACCCATTTCAGCCGAATCCTCATGAACATAGGAAATTGGCACAGTGTATGTTCAGTTTAAAATTCACGTAAGAATATACTGAACACTCACCGGCCACTTTATTAGGTACACCTGCTCAATTGCTTGGTAACACAAATTGCTAATCAGCCAATCACATGGCAGCAACTCAATGCATTTAGGCATCTAGATGTGGTGAAGACGACTTGCTGAAGTTCAAACCGAGCATCAGAATGGGGAAGAAAGGGGATTTAAGTGACTTTGAACGTGGCATGGTTGTTGGTGTCAGATTGGCTGGTCTGAGTATTTCAAAAACTGCTGATCTACTGGGATTTTCATGCACAACCATTACAGAGAATGGTCTGAAAAAGAGAAAATATCCAGGGAGTGGCAGTTGTGTAGACAAAAATGCCTTGTTGAGGTCAGAGGAGAATGGGCAGACTGGTTAGAGATGATAAAAAGGCAACAGTAACTCAAATAACCACTCGTTACATCCAAGGTATGCAGAATACCATCTCTGAACGCACAACACATCGAACCTTGAAGCAGATGGGCTACAGCAGCAGAAGACCACACCCGGTACCACTCCTGTCAGCTAAGAACAGGAAACTGAGGCTACAATTCGCACAGGCTCACCAAAATTGGACAATAGAAGATTGGAAAAAACGTTGCCTGGTCTGAGGAGTCTTGATTTCAGCTGCAACATTCAGATGGTAAGGTCAGTATTTGTAAGCATGGATCCATCCTGCCTTGTATCAATGGTTCAGGCTGGTGGTGTAATGGTGGTGTGGAGGATATTTCCTTGGCACACTTTGGGCCCCTTGGTACCAATTAAGCATGATTTAAACACCACGGCCTACCTGAGTATTGTTGCTGACCATGTCCATCCCTTTATGACTACAGTGTCCCCATCTACAGATGGCTCCTTCCAGCAGGATAATGCTCCATGTCACAAAGCTCCAATCATCTCACCACTGGTTTCTTGAACAGGACAATGAGGTCACTACTCCAATGGCCTCCACAGTCACCAGATCTCAATCCAATAGAGCACCTTTGGGATGTGGTGGAACGGGAGATTCGTATCATGGATGTGCAGCCGACAAATCTGCAGCAACTGCGTGATGTTATCATGTCAATATGGACCAAAATCTCTGAGGAATGTTTCCAAAACCTTGTTGGATCTATGCCATGAAGAATGAAGGTAATTCTGAAGGCAAAAGGGGGTCCAACCCGATACTAGCAAGGGGTACCTAATAAAGTGGCCGGTGAGTGTACATGCCTCGTGTATTATGACAATATAGGTTTAGCTTTCATTTTCATTTCTCTTATGTAAAACATGACAAACTGTACAGAATTACATCTGATGCTAATAGGCCTTTTGGTTAGTCGGTCAGAAAAGTTTTATATTGCACTGCCAGCAAAATTCCACTAGATGGAGCTGTTATACTAGTAACCGATCACACAGGCTGGAGCAATCACTGATGTTATTTGGAAGAATGTCTCTACTTTCCCCATTATTACTCTGTTATGCTATATTTTGGCAATAGGCTTTGTGCAATGATATAATGTCAAGCATTTGGGCTTTATATTACCAGCTAATTCAACCTAATAACATGGAAGTAGAATTAAACTCTGTAAGTTCAGTCATATAATAAATTAGGTTGATACGAGGGCAGGGCCGCTGCTAAGGCAGTACAGCCAGCCCTCCTGTACTGGGCCCGGGCCCCTCAGTTCACAAGGGGGGCCGGGGCAGCTGCTGAGCAGGAGGTGCAGCTTTACTGTCTAATTGCAGACACCAATCCTCTTCTGCTTCCCCCTACAGCACTGTCAGCTTCTCCTCTTTCTCCCTCCGGCTGCACTGCGGGGGGATAGGTCCTAGCCCATGTGCCCCTTCTTCCATCTGCTGTCTGGACTCCTGTGCCCCTTTTTCCCCACATCACTGCCGGTTTCCCTCCTCTCTTCTCGCATGGGCAGCTGCTATGGGCACACAGGGGGATGTTTTAAGATGGAGAGCGGGGGAAGGGGCCAGTAAATATGTCATTTCCTGGCCCCTCCTTTTCTGAATGAACACAGTGAGTAATTGGTACCAATCACTCCTGTGTCCATTCATCACTGAAACATAGTAAACTGTGTTGTGAATGAGCAGAACGCCTCCTATTCATTCATCTGTGCAGCTGAGGCTGCATGGAAAGGGACTAATAAATCCTTGTCTTTGCTCGCTGTTCAGTAGACTGTATGGGGCTCCCTGATTTCTAACAGCAGCCCTGCATGAGGATGTGGGGATGAGTGATGCAATTTATGTCATTTGGTTGTTTTGCTGGAGGAGAACATTCATATATGATTAGTGATACACAAAACATCTAGTGGCTCAATTTTGCAATCATATGGGTGTTTGATATGACAATGAAGAGTTTGCCATAATCTAGCATCCCCACTTATCCAGGAAAACAGCTTTCCTATCCCCTGCAGAGCTCATCATCCGGGGGTGATGTGTACATTCCCTATAGAAACACCCCAGTACACAGGCAAGGTCTGCTTTTTTATATGGCCGATGGAGATGGGGACAAGAAGCATTTGGTGCGTTTATTACTTGGTAGAGAAAATGCCACACGACCACATTGCAATCATGTACGCTGCATGCGGTTGTGGTGTGGCCCCACACCTTGCATTAGTCACATTAGGCCGTGGTATCGCTTACCAAATAAAACATGCTGTTTAAGTTTTGCCTTAGCCATGGTGTGTGCACAGCCGTGAGTTGTTGTATGTCACTGTAATCAGCATGGATTCATGAAGAATCGTTCTTTCCAAACCTAACCTTCTATGAGGAGGTGAGTTGCCATCTAGATAAAGGAAGGCCTGTAGACGTGGTGTATCTGGATTTTGCAAAAGCATTTGACACAGTTCCCCATAAACGTTTACTGTACAAAATAAGGTCCGTTGGCATGGACCATAGGGTGAGTACATGGATTGAAAACTGGCTACAAGGGCGTGTTCAGAGGGTGGTGATAAATGGGGAGTACTCAGAATGGTCAGGGGTGGGTAGTGGGGTCCCCTAGGGTTCTGTCCTGGGACCAATCCTATTTAATTTGTTCTTAAACGACCTGGAGGATGGGATAAACAGTTCAATCTCTGTATTTGCGGATGATATTAAGCTAAGCAGGGCAATAACTTCTCCGCAGGATGTGGAAACCTTGCTAGAAGATCTGAACAAATTAATGGGGTGGGCAACTACATGGCAAATGAGGTTCAATGTAGAAAAATGTAAAATAATGCATTTGGTTGGCAAAAATATGAATACAATCTATACACTGGGGGGAGAACCTCTGGGGGAATCTAGGATGGAAAAGGACCTGGGGGTCCTGGTAGATGATACGCTCAGCAATGGCATGCAATGCCAAGCTGCTGCTAACAAAGTAAACAGAATATTGGCATGCATTAAAAAGGGGGATCAACTCCAGAGATAAAACGATAATTCTCCCGCTCTACAAGACTCTGGTCCGGCCGCACCTGGAGTATGCTGTCCAGTTCTGGGCACCAGTCCTCGGGAAGCATGTGCTGGAAATGGAGCGAATACAAAGAAGGACAACAAAGCTAATAAAGGGTCTGGAGGATCCTAGTTATGAGGAAAGGTTGCAAGCACTGAACTTATTCTCTCTGGAGAAGAGACGCTTGAGAGGGGATATGATTTCAATTTACAAATACCGTACTGGTGACCCCACAATAGGGATAAAACTTTTTCACGGAAGGGAGTTTAACAAGACTCGTGGCCACTCATTAAAATTATAAGAAAAGAGGTTTAACCTTAAACTATGTAGAGGGTTCTTTACTGTAAGAGCATCACGGATGTGGAATTCCCTTCCACAGGTGGTGGTCTCAGCAGGGGGCATTGATAGTTTCAAAAAACTATTAGATAAGCACCTAAATGACCACAACATACAGGGATATACAATGTAATACTGACATATAATCACACACATAGGTTGGACTTGATGGACTTTTTTTCTTTTTTCAACCTCACCTACTATGTAACTATGTATGTATCCTGGTGATTTTGGCCTGATAACATGCACACAAGTTGACACAAAGGGGTTTGAATGGCTATTAAAGGTAACCATCCTCACCTGTGATCTGTTTGCTTGTAATTAGTGTGTGTGTATAAAAGGTCAATGAGTTTCTGGACTCCTGACAGACCCTTGCATCTTTCATCCAGTGCAGCACTGACGTTTCTGGATTCTGAGTCATGGGGAAAGCAAAAGAATTGTCAAAGGATCTGTGGGAAAAGGCAGTTGAACTGTAAAAAAGTCATTTGGAGTGATGAGAACAAAATTGAGCTTTTTGGCCACAACCATAAATGCTGCATTTGGAGAGGAGTCAACAAGGCCTATGATGAAAAGTACACCATTCCTACTGTGAAACACGGAGGTGGATAACTGATGTTTTGGGGATGTGTGAGCTACAAAGGCACAGGAAATTTGGTCAAAATTGATGGCAAGATGAATGCAGTATATTATCAAACAATACTGGAGCAACATTTGCATTCATCAGTCAGGAAGCTGCACATGGGACGTACTTGGACATTCCAACATGACAATGATTCAAAACTCAAGGCCAAGTCAACCTGTCATTGGCTACAGCAAAATAAAGTGAAGGTTCTGGAGTGGCCATCTCAGTCTCCTGACCTCAATATCATTGAGCCACTCTGGGGAGATCTCAAACGTGACGTTCATGCAAGACAGCCGAAGAATTTACAGGAACTGGAGGCTTTTTGCCAAGAGGAATGGGCAGCTTTACCATCTGAGAAGATAAAGAGCCTCGTCTACAAATACCACAAAATACTTCAAGCTGTCATTGATGGTAAAGGGGGCAACACACGGTATTAAGAACTGGGGTATGTAAACTATTAATCAAGGTAATAAAGGTTTCTGTTGTCATTATGATTCAAAAAGAGTAAACACAGTTGATTGATAATAAATGGCTGTATATACATATATATATATATATATATATATATATATATATATATACATATATACAGCGCCTGAAGTGTATTATATAGTGTACACCACCAAATGAACCATATGTATATATATATATATATATATATATATATATATATATGCTACACTGAATGCAGAGTATATACACAGTTGTGCTCATAAGTTTACATATCCTGGCAGAATTTATAATTTCTTGGCCATTTTTCTGAGAATATAAAAAAGTTTGAACACTGCTGATTGGCTGTCTCAATTCCTTGGATATCTTTTTATATCCCTTTCCTGTTTTATACAGTGCAACTACCTTTTCCCACAGATCGTTTGACAATTCTTTTTGCTTTCCCCATGACTCAGAATCCAGAAACGTCAGTACAGCACTGGATGAAAGATGCAAGGGTCTGTCAGGAGTCCAGAAACTCATTGACCTTTTATACACACACACTAAACTTTTGATCAGGGTCATTTGGGTAGTTTCTGTTTTCATTATGATTTAAAAAAAATAAACACAATTGATTGATAATAAATGGCTTCAGCCAAACTCTAACTATGAGGGAAAGAAAAGTTTTTGTGTTATAATTCATATTCTCTGAAAAATGGCCAGGAAATCATAAATTCTGCCAGAGTATGTAAGCTTATGAGCACAACTGTGTATATACATATATATATATATATATATACATATATATATATATATATATATATATATATATATATATATATATATATATATATACATATATATATATATATATATACATATATATATATATATATATATATATATATATATATATATATATATATATATATATACATATATATATATATATATATACATACACACAGGTCCAGTAAGCGGCGTAGACGACAGGAGCGCGGCGGGAGGGTGGTGGGCACCTCTCCCGCCGCCGATAAAAATGATCTTGCAGCGACTCTGCCACAGAGACCACTTTTATCTTAAAGAGAAATGCACGGTGTTCCCGAAAATACCGGGGTTATGGCTAGCTGCTGCCATAACCCCGGTATTTAGTGTCAAAGTACCGACGTACGGGTACGTCATTTTGCGTGAAGTGGTTAAATAATTGCCATTGCATTTGATTATTACTGGTTTTAGTAATAACTTAAGACTTAACCACTTCAGCCCTGGAAGAATTTACCCTCTTCCTGACCAGAGCACTTTTTGCAATTAGCCACTGCGTCGCTTTAACTGACAATTGTCGTGTGACATTGCACCAAAACAAAATTGACGTCCTTTTTTTCCCACAAATAGAGCTTTCTTTTGGTGGTATTTGATCGCCTCTGTGGTTTTTATTTTTTGCGCTATAAACAAAAAAGAGCGAAAATTTTGAATTTTTTCCTCAGTTTAGGCCAATATGTATTCTTCTACATATTTTTGGTTGAAATAAGCGTATATTGATTGGTTTGCGCAAAAGTTATAGCGTCTACAAAATAGGGGAAAGATTTATAGCATTTTGATTATTTTTTTTTTACTAGTAATGGCGGCGATCTGCGATTTTTATCGTGACTGCGACATTATGGCAGACACATCGGACAATTCTGACACATTTTTGGGACCATTGGCATTGATACAGCAATCAATGCTTTAAAATTGCAATGATTACTGTAAAAATGTCACTGGCAGTGAAGGGGTTAACACTAGGGGGCGCTCGAGGGGTTAACTGTGTTCCCTGGGAGGTGATTCTAACGGAAAGGGGGAGGAGACTGACTAGAGGAAGTGACGGATCATGGTTCCTAGCTAATAGGAACACACAATCTGTCACTCCTCTCAGAACAGAACAGGGAAGTGTATGTTTACACACACTCGTCCCTGTTCTGTCTCTCCTGCTCACGATCGCTCGTGGCTGGCGGTCATTGCGACCGTCAACCACGAGCACCGGCACCCCCGCTGTGCAGCGCGCAAGACTGCTATCCCGACCCCGCGAGCCGACGTACAGCTACAACGGCTCACGCAGGGGGGCCAACCTGCTTCAGTATAACTGCAGCGGTTGGTCGGGAAGTGATTAAAGTGGTTGTAAACCCCTTTTTAGAACTTGTACCTATAGGTAAGCCTACAATAAGGCTTACCTATAGGTACTGTAAATATCTCCTAAAAGTGCGCTGTTTAGGTGATATTTGCATTGTATATATATTTGCCGATGATGTAATCGGGACACATGCGCTGTGAAGAAACAGCCCTCCTTGCCGCTTCTTCCCAATTGAGTGCCATGACTGGCAGCTCCGGAGCGCATGCGTGGGAGTGACGTCACACGGCTCTGGCCAGTCACACAGTCCGCGGCCTCAGAGGGAAGAGGGGTGAAGATGGATGTGGCCTGCAACGGGGACAGCACGGGCTTCGTTTGCAGATAAATGCCACATAATGGGCTAGTATGCGATGCATACTAGCCCATTATGCTTTTACTTTGCAGGGAACAAAAGAGGAAGTAAACCCATCAAGCTGTGAAGGACAGGTGCAGACCAGAACGGAGCCCATTCACCGTCCTGCAGCGGATGATGCCAGTCTGAAAAGGAGGGTCGCACACCACTGATATCATCCACAAGAAACTATATTGGAGACTGCTCAGACAGAACATGGTTATAAGCAGATGTCCAGAGCACCCCACCCCCCTTTTCAAGAGCCACCCCACTATCAGAAGTCCTCCACCCTCCCTTACATAACAGTGCACCTTCCTTACCTTGTGCTGCTGCCAGGAAAAAGCTGAGGGCAGAGCTGAGAAGCAGAATGTGCAGGGTTTGGAGGAGGAATGGAGGAGGGCTGGAGTCAGCTGCCAGAGTCTTCTGAATGCTAAGACCAGGGGAGGCGGAGATAAGGGGGTGCTGCAGTTGCACAGAGAGGCACAGGATCTGGCAAGGGAGTTTTGTCCTCATTTCTGCTGCTGACTGCTGAGACCGTGTCAGGGACCATGAACCAGGCAGAGACAGAAAATGCAGTTAAATCACACCTTTAATGTAATAGTAAGAATCATACAGATCAGGAACGTAGCCAAAAAACACAAGCCAGGGTTAGGAAGCCAAACGCATAATCAGACGAGCCGGGATCAGGAAGAGGGGAGTCAGCATTGTCAGAAGCCAAAAATCAGGATCAGGAACCAGAAGAAACATCAAAAGACAAAGTCATAACAGGAACACAGCAGAGGTACACTGGAGATATTGACCACGCCAGGGCACGGAGGGAATGAGCAAGGCAGTTTAACCTGTTATGGACCTCCCCACACAGATATACTGCGTCAGGGCGGCCCTCCTGCGCAAAATCACATACCTGGGTCTGGGGCGTGATTGGACACAGCGGGAGCCAATCAGCGGGTCCGGCAGACGCGATATCCGCTGGGACACGCCAATCGTTCTCAGCAGAGGCAGAACGGCTGTCTGCCTATGTAAACAAGGACGTTCTGTGAGAGGGGAAGATGGAGATCTTGTGTTCCTGCTAAGCAGGAACACAGATCTCTGTCTCCCCCCAGTCAAAGCACCCCCCACACACTTAAAAGGAGCACTCTCTAGGAGCACATTTAACCCTTTGATTGCCCCTGATGTTAACCCCCTTCCCTGCCAGTGTCATTAGTACAGTGACAGTGCTTTTTTTTTTTTTTAGCACTGATCACTGTATTAGTGTCACTGGTCCCCAAAAAGTGTCACTTAGTGTCAGATTTGTCTACCGCAATGTCGCAGTCCTGCTAAAAATCGATGATCGCCTCCATTACTAGTAAAAAATAAATAAAAATTCAATACATTTATCCCATCGTTTGTAGACGATATAACTTTTCCACAAACCAATCAATATTCGCTTATTGGGATTGTTTTTACCAAAAATATGTAGCAGAATACATATTGGCCTAAAATGATGAAGAACTTTGATCTTTTACATTTTTTTATTGGGTATGTTTTATAGCAGAAAGTAAAAAATATTGTGTTTTTTTTTTTCAAAATTGTTGGTGTATTTTTGTTTCTAGTGCAAAAAATAAAAACCCGCAGAGGTGATCAAATACCACCAAAAGAAAGCTCTGTTTGTGGGAAAAAAGGACATGAATTTTATTTGGGTACAACGCCGCAGGGGGGTAAACCTTCGGGGGCTGAAGTAGTTAAATAGCAAAAAGGGACTGGCTGTAGGGTGGACTAATAAGGCAGGTAATGGTAACCAGACATAGGTGTGCGCAGCCTATTGGATTAGGGTGTGCACCCCAAAGCTCAAACACACGCTACCGATCACTCACTGTGTTCACTCAGAAAAAGGAAGGGGGCAGTAAATCACATATTTACTGGCCCCTTCCCCACTCATCCTAAAACATCCCGCTGTGTTAGCCTGTAGCAGCAGGCGGTGGGAGAGGAGAGGAGGGAAGCCGGCAGCACTGTGGGGGGAAGGGAGGGCCCAGGGCAGTAGAGAGAATCTGTGTTTTGCAGGGTGATTAGGGTGTGCCTGGGCACACCTGGCACACCCAGTGCGCACGCCTATGTAAACAGATGAGCCATGGTGGAAACAACTGACAGCTGAGCAGCCTCTGTGCACTGAGGAGAGAGCTGCTAGTAATAAAAGAAGACCAGTCCTGACAGACGGGGGCAGGGGACAGGGAAAATCCTCTCCTTGGCTGCACAGAGAGGCACAGAATCTGGAGGAGGAGTCCTGTCCTCCTCTCTGCTTCTGACTGCTTAGTCAAGGTGGGGGCGGAGACAAGGGTGCGCCCCTGCTGCATGAGAGGTGCAAGGGCAACATGAAATTTCGGATTCGGCCCGCGGGCCTTGTGTTTGACACATCTGCCTTAGATGATCTCAAGCTGCAGATTTACATCAATGAGTTTCAAGGCATTGGATGTGCAGTGTTATTTTTAAGAAGGAGTTTAAGACAAAGATACATTTTGCAGGCTACAGCATAAGCACAATTACCATTTCTAAATGCTATGAAATAGCAAATCTGCGTTTAGGTCCACTAGTCCAGGAGTTACAAATTATCAGCTTTATCTGAGCAACAAAACTAAACAGGATCAATACACAATTATAGAATTTGTAATAACTCATTGCAACCTATATAAGAGTTATCATTTAGACTGGAGTTCTTTTTTAATGTACCAGTTCCAATATTTTTCTTTTTTTAATAGCGGCTAGCATTTATCGAATTCCTTCTGCCAGTGCACATAATATATCTGGCACTCCTTGAAATACCTCTGTTAGCTATTTGAGTACTTAACGGGATTACAAATTTCAGTAAACACAGTTGGGGAATCAGACTGGAAGTTCATCTTGATAAGAAGATGAGGCATGTCATGACCTATTAGAATGTTTTGATCTGTCTAGTTTGAATCGGTTTAGTGTGTGCAAAAACTACCCAGTACAAGCTGAATCCGGCTCTGGATACACCCAAGGATGCCACCAATGTGATGGGACATGGGAACAGCCTGGCCTCACAGCTAAGGTCTGAGGACATTCACCAGCTGATGGGGACATGCATGCTGCAAATTAAAGTGTATGTAAAAAACCACATGCAGCACATCTCTACAATACATGCATATTCACCAGTGTGGTATCTCCTTAAAGTCCCCTGCAAGTACAGGATAATACCCATTGATCTGTCCGAAATGCACTCATCTCCCAATTTCCTATTGGTGGCTGACAACATACAGCATTTTTATGGACTGGGTAGCGTCAGCCCTGCCAAGTTTTTTTTTTTTAAACTAAACTATCTACTCAGCGCCTCCCACTGTCTTTATATTCAAAGCATAGGGACCAGTGGCGGTGCGTCAATAAGGGCACACGGGCGCCGCCCTCTTTCTCCTGCCACCCCCTCTATCACCAATAAATAGATTCATGCATTGCATGAATCTATCTATGGCCGCCTCTGCCACCCCCCTATTCAGGTGCCCAGCCCCTTTTCTGGCGCCGGTCGTCTGAATTACAGCAACAGGGTATTTTTTTGAGGCATCTGATTGAGCCATAGGCTCTAATAGGCGTCAAAAAAGGTAAACAGCGAGCGCCATGCTTGGTGCTCGCAGTTCACTCAGCTGTGTTAGAAAAGCGAATGAATATTCGCTTTCCTAACACCGAACCGCCTCTCCACCAATCAGGTGCTTGGGTCTCTTACCTGTCACCTGATTGGCTGAAAGGACCTTGGACGCCTATCAGGAGGACAGGAGATGAGGATGGCAGGAGACGCACGAAGGACCCCGCTCGTCGCCGTCACCCGCTGCCCCACCAAGACAGGATAAGGGCCGGGCAGACTGGAAGCATTCAAGGGCACACTGGCAGCATTTGATGGGCACACTGGCAGCATTTGATGGGCACACTGGCAGCATTTAATGGGCACACTGGCAGCATATGATGGGCATACTGGCAGCATATGATGGGCACACTGGCAGCATTTGATGGGCACAGTGGCAGCATTTGATGGGCACACTGGCAGCATTTGATGGGAACAGTGGCACTGTTTGATGGCACAGTGTCATGGTTTGATGGCACAGTGGCAGCGTTTGATGGCACAGTGGCAGCGTTTGATGGCACAGTGGCTGCAATTGATGGCACAGTGGCTGCAATTGATGGACACAGTGGCAATGTTTGATGGGCACAGTGGCAGCATTTGATGGCACAGTGGCAGCGTTTGATGGACACAGTGGCAGTGTTTGATGGGCACAGTGGCTGCAATTGATTTTTTTTCAACATTTTTTTGTTCCCCCCCAAAAAAATTTTTGAGCACCAGCCGCCACTGATAGGGACTAAATGGCTTGTAATCCTAAAACAGGAACTAAAAGGGCTAAATAGCTTAGTTAAAGGTGAATTTAACCCCTTTGCCCTGGAGCCTCCTGTCCCTTTAAGAGGTTTCAGATGCCATGGGTGGGGGTTATGATCATGTGACCGACGCTCTGTGAATAGAAATGTAAAATATATTACTAAAGCGCTGATAAGAGTATAACAAACAACCTAAAAACTATAAATAATGTGACTGATTATATTAATGAAAAACAGCTGCAGCTATTTAAAATGTTTCCTGGCACCACGTGTACAAATGAATAAAAACAAATAATAGTGCACTAAATTTCAAATATATGCTTCATACTAAACTCCAGTGAGTAAGTGACAAAACGTGATCTTAAAAGATATATGCAAAAAGTCCACATCCATAAGGATATAAATAAAACTCTTGAATGCTGAAGAGACGTGAATAAACTCAGTCCGCGCTCTGTGACAGTCTCTGCAAAGTATAAGTGCTGACAGGTAATCACCAGCACCTCCGTGTGCAATGCCTGCTCCCCACACACGGATCAGCTCGATCGTACACGGGTATTCAGCTAATGGCTCCAGGGATACCAGGACTTCTCCATAAACAATTTCTTTCTCCAAATTCAATTTCTCAAAGCAAATAAAACATAATCATCGCGCAAGATTGCTTAAAAATACTTGCTTTTAATTAATAACACCATATGCACTCACATTTGAGCAGAAATAAAACCGCATTGAATGATCAGTTTGGCATTGGGACAGCTCTCCTCCTCACTACACATCCACGGTAACAAGGCACCGGAAGTGTCGTCACCGACTCCCCCCGACGCGTTGCGTCACAGGTCACATGACTTTCTCATTGCTCTGTGAAGTTGCATTTTTATGGTTTATGTTGCATACCAGTAGATTAAAAATAAAAAGAAGAAGATAAAGGAAATCTCCACAATGGCACACAGGCAAAAAAAAAGATGCCAATGGGTTTTTTTTTTAACCTTCTCTTTTCAAAAGAAATTGTCTTTACATACACTTTAAAGTAGAACTAAAGGCATCTTTTTTTTCCATTTGGGATAGCGTAGTGGAGAGTTATAACCCCTGTCAGTTTTTTTGCCATCTGTGTCACATTGGGGCAATTTCACTGCACTTCCTGCCCCATAGCCAAAACAGGAAGTGAGAGGAAATGCATCCAAAGTGAGGGAATCCCTAGCTGACACTAGAACTGGTGTCCTGATGTCTACACCTGTTCTGGTGAAAACCTAAAATTTAATATTTTCTTTCATTCTCACTCTTGGTTATAATGGTAAACAGAACAAATAGAGGGTGAACCTCCCTAATGGGGACACAGACAGCAATAAAAACTTGACAGGGGTTCTAATTCCCCTCTACTACTGTAAATCCAAACATTTTTTAAAATAAGTTTTGCTTTTCATTACAGAGATTTCAGTCCAAGGTTCAGTAATCATAGGCTATTGCAGATCCCCAGGGATGGTTAGGTAATGCTGCCCAATTAATCAAACAGAAAGAATGAATGAAATGTTGTTTATATATTTATGTGGAGGAAAGTATTTTCTTGCTCCTCATTCCATCTCATAGTTTCAAACATGTCATATTTTCAACCTGCACACTAGTATTAGAATGCCCCACGACTCAGGCAATGATGAGTGAATGTATTTTGTTCATTGCAAATTATGTCCTGGATTGAATATGCATTTTCCACAATTAAAAAACAAACGCAGGATGTTTATTTTTCTTCCCCTGGATGCCTTTGCTCCTGATAGGAAAAAAGTAGCTTCGAAAAGGTGTAGCCAGGGCTGGCTATTATGCCTAAAATCCAGAGACATTTTCTGTTTTATTAATGTAAGGTTGGCGCCCTCTAGTGTTTGCTGGTCACTATGTGTCAATTTCCTTTTTTCCTGTGTGAGGATTTAGAGCAAAGCATCATGGGATGTGTAGTTCAGAATGCTGAAGTGACTATGCCAGCAGGACGGATCTGAACTACAATTAACAGAATGCTTAGTGGACAGAACAGATTGCTGGGAGAGGATATAAAAGGGGCTGGCGCTGCCTAAATCGCTCTCTCTGGACGCCGTTTGACTCTGCCAGCAGGAGGTCTGTGTGACAGAGAGTTGCTGATGATTTGCGGCCTATACAGTGAGAAGCCGGACAGCTATACCCAGCGGGAACTCTGCTGGCAGCATCGCTTCTTCAGTGCAGTGGACCGGAGGGTGTTCCAGGTCATCCACAGACTCCTGCAATTCAGATACCAGCGGGCTGCAGCGTGGCCCAGCGGACGCCATTACCCAGAACCAAGATACAGAGAGAGAGTTCCGGCTGGAGTCTTCTCATCATCCGCATCATTACCAACTTCATCTGAGTTCCAGAGTGGTGTGCGGGCATAGCCCATGTCATCGTTAAGGACACTGCTTTCAGACATCACTTACAAAGTTCAGCTGGTGGTACTTGTAGTCCCACAGAAGTTAAATCTTATGTTATAACGAACACTGAAAGCAGACATCTATGCCCAGTTTTACATTACTGATTCTAGTATCTATACTGGATAACACCATTAGGATTATAAAGAAGGAAGATATAATACAACATGGATAAACCAAGGGCCTGCTCAATTTACTATACTCTGTCATCCAGGATTACTTTATTACAGCATAAAGAGGCTAGCTGAAGATATCTGGATTTCAAGGAATACTCTTTTACCTTTTTATTATCCTCTTTCTCCTCATCTGTCTTAATTGCATTGGACTGCAATAAAAAAGGGAGCCATCCTATTTAAATATAATACATGGTATATTGTTTTTTTTATATTGTGCAGAATTTACTGGCCTGTGAGTAGAGGAAGCAGAAGGGAGAAACCTTATGCCGCGTACACACGGTCGGACATTTCGTCTACAAAAGTCAGACGGAAGCCTACAGACTAAAGCTGGCCGACAATCCAATCGTGTGTGGGCTTCCCCGGACTTTCAGCTGACTTTTCCAGCCTCAAATCTGACGGACTTTAGATTTGAAACATGCTTCAAATCTTTACGTCGTAACTACGCCAGACCCAGAAATCCGCTCGTCTGTATGCTAGTCTGTATGCTAGTCTGACGGGCAAAAACCCACGCTAGGGCAGCTATTGGCTACTGGCTATCAACTTCCTTATTTTAGTCCGGTGTACGTCATCACGTACGAATCCGTCGGACAGGCTGTCGGACTTTTGTAGACGAAAAGTCCGACCGTGTGTACGCGGCATAAGTGTCAGTTGTCTACTCTCTTGTTAACCTGTTCACTTAGGTTTATGTGATTGGGTTAATATTGGTGTTCATTTCCAACAAAGGGAACTTTACATCATTATATGTCTTCTTTGATAATTATAGATAGAACAGTTGTGTATGTAGGAGTGTTTCTAACTAACTGTCGAAACATATCCAAAGCTGGGGCTCCTAGCACCAAGTGGCCCTGAGATACGGGGCCCCAAAACTGGTTCGGAAAATGTCATTCTCTGCTGCAGAAAAGTGCTTGACATTTTCTGAACTGATTTTTGGGGCCCTGTATCTCGGGGCCACTTGGTGCTAGAAACCCTGGCTTTGGAAATTTTATGGTGCTAGTTCCACTGGGTTTGCACACCAAATTTGTAGTTCTTAGCACTAAGTGGCCCCGAGATACGGGGCCCCAAATTCGGTCAACTGTGTCTATCTGCAGCAATGTCATTTCGGGACCCTTTGGGTTCAGAGACCCCAAATTTTGGCTGCAGCTTGGGGGCATCTAGGAACCCTTAACTACCGAGTTTGAAGTTCAGGGGACCTATGGCTGCAAATGGGCACAGTGAGGCATGCAAATGGGCACAGTGATGCTGCAAATGGGCATTGTTGACCCTCTTTTCCACTTACAGTAGCTGTGCATTTCTCACCCTCGTCTTATACTCGGGTCAATACGTTTTTCCCATTTTTTTTGTGGTAAATTAGGGCCTCGACTTATACTCGGAACGACTTATACTCGAGTATATACGGTAAGTTTATTTCCTAGAATCATCAGCACCATCTAGTGCCAATAACGAGGTATTTTTTCTGACTTAGATATTTCAGGAAAAAAATACAGGATTAATGCCAGTAGCTGTCGCTGACAATCCTAGGAAATAAACCTATTAGGAAAATTACCGTGTAATTACATTTACACTCTTTGGCTCAAATGACAAGTCCAGGGGTGTTCTTTTTGATGTTTTTATTTTTGGGGTAACTTAGGATAGGATTGGGAAATTAAATGGGATGCTCCAAAAAGAACTATGTACAGGATGAAGACAGTAAACTTTCTTCTGTAGAACTGAAGCAAATGTCCTTGCAAAAGCAGACAAAAGCACAAAAAAGCTTCTTCTTTAGAGCAATTAGACCGGAGTTCCTTCACAGGGAATTAGATTAGATTGAGCTCTTCGGGTCACCAGCGGATGTCCCCTTTACACACACACAGCTGACCCTCTAGTACCAGAGGGGTGGCAGCAGCCCACAGTCTCTAAGATCTCCCATTGCAGTCTGTACTCACAAAATGTCCTTGGAAAGCTGGGTGCCTCCTTCCAACATTCATGCAACACCTTTTACCTTTGGTGCCAGACTAGATCTTCAGACGACAGCCCCTTCCAGCAACATCCAGCAAAGCAGGCCCTCAGGTCGCCCACATGAGGCCTCAGGGACAACAAGCACATGGCAGGGTTGCATGTGCTCTTACAGGTAGGGGCATACCTAGAGCATTTGGCATCCAGGGCGGATCCTATATCTGGCACCCCCCTTCCCCAAAATGTAAAAACACCCCACTGTGCCCCCTGCATCCCCCAATATCTCTTTGTGACTACTGTGTACCCCCTCTCCAAAACTGCACCTCTGGGCCCCTTTACATTACACAGCCCTCTGCATCTCTGGACCCCTTTGCATTACACATCCCCCTGCACCTCTGGACTCCTTTATATTACACAGCCCCCTGCACCTCTGGATCCTTTAACATTATACAGCACCCTGCACCTCTGGACCCCTTTACATTACACAGCTGCCTGCACCTCTGGACCCCTTTACATTACACAGCCCCCCGCATCTCTGGACCCCTTTACATTACAATGCTCCCTGCAACTCTGGACTCCTTCACATTACACAACCTCCTGCACCTCTGGACCCATTTACCTTACACAGCCCCTTTACATTACACAGTTTCCTGCAACTCTGGACTCCTTTACATTACACAGCCCCCTGCACCTCTGCACCCCCTTTACATTACACAGCCCCCTGCACCTCTGGGCCCCCTTTACATTACACAGCCCCCTTTACCTCTGGATCCCTTTACAATACATTGAACCCACACCTCTGGATCCCTTTACATTACACAGCCCCCTTGTAAGAGTCCAGGGCTTACTACGCATGCACCAATGGCGCGTTGCTGCAAGAGGAAATCCGTGCCAACTGAGCATGCGTCAAAGACGCCTCAGGGCGCCAACCCGCACCTGCGTAGAAGACTTGATGGAAAAGGGCAGGAAAATGCCCAGGAGGCGCACAGGAAGTGATATCAAACTGCTGGGGCGGGAAAATCCCCAGGAGGTGTACAGGAAGTGACCTCAAACTTCCCTATATAAGCCCAGCCCAGACACTGCCAAATTGCTGGATTATCTTCAGCCCCCCTTGTTCCTGTGCTAGTGTGTGATCTGTCTGAACCTGTTGTGACCTGGAAACCTGTTTGACTACTCTTGATTACTGCTTGCCTTTGACCTCGGATTTGTACCTTAACCAATCTACTTCTTTTCCCCTTTTGTACTCAGCTGCCAGATTGGAACCGACCCCAGCTTGGATCTCGACCATTCTTCTTCTGAATAACCCTTTCATGCTTCATTGCCCAACTGGACTTGACCTCGGCTCGGATCCCAGACTAAGGCTTGCACGGTGCTCCGCACCCTTGGCACCTCTGCCACTCGGTGTCCCCACCAAGACTTTCTCTCCATCTCCAGAGGCTTTAAGGACCCGAGGTGCAAGGGAGGCCTTCCCACTACTTCGGTCTCACATCAGGTACGTGGCCCTTGTGACACCTCTGCACTCCTTTACAATACACAGCCCCCTGCACCTCTGGACCCCTTTGCATTACTCAGCCCTCTGCACCTCTGGACTCCATTATATTACACAGCACCCTGCGCCTCTGGATATCTTTACATTTAATAGCACCATGCACTTCTGGACCCCTTTACATTACACCTCCCCCTGCACCTCTGAACCCCTTTACACTACACTACCCCCTGCACATCTGGGCCCCTTTACATTACACAGCCCCCTTTACATTACACAGCTCCCCGCATCTCTGGACCCCTTTACATTACACAGCTCCCTGCAACTCAGGACTCCTTCACATTACGCAACCTCCTGCACCTCTGAACTCTTTTACTTTACACAGCTGCCTGCACCTCTGGACTCCTTTACATTACACAACCCCCTGTATCTCTGGACCTCTTTACATTACACAGCTCCCTGCAACTCTGGACTCCTTCACATTACACAACCTCCTGCACCTCTGGACCCCTTTACATTACACAGCCCCTTTACATTACACAGTTTCCTGCAACTCTGGACTCCTTCACATTACACAACCCTCTGCACCCCCTTTATATTACACAGCCCCCTGCACCTCTGGACCCTCTTTACATTACACAGCCCCCTTTACATTACACATCCCCCTATACCTTTGGATCCCTTTACAATACACTGCCCCCACACTTATGGACCCATTTACATTGTCTTTCAGTGTATTTCACCAGGAAACTTATTTTCAGTTAAAGCGGGATTCTGGCCGTAAAAAAAAATAAATAAAAGTCAGCAGCTACAAACACTGTAGCTGCTGACTTTAAATAAGTACTTACCTGTCCTGGGTGCCTGCGATGTCGGCCGCCCAAGGCCGACCTATCCCTCGGCTCTCAGGTCCCGGCACCGCCATCCTAGATAAGGGAAACAGGCAGTGGAGCCTTGCGGCTTTACTGCCAGCTTCCTACTGCGCACTACTACTCTGTGAATGACCCTGTGGTGTTCTGGGAACACACACAGTTCCCAGAAGACAACGGGGCTGCTCACCGAGGAGCAGAATACGCCGCGTAATAGGAAGAGGCAGATTAGGAAGACTGCCTAGCAACAAGGGTTTAGGTAAGTTTAAAAAAAAAATTTTTTCAAATTTTTTTAAAATTGTTTTTAGGATTTTTGGTGACTTTTTTTTTTCAGGGTGGCCCTCCACTGTAAATAAAGCCCCAAAACTCTTAAACCAGAGATTTCCCTTCCCATACCACACCATGTCACCTGACTCCAAATCCAGAGTCTTATCTTACTCCAGAGTCCAGAATAGATTATTTCTTTGAGAAATACATTATCTCCATTTCTGAGCATGCCCCTATTATTATGGAGCTATATCTAAATACTAAAAATATAAAGACCTGGCAGTTGAGCAAATTAAGGAACCATTGAAACAGAAAATCATACATTTCCTCACTCCCAACCAACAGCCAGACACTCCCCTCTCTCCACATGGGAGTCCAACAAATGTTACATTAGGAGAATCCTCATAGCCCAGTACACATCTCTCAAGAAAACCAGATCCCAAAATATTGATGTCAGGTCACCTGAGTCCAGGTGACAGATGCCTCCCTGCAGGAGTGCACCACTAAGATAGTGGACCCTAAGGCTGACTGCTGCGGATGGAACTCGGGGTTGTTCAGGAAGGCAGGTCCCCTGGAGAACCAACACAGATCCCACAGGGAGTTAGAGCATAGGTTTCCCAGGGCGCGGAGTCTAAGAGCCAGCAGGTGTTCACCAGAGCCTCTAGTGGTGAGGATGGACTGGGCTGCAACTGGCTCCAGGTCGCGGCGCCCAGGGTCTCTCAGCTCACGCTCACGGTAGACTACAGGAGGATGGAGAGGAAACAGCAGCCCAGGACAGCAAGGGATAGTAAGGAGGTAGCCAAATGTCGGGGCGACTAGCAGACAAGAATAACAGAGAACACGCCAAAGGTCAGGGTCACAGGCAAACAGGGATAGTCGAGAAGGCGCCAAAGGTCAGGGTCACAAGCAGACAGGGATAGTCGGGAACACGCCAATATCGGTAACAGAGACAAACTTAGAGCAAACAGGAAGCCAAACACACAATATTGCAAGGCAGGCTTGGAGAATACGGTGTTAAATAGTGGTTCCTATTGAGGCTAGGGTGGAGCCACACTGAGGGACGATTACTTAAGCATGCAGGTGTGAGAATACAAGCCTCAAGGCTGATACACAGACCTGGTAACAGACAGGTCATAAATGTATTACTGCAAGGTCATGACAACTGAAAATCTCATAAATCAGATACATATCCTTCCAACCCAGCATAATAAAATGTTGACCCTATATACAGATTTATGTAGCGGTGAAGTTGCCACTAGTAACAGACATCCACCAAATCACCCCGCTGCCAGACTCATATACATCAATTGCAGAGACAATGAACAGTTTTTTGCTGGTTTTGTTTTTGTTTATTGGGTGGTACAACTTAGTTGGGCAAAAGGGTATACGGGATGCCCATAGGATAGTTGATTTGCCATCATACTTTAAAGATTTCACACACTAGCACATGGTTAGAGCCAGAAGAGATGATGTACATGTATTAATTGCTATGATCTTCCTCCTGCATCACCATGCAGACTGGTGCTCTTCCTCTGCTTAACTCTCGCAGACTATTGCTTCCAGCATTCCCCATCCATTACCGTGTAAGGGATGAGGACATCACTCTTGACCGTGTAAGGGTGATGTTCCCAGAACTCCTCTCCTCCTGCACAAATCTTATATTGAAGTAAAGTAATGTCACATCTTCTTCTGAAAGCTAGAAGGACCCACTCTGAATAAATTCTTTAAGCTGGCTCTGATTGCTCGCAGCTACTAGGCCAGAGGCCTGCAGCACCTCTCCCTGGAGGCCTGGTAGTTTAAAAGCACATGTTGGATGATGGACTACTGTTCCCAGCCAGCCCAGCTTGCAAATCCTGTGCCCTCAGGCCACATCGATTTGACACATATCCCCACAGTCTCTCCTCTGATCCAGGACTCCCCATCATTGACCGTGTAATAATGAAGACTTTGCAGATGACCTTGTAAGAGCAAAGTTCCCTCACAGACTTCCTGGCACATCCAGTCCTCCACTGTGGTACACTCACTGATCTTTCTCTGCCCTGAGTCCTTGATGGAGAACGTGACCGGACCATACGTTCCGACAGCTTCACCTGCCCCTCTGCTCCAGGAGTTCTTTACCAATGACCGTGTAATGGTAAAGACAGTGCCAATGACCTTGAAATAGCAAAGTTCCTTCACAGTTCTCCCTGGGCCTCCTCCTGCGATCGGCGCACCCCCCCCCTCCCCCCAGATGGGGGTGCCCTCCTGCTGCTGTCTAGTATTCCATCCTCCCCTTCACTCAGCCGACACCTCCCCCCCAGTGGAAAGTTACCTCAGCTTATATAGGAGGCCCGCCCCCTGCCAATTACAGTTGGGGATTGGTCAGGGCTCCCACATGAGCTGCCTGCCACTCCAGTTCTTGGCCCAGCCCCTTTTCCAGAACATTCTCCCTGGAAGCAGGGGAGGCGCCTCAGAACTGGAGCACAGGTGGCCACACCCACTGCTACTCTAACCACTCCCAGCCCCTCAGATCAAAACAGTCAGGCCTAGCTTGCAGCATATACCTGGCTGAATTTGCCTGTGCTGACAGTCTCCTAGTTAAAATCCTATTACTAGCACCTACTTATTGGTAGAGGGTGCCACATTTGCAACAAAAAAGGGAACCATTAAAGATATGCTACTTTATAAAGTGAAAGCCCAAGAGCTCAGAATCCACCAAACCGGATATGTTGACCGGGCGAAGGCAGGAAAGGAATGAACAAGGCAGTTTAAATAGCCAGAAGGGGCTGGCTGTAGGCTGGACTGACAAGCAGATAATAACAACCAGGTGAGCCTGAGCACAGAGAAGAGAGCTGCTAAGAGCCCAGCCCTGACAATATTACATACTCCTTACACCTGCATTTGTACATTATATGTGCAATGGAATTTAAATTTGTGCTGAGTGATACGCAATCACCCCCCGTGACAAAATTAAATTGTGGCGCTCTCTCTAAAGAATTAAATCATCTCCTACAGTGAAAAATAAAAAATCTAAATCTAACCCACACCCTAATAATGGTGTGTATCTAAATAATAAACGACTGTGCAACAGGTATCTGATAAAAACCTGCTGGTACCCTTACAATGTGTTCATTGTAAGAAGTAAGTGAAAACAACAATAGTGACACCAAAAATACCTAATACATAACGTGACTTAGTGTTAATATTAATCAGATGTTGCTATACAGATTTACATATACTAGATAAGTGTACAATCTATATAAATAGGTGCAAAAACACAATGCAAAAAATAGTGTCCGTGATGGTAATCAAAACCAACATATGATGTGCAACGGCAAGTCCTTCTGCTGTAAGCATGTGAGTACTTCTACCAGAAATCTTCCACCACACCTCTGTGCTCAGTGACCACTCTCCCTATGGACAGTCACTCACCAGCTCCTCATGCCTCCACTTTCGTAAGAGGCTAAAAAGGCATAGATGACTGCTGCTACTGGCAAGGGTTAAGCCGTGTCCATCCAGGAGGTTCGTTCCATATAGAAAAAAAGACTTCCAATAGTGTAATACCGTAAACACTTTAATAATTCACACTGCAAATTACACTACAAAGGTTCCACTCACATTGTGTATAAAACAAACAGCACAGCAAACTCCACAGCAATCTGCCCGATCGAATATCAACCAACAGCTGAGATAAACCTCCTAGGGGGTGTGTGCGGTCACAGCGGACCCTCTAATCGCCAGCGCTCAAAGTGTCTCTCACCCTCTCGCCGCTTGCTTCATAGATGGGTATAGCTATCCTCCCCACTGGGTTAACTAAACAGCCAGCTTCTTCCTGTCACTAGTACGTGGTGTTCCTCTTCTTACGGCCACGCCCCCGACATGTTTCGATACGCCTGTACCTTAATCATGGGATAGGCCGTTTTGGACATCCATCACCCCTTATATTCCCTCCCATTGTCAATCGGACTGAGGACGCCCAAGTGCGCATGCGCGCCTCTATATTCGACGGCCAATCGAATGTTCTCCGTCGGAGATAAGGGCACCCTAGTGCGCATGCGCATCTCTCTCCCCAGCGTCTGCGCTCAACGAGTGTCCCCGTGACCGCAAAACCCCGCTGACTTGCATGACACAGCTCATAATGTAGCTGCATATTCTAGCGCTGTAAACTTAATTCCTCCCAGCCAGCATAGATGGTGGGCTGCCAGATAGCGCTATTATACCCTGACATGTTAAACGGAACACTTCCTTTACCTTTCACATGTTGCAGCGATTCACCTATATAAAAGCATGTATCCACATTATCTTCTCTATGCTCTTATACACTCTCATAATACAATCTATTAAAAGCATGGTTACAAACTCTTCTAACCATTGCTGTGGTGAGACAATTGGTATATCTTATAAATATTGAATGAATTATATTTACGTATACATATAAAAGCAAAAAATTAAAAATTAAAACATTAAATTAAATAAACAAGAATGGCTGAAATACATCATTTCAAACCCCAACCCTCACTGTTTAGTAAAGGATGGGGAATAGATTCTACCCAAATCTATAGACTTCATAAAATTACACTACAAATTGATCTGCTCCTAAGTTCGATAGACAAATAATGCTCATATTAATAATGATAATTATAAAATCTACACGAAGTAAAAATCCAAAAATTAAAAATTTAAAATTACCAAAAATATTTTTCACTCGTAGCAGCATAAGTGAATATGGAATATAGGCCCGTGTAGTCTACCTCTAGGGACTGTCTAAAAATCATTTAAAAAACAGTTAAGGTCTAGTTCGATATTTAAGCCTCTCGGAGTTAAACTCTTAAAAAGAAATATCCATTCCGTCTCTCTCCGTGATAGGTCCCTTACTCTGTTAGAAAGGCCCCGAACATAGGAGACCAAATAGTGAGGAAGATTCTGGACGCACCAAAACGAGAACTTTATCCTTTAATTTTAAAGGTTTTTTCTGTTGCAGGAAGTGCGTTTGCTGCAAAACAGTGAGGGTCAGTAACAGAGGTATCACCAATGTGACCAACAGGGAAGGGGAAAGGTTTGAAATTAAAGAGTTTAGTACATGTACCACCACACATGTGGTTTACCTCATGTGGTGTCCCTGTGGCTTGTACTACGTTGGGAGGACGAAAAGACAGTTAAAGATCCGTATTAGTGAACACCTCACCAACATAAAAAATGGATACAAGTATCACAGTGTATCCATGCACTTTAAGACCAAACATCAACAAGACCCTTCGCTGTTACAATTCTGCGGTATCGATGTGGTCCATCCGTCCTGGAGGGGTTCCAACAGAGTAAGGGACCTATCACGGAGAGAGACGGAATGGATATTTCTTTTTAAGAGTTTAACTCCGAGAGGCTTAAATATCGAACTAGACCTCAACTGTTTTTTAAATGATTTTTAGACAGTCCCTAGAGGTAGACTACACGGGCCTATATTCCATATTCACTTATGCTGCTACGAGTGAAAAATATTTTTGGTAATTTTAAATTTTTAATTTTTGGATTTTTACTTCGTGTAGATTTTATAATTATCATTATTAATATGAGCATTATTTGTCTATCGAACTTAGGAGCAGATCAATTTGTAGTGTAATTTTATGAAGTCTATAGATTTGGGTAGAATCTATTCCCCATCCTTTACTAAACAGTGAGGGTTGGGGTTTGAAATGATGTATTTCAGCCATTCTTGTTTATTTAATTTAATGTTTTAATTTTTAATTCTTTGCTTTTATATGTATACGTAAATATAATTCATTCAATATTTATAAGATATACCAATTGTCTCACCACAGCAATGGTTAGAAGAGTTTGTAACCATGCTTTTAATAGATTGTATTATGAGAGTGTATAAGAGCATAGAGAAGATAATGTGGATACATGCTTTTATATAGGTGAATCGCTGCAACATGTGAAAGGTAAAGGAAGTGTTCCGTTTAACATGTCAGGGTATAATAGCGCTATCTGGCAGCCCACCATCTATGCTGGCTGGGAGGAATTAAGTTTACAGCGCTAGAATATGCAGCTACATTATGAGCTGTGTCATGCAAGTCAGCGGGGTTTTGCGGTCACGGGGACACTCGTTGAGCGCAGACGCTGGGGAGAGAGATGCGCATGCGCACTAGGGTGCCCTTATCTCCGACGGAGAACATTCGATTGGCCGTCGAATATAGAGGCGCGCATGCGCACTTGGGCGTCCTCAGTCCGATTGACAATGGGAGGGAATATAAGGGGTGATGGATGTCCAAAACGGCCTATCCCATGATTAAGGTACAGGCGTATCGAAACATGTCGGGGGCGTGGCCGTAAGAAGAGGAACACCACGTACTAGTGACAGGAAGAAGCTGGCTGTTTAGTTAACCCAGTGGGGAGGATAGCTATACCCATCTATGAAGCAAGCGGCGAGAGGGTGAGAGACACTTTGAGCGCTGGCGATTAGAGGGTCCGCTGTGACCGCATACCCCCTAGGAGGTTTATCTCAGCTGTTGGTTGATATTCGATCGGGCAGATTGCTGTGGAGTTTGCTGTGCTGTTTGTTTTATACACAATGTGAGTGGAACCTTTGTAGTGTAATTTGCAGTGTGAATTATTAAAGTGTTTACGGTATTACACTATTGGAAGTCTTTTTTTCTATATGGAACGAACCTCCTGGATGGACACGGCTTAACCCTTGCCAGTAGCAGCAGTCATCTATGCCTTTTTAGCCTCTTACGAAAGTGGAGGCATGAGGAGCTGGTGAGTGACTGTCCATAGGGAGAGTGGTCACTGAGCACAGAGGTGTGGTGGAAGATTTCTGGTAGAAGTACTCACATGCTTACAGCAGAAGGACTTGCCGTTGCACATCATATGTTGGTTTTGATTACCATCACGGACACTATTTTTTGCATTGTGTTTTTGCACCTATTTATATAGATTGTACACTTATCTAGTATATGTAAATCTGTATAGCAACATCTGATTAATATTAACACTAAGTCACGTTATGTATTAGGTATTTTTGGTGTCACTATTGTTGTTTTCACTTACTTCTTACAATGAACACATTGTAAGGGTACCAGCAGGTTTTTATCAGATACCTGTTGCACAGTCGTTTATTATTTAGATACACACCATTATTAGGGTGTGGGTTAGATTTAGATTTTTTATTTTTCACTGTAGGAGATGATTTAATTCTTTAGAGAGAGCGCCACAATTTAATTTTGTCACGGGGGGTGATTGCGTATCACTCAGCACAAATTTAAATTCCATTGCATATTTGTCTTACATATTAAGTGGCAGCTATAGGTAGGTGTCATTTCACCGGATGTGTAGCACCATCTGGGTGAAACATCCTAGGCGCAGTGGGGGTTGACCTAGTAGAGGGTGGTTTTTATCTAGGAATAACCGTTTAGTCACTGTACATTATATGTACCTGATACTTGCACCCTGTATGTTACATATTCTAGACACCTGCATTCTGTATGTTACATACCTTTGACTCCAGTGTAAAAACACTTTTCCACACCCAAATTTCTCCATGTTGCACTGTTGTGGAAATTTTGTCAGATGTCCCCAGTGTCAGTTTTGCTGTAATATGCTCATGCGAGCGTATTCGCACATACAGACATTGGTGGAAGACCATTGGCTGCGGAAACCTTACCGTGGACATGGCAGATCTTTTTGCTCTTTTAGGGATGTTCATTTATGCCTCACCAAGAGACTGGCCCCTTCATGGCGATTGCATAAACATTTAAACGGATATGCGTACATGGGAACCATAGCATAACCATACAAAAATGATGCTCCACTGAGCCATGATAGTACAGCTTGCATCATTGGTAGCAGTGGGAATGTGCACACAATCGTGTTCAGAGCCCTGTAACGCAGAAAACCGCTAAAAACCGATAATAACCGCTAAAAATCGCTATTGAAAAAACGTTGACAAACGTTAAAAAACTCACTGTAAATCTACTGGCATTTTTAGAACGTCCAGCGTGCATGAGGCCTTAAAGTGACTGGTGTTAAATATCGTGCAAAAAAAATATATGTATTGTGCAAAAGAAAATATAAAAATTATATAGTATATCAAAGTGACAAGTGCTTTTATCCCTATGTGCGTCAACCTTTAAATTCAATACATGGTAACCAAAAAAATATATAGTCCTTGTGAATATGTGTGTATATATATATATATATATATATATATATATATATACAGTCCTTCAATACATCTTTTTCTAAAGTATTACAACGAAAAATATATATATATAATGTTTGGGGTTCTAAGTAATTTTCTAGCAAAAAAAAATGATTTTAACTTGTAAACAACAAGTGTCAAAAAGAGGCTCGGTCCTTAACCACTTCAATACCGGACACTTAGACACCTTCCCTCCCAGGCCAATTTTCAGCTTTCAGTGCTGTCGCAATTTGAATGACAATTGCGCGAACATGCTACACTGGGTAGGCACTGATGAGCACAGATGGGCACTGATGGGCACAGATGAGCACTGACAGGTGGCACTGATAGGCAATGACAGGTGGCACTGATGGGCAATGACAGGTGGCACTGATAAAACATTGGGTCATTGCTGGGCAGATCTGGGACATAATGGTGCCAATTAGTGCCCATTTGTGGGCACTGATTGGTACATGTGGATGGCCATGGGGTACATACCTGGCCATCCACATGTTGCCCCTTCCCTGGTGGTCCTAGTGGCGATCCCTGGTGGTCCAGTTTGGTGATCTGAGGGGGGGCTGCGCTAAACAATCAGCGCAGACCCCCCCTGCCAGGAGAGCCGCCAATCGGCTCTCCTCTACTCGCGTCTGTCAGACGTGAGTGAGGAAGAGCCGATCAACGGTTCTTCCCATTGACAGCGTGATCAGCCGTGATTGGACATGGCTGATCACGTGGTAAAGAGCCTCCACTGGAGGCTCTTTACCAAGATCGGTGGAGCGGTGTGTCAGGCTGAAACACCGCTCCACCGATCGCCGCGATGCGCGCCCCCGGGGGGCGCGCGGGGGCATGTTATCCTGCTGGCCGTCATATGACGCCCAGTCAGGATAACAGAACCACTTCCTGGATGTCAATCCACTATAGGGCGGGCGGGAAGTGGTTAAAGCAGAGTTCCGACACAAAAAAAATTAAATAAAAGTCAGCAGCTACAAATACTGCAGCTGCTGACTTTAAATAATCGGACTCTTACCTGTCCCAGGGTCCAGTGATGCGGGGGAACAAAGTCCTGCTCGTCTCCCCCTCCTCTCTGCGGCGCCGGCATTGTCACTGTGGGCATCCGGCTATGGCTTCACAGCTGGGCACGCACTGCGCATGTGCGAGCCGCGCTGTGCGCTGTGACTGGCCGGGCAATCATCTAGGACCTGTGACGTGTCCCAGATGATTGCCAGGAGGGAGGGGGAGAGGTGAACGTACTACACCCCGGGAGGAAGTGGGAGCTGGAACCCTCTAAAAAGAGGGTTTCTGCTCCCCCCCCAAAAAATGACATGCCAAATGTGGCATGTCAGGGGGTCACCTTCGATTAAAGCGGAAGTTCCATTTTTGGGTGGAACTCCGCTTTAAGTGGTTATTCTTTGTTTTTATCTAAGAGCCATTGCTTTGCCATAGCACAACCCACCAGAATACCTCCAGTATTATGCATTAGAGTATAAAGTTGAAAGCTATGCAAATTACCCATTGATCTTGGCCGAACCAGTTGCCTCCCTTCCCAACCTATTTCCCCAAACTGCATCTACAATGCCCTATTCAAGTTTTAAAATAAGTTTGTAAAAATCTGAAACTCTAAACCTCACCAATTCACCTCAACAGCTCCGTGCCTTCAAAGCTTACTTCCCCTGTGGGCCCCCTCTCACATTAAATAGTTGGGAGTAAACGGCGTTGGTGGACAAAATATTAATGGCTAACTTTCCACAATTTCTCACACAGATTAGACAGGATTGGTGGACATGACACTGACTCACTCTTGTGATTTGGCAGGAATAGTGAATGGAAGATCAATATTCTCCTCCATCTGCTCCATCTCTTCTGATAAAAATCCTTAACTCTTTTCTCAAGGTGATGCGGGGGGAACTTCTCGCATTTTTTGGTCCCATAAATCCTGCAGGATTTCTTTCCTTGCCTGAACATTAGGAAGGGATGGGTTTTCCCAGAACCTATCCAACAGCATTAAGCTACTAATATTTAGAATTATGCTGTCTTAAATCAGAAAAGGTGAACCTCCTAATCTGTCCAGCTATTGACAGTACAATTAGCCCTCTGTCACGTGACAAGGAGATCATCTGCATCACATTATGGATCTCTAAAATTAATTTTGTTCAATCTATTTAAACAAAGAAATCCTCACTCTGGCTACCTGGCAGGCTATGCAACAAGGCTATGCAACAGGCAGGCTATGCAACGACTCCTGGACAACTCCTCGCTAAAGAATGGGGGAAGTTTTTTAACCACCGAACAAAGGGATAATTTTTGCCACACTGTGATGCAAAACACATCACAGCTGCAACATGTATACACCCGCATCCACCCCCTTTGCAGCCTTTGCCTGTGCATTACACCCTCCTAACTCTTGAACTATGTAAATTAACCACTCATGGCCCCTGCACTCTGTGCATTTCCCACTCCTGACCCCTGCACTATGAATATTTGTCAGGAACCATTAATCAGACTGAAACAGAAATGCAGTAAAAATCACGCCTTTTAATGTAATAGTAAAAATGATACAGATCAGTAAATGTAGTCAAAACATAAGCCAGAGATCGTAAGCCAAAGCGGATAGTCAGACAAGCCAGTAATCAGGAAACCAGAGATCAGCTTAGTCGGAGGCAGAAGAACAGGATCAGAAACCAGAAGGGACATCAGCCAGGCAAAGTCTTACACAGGAACACAGCAGAGAAACTCAAGATATGTTGACCAGGCAAAGGCAGGAAAGGAATTAGCAAGGCAGTTCAAATAGCCAGAAGGGGCTGGCTCTGGCTGCAGGGGGGACTGAACAGCAGATAATGATAACCAGGTGAGCCACTGAGGAATCAGTGCGTGCTTTCAATTATCGGACAGCTGAGCAGCCTGAGCACAGAGAAGAGAGCTGCTTAGTGCCCAGCCCTGACAATATTACATACCCCTGACACCTGCATTGTGTACATTATATGCACCTGATACTTGCATTCTCTATGTTACATATTATAGACACCTGCATTCTACATACATACTTTTGACCCCAGTGTAAGAACACTTTGCCACACCCAAATTTCTCCATTTTGCACACTGCCTGCAGGCTTGGGGGGGGGGGGGTAGGCCCTGTCAGGTGGAGGGGGGCTGTCAGGTAGGCTGTACAGTGCTCCATAACAGTGGCCCTACCTTGGGAACTCCGGTTTAGGGCCCTGGCCCCCACCCCCTTACTCCCCACCCTTTCCTCCCATTCTTCTCCTACCCCATCAACTCCCTCAAACCCCTCCACCTCCCCATCCTTTTCTTCACACTGTCCAGGTTGTGTTATGAGCCCACCTCCTCCCAGGCTTGGTACTGATTACCTAATTTAGCTAAACTTATTGTTACGAGTTTCCATCCCTACCTTGTACACACTGTTACTGCCTGCTGAAAGCAGGAACCATGTTGGTGTACCCCTGTTTTTTTTCCCACCACAAGGAACTTCCGGATGCTCATCAGTACTTACAAATGTACAGTTGTATTTGCAATTCTCAAATGCATTCCATGTACAAATGATGCATTTATGTTATACTCGTGTACTATTTTATGTACTGTCAGTACTACAGAAGTACAGTACTGACAATGTGTACATTGGCTATTTCTGCTGTACCTTTTCAAAAACTTAAAGAGTAACTCCAGTTTTGAAAAAAAAACAAAAGAAACAATCCCCTCTGGGTAATCAATGTACATTGCAAGGATTTTAACAAACGTTGCTGCAGATTCCTACCATCAGCAGATTCCTCCATCTGCTTTGAATAAAAATACGTTTGATTATGTAAAACTGAATGGGAGTGACTTATTCATTATTATTCAGCTGATGCACATGCAGTGTTCTAATGAGGAAAGTTGCAGTGTCAGCATCCCTTTCTAGGCAATTAACCTTTTGGGAGTATCTCATCAAAAATTACACTTTTGTTGCAGAGGATGCCTATAATTTGGCTTGCAATATCTCGAGGCAGAATTTTTGAGGAAATCAGTGATCCAATCACACAAGCAGGAAATGAAATTCTGGAGAAGTTCTTTACACCAACTGTGTACAAAATGCCTCCAGGTTGCCATATTGAATTGAATTTTACAGAAAAGTACAATGCTATAGATTTAAAATGAAAGATAATTCTTAATAACATTACAATTACAATATGGCTTGTGTAGCAAGTGTAAATGCTATTTTTTTTATTTGGTATTTTTTTTTTTCCAATGAAAAGGGAGTTACCCTTAAAATATAGAATTTATTTAAAAAAATGTTGGCAAAACAGGCTTTAGGGTCATGTATGTCCAGACTGAAAAGCCGGTGTCTAGACTATAATCGGGGATATTAATGTACAGTCTGTTTGAGTAACAGGTTTATTAGTTTGGCTTTGCTTTATTCTATTGATATGAAATGAAAATTAAAGGTTTCCCCTTTGAAGCTGTCTTCCTAGTTATCTATTTCATATAATGATTTATTCTCCCATGATTTGTTCAGCTACTAGAAATTACTGTCCAGCCCTCCTACAGAGAATATGAGATAATGCTTGAACTGGAGCCAAGAGAGTGATGCAGGATTTCACCCTACATGCTGTATGAGTTCAGGGAGCAGACAGACAGAGGAGAAAAGTAATAGGGACTTTTTGTCTTCATCTGTCCTTCAGTATTGGTTCATTAGATGGTTTATGTAAGGAAGAAAAAAATCTATATATTTTAAAGACTTTCATATAGCAAGTTCTGTCTTTGTAAAGTTTATTCACACACACCATTATTTTTAAGTATCCTTTATTCGGTGTACCCTTTATGTGTGTAGCCAGGTGTCTAGGGTGTTAGTTCACCTTTTCATTTTTTTCTGAAAAGGTGAGCTAACTCTTTAAAGATCATATGAGCGACTGGGATTAGAAATATTACCACATGGTCCATGCTATCCTGAACAGTGCAAGAAGCCTAATGATATTGGAAACTGCAATGAAAAGCGTATATGGGTCTAGCGTTGTATTTTTTTTTTACATTGTTTCATTGGTCCTTTTTGGACTAATGTAAGTATGTACACTATATTACCAAAATATTGGGAGGCCTACCTTTACACGCACATGAACTTTAATGGCATCCCAGTCTTAGTCCGTAGGGTTCAATATTGAGTTGTCCCACCTTTTGCAGCTATAACAACTTCAACTCTTCTGGGAAGGCTGTCCACAAGGTTTTGGAGTGTGTCTATGGGAATGTTTGATCATTCTTCCAGAAGCGCATTTGTAAAGTCAGGCACTGATGTTGGACAAAAAGACCTGGTTCCTAGTCTCTGCTCTAATTCGTCAAAAAGGTGTTCTATCAGGTTGAGGTCTGGGACTCTGTGCGGGCCAGTCAAGTTCTTCTACCCCAAACTCGCTCATCCATGTCTTTATGGACCTTGCTTTGTGCACTGGTCTTAATCATTTGGTGTAGGGGGGATTATGGTGTGGGGTTGTTTTTCATTGGTTGGGCTTGGCCCCTTAGTTCCAGTGAAGGGAACTCTTAAAGCGTCAGCATACCAAGACAGTTTGGACAATTTGATGCTCCCAACTTTGTGGAAACAGTTTGGGGATGGCCCCTTCCTGTTCCAACATGATTGTGCACAAAGCAAGGACCATAAAGACATGAATGAGCGAGTTTGGGGTGGAGGAACTTGACTGGCCTACACAGAGTCCTGACCTCAACCTGATAGAAACCTTTGGGATAAATTAGAGTAGAGACTGCGAGCCAGGCCTTCTTGTCCAACATCAGTGAATGACCTCACAAATGCGCTTCTGGATGAATGGTCAAACATTCCCATAGACACACTCCTAAACCTTGTGGATAGCCTTCCCAGAAGAGTTGAAGCTGTTATAGCTGTAAAGGGTGGGCCAACTCAATATTGAACCTTACGGACTAATGCCGCGTACACACGAGCGGACTTTACGGCAGACTTTGCCCGGCGGACTTTTCGACGTACTTTACGACGGAATTTCTGAATGAACGGACTTGCCTACACACAATCCACCAAAGTCCGTCGAATTCGTACGTGATGACGTACACATAAAACAAGGAAGTTCATAGCCAGTAGCCAGTAGCTGCCCTAGCGTGGCTTTTTGTCCGTCGAACTAGCATACAGACGGCGGACTTTTCGACCGGACTCGATTTCAACGGATTAATTTAAAACATGTTTCAAATCTAAGTCTGTCCAACTTTTGAGAAAACAAAGTCCGCTGGAGCCCACACACGATCGAATTGTCCGACCAAATCCCGTCCGCCGGGCAAAGTCTGCCGTAAAGTCCGCTCGTGTGTACGCGGCATAAGACTGGGATGCTATTAAAGTTCAGGTGCGTGTAAAGGCAGGTGTCCCAATACTTTTGGTAATATAGCATATGAAGCCAGGTGTCTAGGGTGTTAGTTCACCTTTTTGTTTTTTTGTTTTTCTGAAAATGTGAGCTAACTCTTTAAAGATCATATGAGCAACTGGGATTAGAAATGTTACCACATGGTCCATGCTACCCTGAATAGTGCAACAAGCCTAATGATATTGGAAACTTCAATGAAAAGCATATGTAGCACCCTTGTCCTAAACAGGGATGCTAGAAAATTTAGTTGTGCTAGGTAGTATCTAGCCTGGCTAATTGGTAGTCTTTGATCAAATAGGTTTCTCTCAAGCTTGGGTTTAACTGTGATTTCTCTCTTTTGTTAGTAGGTGGCACTGTTACCTTTGGCATTAGTATGATAGATTACAGTGAATTCAGGTTATGAGTGAATATGCTTTTCTCAGCCAATCAGCAGTTTCTTTGGCCGCTGAGGCTGCTGGGATACTCTATTTATTCGGGGAGAATCAGGTGATCAGGGTTCTTTCCACCTGGGCTGCAGCCTGGGTGGGTGTGTGTGGAGCAGAAACTGAGGTGTACCCTGAAGCCTGGGGCCTAACCACGTGTAAAGGGGCTCAGCCTGAGGGGAACCTGATCACTGCCTGGAGACAAGGGAGAAAAAATTGCCAGAGGTTCAACCACTCTTGCTGCCGGAGGCAGGTGTAAAAGGATGGAGTTCTGAAGGAGTACCAGAGGAGACTCTTCATCAGCCGGGGACTATGAAGTAGCTGGGAAAGCTCTAGGAGAGAACTCACCCAGGAGGTGCAGCGGGTAGCTGTGAGTAAAGCTTGAGGGAGTATGATGGGTAGCTGTAAGTAAAGCTTGAAGAGAAGTACAGCGGGTATCTGTGAGCTTATCTTGAGGGATCCAGCGGGTAGCTGTGAGTCCGAGGAACCCAGCGGGTAGCTGTGGGTAAAGCTTGAAGAATACAGTGGGTAGCTGTGAGTTAAGCTTGAAGAGTCCAGCAGGTAGCGCTGAGCTAAGCTTGAGGATCTACAGTGGGATACCGTGAGTAATGTTGCTGCTATAGGAGACAGCAGTTGCTACGAAAATTGCTGCATTCAGCTTAAAGGCCCTTATTCTGTATTGCTGTCTGCCTAGTTCGATTTTTGTCCAAGGAGTCTGCCAAGTTGCTATTGTATTTGCCTAAGGGTGTCCTGTGCCCTACCCTCTCTCCCCCTGTTCCTGTTAAGAGAAATAAAACTCTTTTTGTTCATTTTTAAAAGTGACTAGTACCCATCTTTCCACCTTGCACTACACCTACCGTGCCTAATAACCTGCACCCCGAGGAGAAATGTCAGCCCTCCCTGGCTCTGGGGGTCACCATCAGGTCTGTGGAGGTTGGGTGGAGAGCGCTACACGTATATTGTTCTAGGATTGTTTAATCATCTATGTGTATTATGGTACCAACATCCCAATCATAGGCAATATTTAGGAGAGAAAGATTAAAGCAGAAATTAACTGAGCACCACAAACCACAAATTGTATTTAATTGATTTTTATCATTCAAAGTGGACTTATTTTGTTTTGCCATCCATGTCTCCCTGTTTTATTTTGTTGAGAAATCACTTGAAAAACACCCCCCTAGCATTTCTACCCGGGTCCATCTTGAGTAAGGGCTGATGGTTCATGTAGCATTTCTTTCCAGGAATCCATCTGTGCTTAGTTCAGGGATGCAGGTAAAAGGGAGTGCTAAGCTAAGTAATCTCCTCCCCCAGATGAAAGGAAAAAAATGCCCATAAAGTCTCTTGGGATGTAGGACATAATTTTGACCTAGGCTAGAAACCAGGAAAAACTGAAGAAATGTAAGAAAAAAGTTTAAAACAGTAACTATAATATACCTTACTATCGATTTAGTTGTACTAAGGCTAGCAGCATAAGGAATAAAAATAGTTCTTGTTGATCGAGAGAGTAAAGTTTTTCTTTAACCACTTCCCGCCCGGCATATAGCAGAATGACAGTCGGGCTGTGGTTCCGTTATCCTGACTGGACGTCATATGACATCTCTCAGGATAAAAAGCCTGTGGGGGGGCGCAGCGCGGCAATCGTTGTGTTGCTGTGTGTCAGTCTGACACACCGCAACTCTGATCTAGGTAAGGAGCCTCTGACAGTGGCTCCTTACCACGTGATCAGCTGTGACCAATCACAGCTGATCACAGAGTTCAGCGGTTCGCGCTGACAGGGAGAGCCGATCGGCAGCTCTCCCTGTCAGAGGGGAGGTCTGCGCTCATAATCCCTCTTTTATCATAAGGAGGGGCTCCGCTGATGGAGACACTGATGTGAGGAGGGCTCCACTGATGGGGACACAGATGTGAAGGACTCCGCTGATGGGGACACTGATGTGAGGAGGGACTCCGCTGCTGGGGGCACCTGATGTAAGGAGGGGCTCCGCTGATGGGGACACAGATGTAAGGAGGGGCTCTGCTGGTGTGGACACAGATGTAAGGAGGGGCTCCGCTCGTGGGGACACAGATGTAAGGACGGACTCCGCTGATGGGAACACAGATGTGAGGAGGGCTCCGCTGATGGGGACACAGATGTGAGGAGGGACTCCGCTGCTGGGGGCACCTGATGTAAGGAGGGGCTCCGCTGATGGGGAACACAGATGTAAGGAGGGGCTCTGCTGATGAGGACAGTGCACAGTCTATTTGCCTTTGGTCAATCAACTCCAAAGCAATTTCTGATTGGACACTTTGCATTCATTGAGAAAATGGAAAGTGTTCTCTGAATGGTGCCCGTGCCGAGCAAGCAGCAGTGTAGCCACCGGACCTGGAATGCTAGCAATAATCATTGTAGTAACAGTGCCCAATATGGTGATTTCCAGCTTCTAGAGGGATCCCACAGGTAATATATACATTGGTCTAAGCTGAATCAATGTAACTGATGTAAAAATTGCCTTACCTTAAATTCAGCTTTAAGTTGAAGACAGGGTCTCTTTAAATACACAATCTAAAACAATTTCTAAAGTGTTTAGTAATTAGAAATGTTGCAAATCTTTCCAACCTTCAAATACACCTCTCCAGATTGTGCAGGTGTAATGCTGTGTACACACGATCGGACATTCCGACAACAAAATCCTGGATTTTTTTCCGACGGATGTTGGCTCAAGCTTGTCTTGCATACACACAGTCGCACAAATGTTGTTGGAAATTCCGATCGTCAAGAACGCTGTGACGTACAACACGTACGACGGCACTATAAAGAGGAAGTTCAAATAGCCAGTGCGCCACCCGTTGGGCTCCTTCTGTTAATCTTGTGTTAGTAGAAGTTTGGTGAGAGACGATTCGCGCTTTTCAGCCTCATGCTTTTCCGATCGTTACCGCTCTTCAGTTTGTGCTTGTGGGTTTGTATCTGGCTTTCAGTGCGTGTAGTCAGTTCGCATCTGGTTTTGAGTACGTGCTATTTTTAGTATGTATTTGATTTTCAGTGCGTTCTTGTCTGCTCATTTCTGAATTTCAGCTCGCTCTTCTCAGGCCTGTCTGATTTTCAGTGCGTTCTGTTAGTTCGTTCTGACCAGCCAACCGTTTTGAAGCCATGTTGCGGGTACATACTCATCATAGAGTTCGTGCTGTGCAGGGGCTTGGTGTTGGGGTTCTTACTTTGACCCAAACCCAGTCCATGAACAGGGCGAGGAGGAGTTCATGGACAAAGAATTGGTTGCTGCAGCGTGACCAATTCTCCTTATATGCCTTTGTTGCAGGAGATCCGTGAGAATAACCCTGATGATTTCAGGAATTATTTCAGGATGACGGACCCCGTTTTTCACCATTTGTTGGCTTTGCTGTCCCCTTATATTACCAAGCAGGACACCTG